>JASSKH010000014.1:4950325-5514491 GCA_031763025.1 Macrocystis pyrifera
CGACCGGTCAGACATTGCTTGCACCAAGCGCGAAGCGAAACGTGAGGTGCCCGACGAGTCGCATGAAGGGTGAGCTTCATCCTACGAAGAAACCCTTGTGAGGCGGACTTGCTTATGGATGACAGCTTCCATAATTGAGTCGTTTTTCCGGTATGGCCACTTCCAGAGACAGAATTGGGAGTACTACAGTATGTAACTCTGCCTCTCGGGTTCCTTACCATAAACACTACGTTGATACGATCATTCCCCTTGTGCGGAGCACTGATTTGTTTCAAGCTTCTGTAGTAGCTCCGGCGCCCCCCCCCCCCCCCGCCTCCCTCCGCCCCCACGTTGATATTCGCATCGTTTCTTGCACCGCTTGACCCCCCTCCTTCCCACCCACCCCTCTCCCCCCCCCCCGCCCTGGTTGGTGAAAACCCGACGTGCTCCGTCCCGGCAGTGAAGGGATGCGGGGGTGTATGGTCAGAAGACTACGGCCATGCATTATAGTACGTACCCCCCCCCCCCCCCCCCCCCCCCCCCCCCCCCCCCCCCCCCCCCCCCCCCCCCCCCCCCCCGATGTTGCTACTCGCATCGTGTGTTGTACCGCTTGACCCCCCCCCCCCCCCCCCCCCCCCCCCCCCCCCCCCCCCCCCCCTCCACTTGCTCCACCCCCCCCGCCACCTATCCCCCTCCTCCCGTGCCCCTCACCCATCCTCTCCCCAGATGCTGGCCCTCCTGGAGCCTTTTCCCGGCGCCGGTCGGTGGTCTTTGTGGAGGCATCCGCTGCACTTAGCCGCGTGTCACCTGGCCATCGCGGGTCGACCGGGGGCGTACGAGAAGCTGCGGCGCACGTTCAATGCCTTCCGACTGCCGGGAATGGTGAGTTGTGGTTTCCAAACGGTCTTGTGTTTCTGTACTACGCACTGCTCTTGCCACCCATATCCCTGTGGTAAAAATCCTACTACTACTGTTGATAAAGAGTCAACCCTTCTATTACGAGAGACCTTAGGCCACTAAGATCAATTGCGTGGGTGAAAGTCTCACCGAGTAAGTGCATACTCGTGAGGACTTTTTCTTGCATAAGGAAATTGATTCGGCGGAAAGCGCGGAAGCGTGAGTTAGCTACATTCGGTGAAAATCGACGAGCGGTGGGAATGCTGAACCCTATGCGCGACAAAAAATGAAGGCACGTACCGGCGGGGGGAGAAGAGACGACACCTGTGACCACGGCTTGTCCGGAAGAAGACCGCTGAGGGTAAAAAACCTCCTTACGAGTTGAGCTGGAAAGCGAAAGTGATGATTAAATATATATATTATATATATGGAAAATAGTACCAAAATATTGTTACTAAAAATGGGGCAATATTGAGGTTTTTGCGTGTACCGTAGGTCCTATTTACTACGGTCACCCGTAGAATAAATAGTACCGCAGCAGTCCCGTTTAGGGGACAGATTGCTTTTTTGGAGTTTGAGTGGTTTTTGTCTCCCAAAACGGAACTCTGCAGTGCGAAAAGGATTTTTGAGATTTCCCGAAAATTTATACGGATCCATGACAACGACGATATTTTTTTTTGTGTTCATCATCACCCACCCCCCTGTGCAAGAGCATCGTGAGCGCCCAGGAGTACGGATTCTGTAGGACAACGTTGAGCCGGGGGTCATACGACGACCACTTGCGTTGTAACTCGGACACCGGTTCTTCTCTGTTTCAGCGAACGGCAGTCCTAAGGCTGCAGCCATCGGCGTATGTGTCTTCGTATGCATGCATCCTTTGCGGTCTCTGCTGTCAATCCGTCAAACGCCCCAGCCCCTCCTCTGCCTGGTCGCTGAAATCCGCCGACGTACCCCGTCCCAGCGTTGTATATAGGGATGCGAGGGTCTGTAGTCATGCGCCTACGCCCATGCATGGCAGGAATACCCCCCCCCCCCCCCCGACTGCCTCGTTGGTGAAAGGTGAAAACCCAACGTGCTCCGCCCTGACATTTTTGGGATGCGAGGGTCTATGGTCAAATGACTAAGGCAAGCAACTATTAAGTACGCCTCTCCCCCTTCCTGCCCTCGGATGCCTGGCCGGTGAAACTCTACGTGCCCCTTCCTGGCATTGTAGGCAGGCGAGACCCTACGGTCATACGTCTACGGCCATGCATGACATGAGTACCCCCCCCCCCCCCTCCTCCTCCTCTCGGCCTCCTTCCGGCCTCCTCCCCCCTCTTTTTCGCGCGTCCTCCGTCCCCGCCTTCCTCCACAACACAGGTGGAACACCCTCCATTCGAGTCCTTCCACAGGCTGACGCAGCTCTGCCCCTCCTGCTCTCCGACGCTGACCCTCCTTGTCAAGGCCTACAAGCCCCACCTCGAGCCACTGCTGTGCCCACCCCCCGCGCCCCCGGGGCGGCCGGCGCTCCCCCCCCCTCGGCGGCGGCCGGTCAGTCTGCGTCAACGGCGGCCAACACGCCGCAGGATCAGGAGTCAGCGGGTGATTCTTCTCGAGCAGCTGACGCTTCGGGTGGCGTTGGTGCTAGTGCCGCTGCCCCTGGAGAGGTGGCGGCTAACTCGGAAGCCGCCACCCCCGGTTGTGGTGCCGCGGATGATAGTGCGGTGTGGAGTGGTGATGGTGCACATGAGCTGGGGTCGTGGCAGCAGCAGCAGCTGCAACAACAGCAGCAGCAACAACAGCAGGAAGGGCATGCGGGGGGATCGGGACAGCAGGGGGAGGGGAGGGAAGGGGAACCGCCTTCGGAGTACCACAACCCCCAGCTGGAAGTCTACCCCGCCCCTTACCCTAGCGGAGGCAGCGGAGGAGGAGGAGGCGGGGGTGGGGGCTTCAAGCCTCCCGGAGGAGAAGGGGGAGTGGTAGGGGGCCCCGCTGGGGGCGAGAGAGGGCCCGGTGCTGGCATGTGTGTGGAGGGCGGGGGGATGGAGGGGGCGGGGGCGGAGGGGGAGTTGGGGACGGGGGGCGAGGAGGACGGGGGCAGGGGGCACGTCGCTGTCGGGTCGCACGGTGAGTGGTGGAGGTGTGGTGGAGGTGGCGGCGGTCGGGGTGGTGGCGGTGGTGGTGATGGTGGTGGTGGTGGTGGTGTTTGGTGTAACTTTCGGACGCTGTTTACGTGGGAGATACTAGGTATGACATTTAGTAGGCAGTGCATGGGTTTCTTGAAGAGTAGTGGTGTTTCTGTGTATGTTGAAAACTTGTAATTTTTCACAAGCTTGTTTTTGGAAAAAATGACACGTTAGCCCGGCAGAAGGTTTTCGCCTCTTTCTGTGATTTTGGTATGAGAAGACGCTCCACAGAGGGCGGGTTGCGCGGCGTTACCACACGGTGGGTCACGGGTCGGCACCGAGAGGTATTTCTACGGTGCCCCCGAGGCGCCAGGATGGCCTGCAAGGGTTGATCGTAGTGATTTTTTGAGACGGTACGATCTACCAGCCTGATCGAAGATGACAAGCACGTTTCGATGGCCACGATGTGCATTTTTGTGAACATTTGAAGTGTATCTTAAAAGTTCCGGTCAGGCTGGTAGGGGGTAGGTAGGACCTGGTAACCACGTACCGATTGCGCGGGTGGTCTGCTTTGTTTTTTCTCTCTCTCTTTCTATTTCTTCTTTTTTGTGGTGTTGTTGGTGTTGTTGTTGTTGTTGTTGTTGTGTGTTTTTGTTTGTTTTTTATTTTATTTTTTGTGTTTTTTTTGTGTTTTTTTTTTTTGTGCTTCTCGCTCTTGATGCTTTTGTTTTTCTTGTCTTTCTGCCTGTGGTTCTCTGTTCTGTTCCGGTTGTTGTTCGTGTTTTCTTTTTGTCTGTTTCTTGTCCTTTTTCTTTCATGTTTCTGGCTTTTGTTTTTAGTTGTTGATGGATTTTTGTTGTTTTTTTTGCGTGTCGTCCTCTTGATTTTTTTCTCTACTTGTTGCTCTGACTTCTTTCTCTTATTTTACATGTTTTTTTTTTTTTTTTTTAATTACCAGGCGAGGTGTGGATGAATGGCGCCGTGGAGTGTAGCCACGTAGGCATGTTCGGCCCGGGAACGCGGGTGATGGATCGACAGCTCAGCTTCCTCGATTACCAGGTGAGAGATATTGTGGAAGTGTTGGTGTGTTGGTAAGTTTCGACATGGGATGGGATGGCATGGCGCGGGACGGGGTGGGGTTGAGTGGGTTTCTGGTTTTGGTTGGATGGGTCGGGATGGGAAGGGGATGGGATGGGATGGGATGGGATGGGATGGGATGGGATGGGATGGGATGGGATGGGATGGGATGGGATGGGATGGGGGATGGGATGGGATGGGATGGGATGGGATGGGATGGGATGGGATGGGATGGGATGGGATGGGATGGGATGGGATGGGATGGGATGGGATGGGATGGGATGATACACTTCGTTATATCTGCGATGTGAGATGGAGACCTGGATGACATGCGGGATGCAGTGCTATACTACTCTCGACGGGTATGCGATACGCTGATATGCATGAGCAGGTTGTTGTGTGCCGTAGGCTGTAGTCGAACGGGGTGTAACACCAGAGATGAAATGAAGCGGCAGACTTTTTCTTCTTCCTTCCTTCCTTCCTTTGGTTGGTTGTGGTTGTCGTAGTCACGCTTTCTCACGGCCATGACCTACAGCAGTAGCATTCCATGGTAACAGGGCAGACTCCACTATTAATAACTATCCTCTGGTGTGGAAGAACAAAGGAAATCAGGGAAAAAAAAAAAAAAGAACACGGGCTCTGCTGGAAAATGGTACCCAACACTGGGACGAGATGAGACGAGATGAGGTTAAATTTAGACGAGATGAGATGAAAATGGTATTACATTATTAGTATTATTATGCTTGCCTTCCGACAATATAGCGTAGATGCCGTTCCTAAATAAACCGAATATGGTTCCGTAAATCAGTAATGTCATTGAGACGAGATAAAACTGTCGGGTTTTTTTTAGACCGATGTAGAAAACTGCACACCCCACAGCACGTTTTATGGAAGCATAACGCCAAGCGTCCAACTGTGAGATTTTGTGGGACAAGTCGAATCCCACAGCTGAGATGTGTTTTTCTTATCCTCTTCTTTTTTTTTTTTCCAAATATAATGTAGGGAAAATGAAATGTCCGTGGTGACAGTATCTCATGCCGGTATTGTATCTATATATTTTTGTTTTTCTTCGGCAGGCCCTGATGGAGATGTTCGCGGCAGACCAAAAGATTAGCGCCTCGCTCGCCACTCCCTTGGATCCGATCGACGACCTGCTCGCCGGTAAGCGGGATGTAGTGCCGGGCCAAGCAGTTGTTGCCAAGACTTTTTTAGGGGGGTGTTGTTGCATTGATGCCGTTGTTGTTGTTCGGGGTGTTGGTGTCGTATCGGTGTTGATGTTGGTGTTGGTGTTGATGTTGTGATATCGGTTGCGGTGTTGTTGATGATGTTGTCGGCGTGTGGTGTGGCTGCCATGGTGTTGGTGTGCGGTGTGTATGTTGCTGTTGCTCTGGGATGCTGCGCTTGACCTTTCTGTTGCTGTAGCCGTGCGTATGTCGGTGTTCCTGTTGCTGCTTCGTCGCCCCCGCTGCCGCGACCGTTGGTGCTGCCCCTCTCGATGTTGCTGGTAGTGGTTGCCCTCCAGAGAATGTAGCAGGTAGGTGCAACCGCTCAACAGCGCTCGTTAAATATTAGTACAGCTCCTATGAGCCCCCCACCCGCTCACCCTCCCACCCAGCGTACACGCCTCTTTCAGCGGTTTTCCTGTCCCTTGTCGTTTCTGACGCTTCTTCATGGCCTTTCTCATGACCAATCTTGCTCTCGCAGAATGGAACAGCAGCGTCGAAGACCCTGGAGAAGGGAGTAGGGGCGATGATGCTCGGAGCCACTTCAGGATCGGAGGAGGTGGGTGGGCGGTTGGAAGAGAGAGACGGCACACTTTCTCCTCTAAAAAAAGAACTATCGATTCAATGTTCTTTACTTGCCCCCCCCCCACACCCCCCGAAAAAAATAAATTCGTATTTTGTTGTGTTTCCATCAACCAATCCAAACTGAGCCCCGCACTGAGCCCGCCCCCCCGCCACCAATCCAAGCCGTGGTCCGTGCTAAACCCCGTCTCTGCTCTGCTCTGCCCCCCCCCCCCCCCCCCCCCCCCCCCGACTGTAAAACATGCCACTCACGTGCTTGAGCTACCGTAGACATACGGGGGCACTTTTTTTTTTTTGGCGATCGGTTGGTCGGTCGTGTGAGCTGGTGGTCGACTTACATCTTGTGTGCGGGATCAACCTTTACTCCGCACAAGGAGAAGGATCGTATCACGTTGTGTGTATATGATAAGGCACCCAAGGGGCAGTTATATAGTACACTTCAATTGCTGTCTCTGGAAGTGGCTACACCGGAAATTAAATTAACTCGTCAAAGCTGCCATCCAGATGCAAGTCCCCCGTACAAGCGGTTCTTAGTATGACGCGGCTTACCCTTTGTGCGACTCGCCGAACACCTCACGGCGCTTCGCGCTCGGTGCAAGCAATATCCGCATGGTCGGTGAAAGCCCCTTGTGCTCCGTCCTGGCATTGTAGGGATGCGAGAGTCTATGGTCATACGACTACGGCCATGCATGATATCGAGTACAACGCCCCCCCTCCCCCCCCGCCCCCCTCAAAACATGCCGCGTCCAAACCCAACTCCCATGCCCCCAGGACGGCGACCAGTGCCGAGACGAGGAAGCGTGTCCCCAAGAAATGGAGGACCCACTCTTCGGTTACCCTAACCCGAACGCCAACTTCGGCCCCCAGTTTACGCCGGACGACGACCCGGCCCCGGCAGATTCTAGCGCCGATGTCTACCCTGCCTTCCTGTCCTCCTCCTCCTCCTCCTCCTCCTCGTCTTCGTCTGCCACTGCGGCGGCTGCTGCGGCGGCGGCTACGGCGGCTGCTGTGACGATGCTCCGGCAGGACCAGCCTCCGTTTTCTCCGTCGGGCAGCCACGGGAGCGTAACGGTCATGTGCCCTTAGCGGTCATGTTCTGTGCCCTCAACGGTCATGTATGTGCTCTCGGTCATGTTGTGTGCCCTTTGCGGTCATGCGTGTGCCCTCAACGGTCATGTGTGTGCCCTCAACGGTCATGTATTTGCCCTCAACGGTCATGTATGTGCCCTTAACGGTCATGTGCCCATGATAATTGTTGGAACCCCCTTTTTTGTTTTAGGCCTTGCCAGCATTGATTTCATTTGTCCTACTATTATTCCCAAGCTAGTTTCCTCCCCCCCCAACGAAAAAAAAAAGTCGATTACGGTTATTAGCAGGGTAAAGTTTTGAGAATAACCTTTGTTCGAACTGCATGTCATGTCTCGGAGACATAATCGCCTGGAAAATAGTTGAGGATATTTTTTTGCAGCAGATGTGAAAGGATAATTTATACCGGCTTTCTAGACCTACACCCTGGTTTTCCGGACAATTCACTTGGAATTAATTAGTATGGTACCTGGTTTATATAGTTTTTGCAGGTCTGTGTTCTGCAGCGGTGAAGGCGTTCACCGTTTTTTCTTATGACCTGCAGGAATTCTCCCTCACTGATGATTGCTTTCCAAGTAGCTTTTTGTGTCCCTCAAGAAGCTGGATGCAGCTGGATTTAAACTGTGGGAATAGAATTGACCCCCCCCCCCCCCCCCCCCCCCCCCCCCCCCCACCTACGAATTGACTTATCTTCTGCATATATTCCGCGGTGTTTTGTGTTTATTTTCCTCGTGTATGCTGCGAAAATAATGCTGGACTGTAATTCCAAATAGTTGTCTTCGCGCGAAATGTGCCCAATCAAGGCTGCGAAGAAAAACGTTAGACTCCGCTTTCAAGCAGGTTGGTGCATGACATGGTGTAACGCAAGACGGCGAAGAAACTATTTAATTTTATTTTCGAGCAGCTCACCGGGAAATTAATTGTGCATAGGCTGCAAATAGGTGATTGGATTCCGGTTTCACGTACGTTTGTGCGTGCGCGCGGCTTCTAGGTTCTGATTGACTCTATTTTCAAGTGATTTTTGCTCGAAATGTGGGGGTTTGGCTGGGTGGGGAGTGAGGTAGTGGGGGGGAAGGGGGTACGCGTAGTGCTCAAGGAGTGATCACCCTTTTTACTGTTTACGCTGCTTACGTTGTTGCCGCTGATTCCAAGTAGTTTTGCGACTGAAACGGTGGTGAGGAGATAGTGGGTGGGTCGTTGCTGTTAGCACGAAAAAACGATTGACCATGGGAGGGTTTAGTCTGGGAGGGAGGGAGGGAGGGATGGAGGGAGTATGGCTGAGGAGGAATGCTAAGTATTGGGGGGGGGGGGAGGAAGCGTTTACCTTGCGGGGGGGGGGGGGGGGGGGGGGGGGGGGGGGGGGGGGCTGTGGGGTAACCCCCTTGAGGAGAGGGGTTGGGTGGTGGCCTAAGAATAGTGTGATGGTCAAGTTTTTCCTGCTTCCACTAGTGGATACCATACCATTACATTAGGGAGAGGTCGGTGAAGCTTTGGCTGACGTTTCCTCCTATGTACCCCGGCTCGGATGATGGGTCCTTGAAGACGAGCGTGGGCTGAGGCCCTCTCTCTCTCTTTCTCGCGCGCGGACGTGTGTACTCATGGTCGTGCATGGCCGTAGTCGTGTGACCATGTAACCTCGCATCCCTTCAAGGCCGGGACGGACACGGCGGGTTTTGACCGACCAGGCAGATGTTGTTTACACTAAGGGGAGGGGGAGGGGGGGGCAGGAAGTGTTCATATCACGAATGACTAGGCGTATGACAATAGACCCTCGCATCCCCATACACAATGCCGGGACAAGGGGGGTGAGGGGGTGTACTCATTATCGTGCATGGCCGTAGTCATATGACCATAGACCCTCGCATCCCTACAATGCCGGGACGGAGCACGTCGGGTTTTCACCAACCAGGCATGCCGGGACGGGGGGGGGAGTGCATCGGGGGCGGAAGGTAGAGGGGGGGAGGGGGGGATGGCGAGCAGAGGTTTAAACAAGTGTTTGTTCCGGTCGGGGCAAAACGGTTAAGCCGATTTTTCCGAGTAGGAACCGATCAAAACGGTTTCGTTCTAGCCAATTTTTCCGAGTAGGAACCGATTCGGTGCATTTGTATCACAGGGGGCGCGGGTGTTTTGCTCGTCGTTGGGGTGTGCCGTGCCCGAAATGGTTTACTGCCGGGAGCAGCCAGCCCCCGAAAGGAGTTTTTTTGGAGGCTCGTGTTTTTGCGACCGTCAACGTTCCCTTCATCGTGGAGGCGGTGGAATAATCCTCTCCTCCCTCCTCTCCTCCCCCCTCTTGTTCCTCTGAGCGGGAAGCGTGGTCAGTGGTGGAATAACTTGAGGCAAGCATCGGATGCGTATAGCCCCCCCTTTTCCCTTCTCTCCCGTTGTCTGTCACCACGACCATACGGACTGCACCCGCGCATCGTCTGGCGGCCTACCACAGGGGGTTTGATTTGGGTCTCGAGTGCACATGCGCACTCCCTATTGTAAAGGGGGGGCGGGGGGAGTTAGTTGCTACTGCTGTAGTCACTATTAGTAGTCGGGGGGGGGGGGGGGGTGAAGGTGGGGGTGGGGGTTGCCCTGAGTTCGTCGGCCGCGGCTGCTACAGGCTGCTACAGCAGTTGATTGGCCGTTTATCGCCTCTTTAGTATAGTCTTTGGGCGCCTATATGAACTATTCCTGGTGTACTTTGAGCAGAACCATTGCAAGAGAGGTCAGGTATTCACTCTATGTTCCTTGTGTTTTTCTCGTTTTTTTTTTTCGTTTTTTTTTCGTTTTGTTCTTGTTTTATGTTTTGTTCGGCTTCTAAATGTACTTTTTTTTTTTTTTTTTTTTTTTTTGCCGCAGCAGGGGCAGCGGTGGCAGTGGCAATAACCCTTGTCCAGCAGTACCAGTAGAATTCGGAAAATCGGCAACGGGCAGCAGCAGTAGCAGCCGGAAAGTGGGCTTTTGTCTTTTTTGTGTTTTTTTTGTAATTTTTCATGTCTCCAACAAAACAAAATCCGCGGATTGCATATGTCGCCACTGCCTACTGCAAGTGATGAAGGTTTCACAGTTTTTTTTTTTTTTTTTTTTTCGGTTTTGTAGCGGAATGGGGCAAAAAAAATCACCAAAAGATCACGAAACGCGAGCAGGCGTGTTGTGTGGTTACGCGGACCGTTCCGCGGACCATCGCGCGAGCCGCAGCCGCATATATCCTCAACCCGCAAAGAGGACAACCGTGCAAAACAATCACGGCCCTGGCGGAGGGGGGAAGGGGGGAGGAGAGGGGGGGGGGGGGGGGGGGGGGGGGAGGGGGAGGGGGGGGGGGGGGGGGTACCGGTAGAGGTCGTTGTGGATCTGAATCTGAAGAAATGTATTTGAAAATAGTTTTTTTTTTGGCAGAGCACTACATAAGTTGGTACTGGATTGCCTTCGGCAGGAAAAAAACGAAAAAAGCGGACGCACGTTGGTCGACCCGCGGAGACTCACCGACCCTTATCGGCGGGAAAGAGGCCGCGTGCCCACAGGGTGGTTAAATAGGGGGTGGGGGGGGATAGTCACGGGGAGGCGTTCCTGTTTTGATGGAAGGGGGGTTCTTGTTCAGGAGGGGGGGAGGCGGGGGGGGGGGGGGGGGGGGGGGGGGGGGGCGGGAGGGGGGGGGGGGGGTACTGCGGCGGTGGCAGATGATTTGGCGTAACACCGCGCTTGTTGTTGCGGATGGTGTGGTTGTTGTGTCGTTCGCACGTTCTTTTTGGGTTGGTTGGGGGGGGGGGGGTTCACGTGTGATATGTTCACGCTCACCTTTGCCTATCTGGAGCGGGGGGGGGGGGGGGGGGGGGGGGAGAGAGGAGAGGAGGGGGGGGGGTATTTAGTAGGGGTCGGGAGTACCACGTTGCTCGGCCCGGTGCGTCCGGCGCTGCCCTGCTACGGCGCCATGATCGCGTATCGGGAGCAGCGGCTGTTGTTTCTTTTGCGGGAGACATTCATGAGGTGCGTGGGAGGGAGAGAGGGGAGGGGGCGCGCGCGCGCGGGGGGGAGAGGGGGGGGGGGGAGGTAGTAGGTGCGTTCCCCGCCCTTTCATGCCGCCGCCATTGCTTGCTGTTGTGTTCACGCGTGTCCGGAATAGAGGGGGGACCGCATACGAGAGATTGAGAGGGAGGGAGAGAGAAAGAGAGAGAGAAGGAAGAGTGGACAAAACAAGGAAAAGTACTACTATATTACGACATCTACGTACGTCTACTTGTACTACGCACATACGAATGGGTAGCCCATTCTTTCTTCCTCGCCGGGTGCGTCGGTCGTTCGGGGGGCCGAGATCGCGAATTAGCGGAAGCACCGACAACGTGGCGGTTGAACGCTTTTCATTTGCAGTGTTGAAAACGCCCGTCATGATGGGGCTCTTGTTGCGTGTCCAGGTCCCACGAACTGCTCCACAAGCTAATGAACCCCCCCCCCCCCGCTCCGATCGTATCACGTGGTGTTTATGGCGAGGCATCCAAGAGGCAGTTACATACGGGAAGTAAGTGGCTACACCGGGAATTAAATCAAGATAGCGAAGCTGTCATCCATATGCAAGTCCGCCTTACAAGCGGTTCTTAGTAGGATGCAGCTCACCCTTCATGCGACTCGCCGGACACCTCACGGCGGTTCACGCTTGGTGCAAGCAGTGTCTGCCTGGTCGGTGAAAACCCGACGCGCTCCGTCCCGGCATTGTAGGGATGCGAGGGTCTATGGTCACACGACTACGGCCATGCATGAGACCAAGTACATCTCTCCTATCGAGTACACCCGCCCCCCGCTCCCCCATTTACCTCCACCACCTCCACTCCCCCTCCCCCCCCCACCCACCGCATATCCTTGTGGATTCCCGCGCGTAATCTGCATTGATATTTGAGAGTTTTTCAAGAAGGTGATTTCGTCTTGGGCAGCAGTAGAGTCGCTCACGCCCACGACGGGAAAAAAACTACCTTCGACTTTTTTGGAAAGAAAAAATGGACAGTCGTTTTGGAAGAAAAAATCTTCGACATTTTTGTGAAACGAATTTATGGACTGTTTGGGTAGTATTCATAGTTGGCCTCCTTATTTTTGTGGTGTGCTTGGCCGAAGAGGTAAAGCAAGACAGATACCGCGCAATTATCAAAATAACAACTAGTATTATTTATAGCAGATGATACATTAAATTGATATTTCCACTAGCCTGGGGAATTTTTGTTGTTTCAGAGGGTTAGCTGGCAAAACTTTACGAAAATCGACGAGCAGTCGGGAATGCTGAACCGTCTGGGCGATAAAAATGAAGCGGAGAAGGGACGACCTCACCTGCCACCACGGTTTGTTGTCCAGGGGCTGAAACATGTAACGGTGAGGTGAAACCCTCCCAAAAAACACTTGGCCTCTTAAATTAGGTATACCCCATTCAAGGCTCGACTCGCAACTGACACAAACTACACGGCGTGCCGCCATATAAAAAAAGGTTCCGGCGGTGCATCGGCGCACGAAGAGCAACGCGGTATATTACGCCAGAGGAGGTATATTACGCTAGACGTATGTATGTATATTCAATACGTGTATACGGCGTCCCCAGCGGCTCGGTAGGTGGTCTGCGAGCCTATCAAGATCAATTTCGTGGGTTCGAGTCTCACCGAGTGCATGCTCGTAGGGACTCATTCTTGCATAAATTGACTATTACGGAGGACCATAGTAAATAGCACCTACGGTCCGCACAAAAACCTATAGATTTCCCTAGTTTTACTCACAATTTTTGGTCCCGTTTACTATGGTCCCCCGTAGTAGCGGAAAGCGCGAGAGCGTGAGTTAGCTGTACATTCGATGATAATCGACGAGCAGTGGGAATGCTGAACCCTATGCGCGATAAAAGCTGAAGGCACGTACCGGGAGGGAGAAGGGACGACACCTACCTGTGACCACGGCTTGTCCAGAAGGTTGCTGAGGGTAAAACCTCGTACGAGTTAGGCTGGAAAGTAAAAGTGACGATTAAAATAAATAAATACTGGACTCGCACACTTTTTTTTTGTGTGCCCATCTCATATATTGTCTTCGCCTTTCTCTTTTTTGCTCGTTTTTATACTCGTAACTCAGGTCCGGGATTACATGACTGGGTCTTTTCCCACCTCCCTCCTACGCTTCCTGTCTGTTGTTTGTCTGACGAGAATAATTCAGCTCGTCCTTCCCTTGTCGACTCGTATCGATGTGTTGTATGTGCAATTAGACGTTCGTTTCACGCGGTAAACAATGATAAGAGCTACCGGCACCAGACACCGCCTGGTATACGGTTTGGGTCTGTGTATTCTTCACACTGAGCTGCTATTTCCACCCGTGAACATCCAGGACATCCAGTGTCCATGCCTTATCCTAGACAGAGACAAGCTCGCGCGACAGGAAGTTGTAGTAGTTGTACAAGGTTCTGCGCTGTGACGGGCATAATGTATTTTGCACTGCAAAACGATTATCTCAACGAAATCGATCCCAATGCTGTAGTGCTGGTGCTGGCGCTCGCGCCGCTGTGGTGCGCTGCGGCTGGTAGCACTACGTTTGAAACCGAAGTGTTGGTCCTGTGTCCCCGGGGTCGCCCTGGCTTGTTGTGCGCCCGGAGTCTCTGCCGGCTGGCAGCACCTGTCGTCTGTTCCGGCCCAGCTGGCGGGACATCTGTCGTTAGTACTGTATGACGAGACTGAGGACGACAGCAACACATCCATGACAATACAACGACCGCCACCGCAGTACGAAGCCTAATGCAGTTTGGGAGCTTGACCACTGCCGTACATCTGTCACGTTCGTCATTTCCACTCTTCTAGTAGTAGTAGTCTGTGAAGGAGTCTGGTGCATCACTAACACCAACAACACAAAGCAGTAATATGTATGTGGGGGTTGAATCACCTTTGCGAACCACGACGAATGTCCCATATCCCCGCCCAGAACGACCAAGGGTAGTACGATAGCCAGCACGCAGACGCTCGGTCTGAGCCAAACCCCGCCCGCCTGCTGGGGTGCCGTCTGCGCCGGTGCCGACTGGTCTCTCTCGTCACTCTCACCAACTCCAACTGCGACTGACTTCACAAAAAAAAGACAAGCGAACAAACTGAGAACAGCGCTCGAATGCATTTCATCGAGGGCAACAACAATGAGCAACTGCTGCGTCTTGCAGCGTCGGTCATGGTCAATATTTTTTTTGTCAGGCGCCGGATCGATCCGACGCCTTTTCCACCACGAAAAACGCCTATTTCTAAACACCGACTCTACATACCCCTGTGCTACAAGGATTGCTCTCGGCTGGGTAATCGATCAGTCGTTTACCCCTACAGCTCAGTAAGTAATACCTTCATATATTGCGTCGTCGGCATGACACGGGTTCGAATCTCACTTTGTACGTTTCGTTTATAGAAACCCTTGCGCGTGCGTCCCCAAACCATATCTCCCTGCGGGTAGGTCAGTCAGCGTACGGCCGTATACGGTGCCGACACACCAAAGATCCCGCCATTCAGAGGGGGGGGGAGAGTGTTACAAGGAATGCCCTGGGCTGTGTAAAATTATCGTTTTTTTTACCCTATAGCTCAGTAGGTAATTGTTATGGCACTGCTTTGAATGAGGCTGTAAGGCCGCTTGTTTGCACGCGGGGTTCAGCGTAACGTGAGTGAATCTCGAGGCGCCGCCGTCGATAGCTGATTTTGACTTCTCGTCCGCACTCGACATTTTTCCTTGCCGTTTTCCTGGACTTTGGGGGGTTGTCTTCTACCTTTTGATCTTTTCCGAGTTTTCGGGTCGGGGTTTTTCTGCTCGTTATGTTCCTGGTTTGTTTTTTTTAGCTGGGTTGAGGATGGTTTTTGCGTATTTGCCCCCCCGACCCCCTCGGCTCAGTGTCGGGCCTGACCTGAGTAGTCGGGTCACTTCATTGTGGCACAGGACACGTTTCCGGATTTTTGGTCTGGGTTTAGGTGGTTTTGGGTGTATTCCGTATTATTTTCCTTCTCCTCTTGCCGATCCCCCCTTGCTCGGGAGCTGGAGGCGATCTGGATAAACTTGACAAATATACTGGGGCACAGGACCGCCTCGCTTATCTGCTGACCATTCGCTTTTCCGTAGGCAATTTCTCGCCCCACCCTCTTGCGAGTGGCATGGCGATGGCTTTCGGTGACGATTTATTCCTGTCCCTTACTGCCAGGTCGTAGGTTCTTTTTGTGTTTTTAGCGTACCTTGCCGGCTTCTTAACACTGCCATTCAGAGTTGTGGGAGTGGATTTTGAGGAGCCGTACCTTCGACTCATATTCTAGCTCGTGGAATGGGGGGTTCCATGAAATTCCCATAATTCTTCGTATACGGCTCGTCAGAGTGGGCTAGTGTTATGGTACTGCTTTGAATGAGGCTGCAAGGCCGGTAATTGCCTGGGTTCAGGTCTCGGGATCGTATTCGTAGTACTTGGGAGGCTTATCTTAGATGGAAAACCAGCGGTTTTCCCAACGAGGCACGAGCCTTTGCTCTCAGTCTCCACCTTGCACAAAGGAACGAAGCTCCTCTTCTGCTGTATACATCCAAGCAAAATTCACACGTGAATCCCAACGAGTACCTGCTCAGCAGTCAAACCTAACAAGGGATACAAGTGTCCCGACCTTGATTTCAACATAATTCCTTCATACCTGCTACCAACATAAGCGAATTTGAACATTTATTTGGAAGTTTCTGAGGTTGCTGCTGATTTCCGTCGACAACGTCGAGCACTATTACTTAAAATAGAAGAAGGCGAACCAACCTACCTGTGCCTCTAGTTCGACCGTCCGTAGCGTCCTACGCGGCCACAGCAGAGTGCAGGTACCCAACAGGAGGAGCTCCGAGATGAAGAACATCCTCGCTCATGGACAATTTCGTTTCGTGGTGCAAACACAGCATGCTGCAGCAGAGCGATGGCTGCCGTCCCTGGCAGATCCAAGGGCCCCGACACCTCCTATTACGGGGGTCCATAGTTAATAGGACCTATGGTATACATAAAAATATATATATTCACTTATTTTTACTAACAATATTTGGTCCTGTTTACTATGGTCCCCCGTAATAGAGACCACAACTAACACGCTATACGTTGGTCAAGAGATGGTTTGAAGCCTATTGTATAAATAAGCAGGAATGGAGCTCTCATATTTTCGGTAGGGAGTCGCGATATATGTGGCTATTGCACCAGAAACAGTATTGCTGCTGCTGTGAAAAAAATCCGACACCCCACTACGTACCCATTTTCGAGACCCAGACAAAGGGGAGCGGGGGGGGGGGCACTCACCTGTTGCTTACCTTAGTCATTCGACAATTGATCATGAATCCCTTTCGAGAAGGAGTTCCGCTCCTACTCCTAATAGAGACACCTCCAACATGTGGGTGCTCACTACGATGTTTCCATATATTACATGCCTGGTAGTTTTTTTGCTATTTTTTCCCCTCCCTGTTTCGCCGCCTGTGGCCTCTATCTATCTTCTAAGATAGCGATCGTTTCTCGCTACGATCTATTCCGGGTGACCATAGTAAATAGGACCTACGGTACACACAAAAAAAACTGTATAATTACCCATTTTTACTAACAATATTTGGTCTTATTTACTATGGTCCACCGAAATAGTGTACCAAATTCCTGCATGTCACATTCGTCTCTTTCCGTCATCTCCTCCTCTAACACATCTCGCTCCTCCTATTATAGCACTTTTCACATTCTCCTACTATGTGAATTCTACTCTATATTGCCTCGCCACACGGGCACATATATATGAGCTTCTACTTCCTCCTCCCTGCGCCTGCTGGTATACTTCTTTCTTCTCCCTGGCAGGTCCAGGTCATCTATACGAAAATCACAGTTTCAGCGTTTTCGCGAAGCCCATTAGGCCGTGCAATTGCGTTTTCATTCTATCCCTTCGCTAAATTCCGGTTATCTCTCTCCAGTGTTTCTCCGATTTCGCCTTGTTTCTCAGTGCTAGCTTTTCTCTCCTCGCTATCCTTTCTTCTACTTCTGCCTTGTACCTCCCAAACTTGTCTGCGGACATCATGTCTTTCCTCCTAAATCTTTCCATACTTTCTCAATTACGCCATCCCACCTTATTCCAGCTAGCCTGTGTGTTACTTTCCCCTATACAGCTCTATCAACTATGGTTGTCAAACCTCTTTTTTGGTATGTTCCTTCCTACATATTGCCATTTCATGTCTCTATTAATAATTTTGTCTTGAGTGGGTACATTCCCTGTTCTGCTCTTAATACTGTATTGCTCGTCGTACTTAGGCATCTCATTATTTTTTAGTTGCTGTTATCTGTACCAACTGTTTAACGAGCTTCGCGTTCCCTTCCCAAACTTCTCCTGCATATTCTAGCTTTGGTGCTATCACATTCATAAGGATATTACATCTCTTAATCCTAGTGTCAAGGTGCGAGTCTACTATTGATAGGATCGCATCCATCTTGCCTACGCGTGCTTTACCCTTTCCTATAAATATCGCTATGGTTGTATCCCAAGAGCAGTCTTTTGAGATCTCTACGCCAAGGTACGTATGCTGGCCCACGATCGGTAATTCATCTTCTCCCCACTTCCAACTGAAATTTGAAATTTGCCGGGTTCACTTTATTATCTTCGTTACATATAACTACTTCCTGCGCACTTCTTAACGTTCGCCGTCGCCCTCCCTATGCTATTAATAGTGTGTTCTCGCGCCTTTTCTACTTGTCTCTGCAATCCTTTGGGTGTTTTGATATCCCTCAAAATCATCCCAAACATCAATCTCGTCACCGTATCTTCCCCAGCCGTGAATCACTGCCTGACCGCTTCGACTGCTACTATCAGGTCGTTAATAATATCTTGAATAGAGTAGGTGACAACGTACATCCCTGAGCAACTCCTTGTAAAATACCAACATATTTCCATATTTCTTCGTCCAGCATCACACACGTCTCGCACATTCCGCCATATCTTTCATTATTCTCCACATCTTTCCTCTGATTCTTATTTCCCACAACTTTCTCCACACTGTGCCGTAGGCCCTTTGTACATCCAGAAAAAACACTACCGGTAAGTTGTCAGCCCCGCGTCCTTCCCACCTTGGATTACCTTACCCAATGTGTGGACATGGTCTACGCAGTTAAGGTTTGGTCTAAACCTTGATTGCCGTTCACCCTTTTTGTCTTCCTTCTCCATCATCGTCCCTATTCCATCGTGCGAAATCTTAAAAAAAATGTTTTGCCAAATGTCCTTATTAATAGTAGCGTAATCCCTGTACGGTGCCCCTTGAGAGCCGTATCTCCTTTCTTAAATGAGTTCACTATAAATCCTTCTCTACACCTCCTATTAGTAGGTGGGTACCCGTTCTTCTATATCCAATTATATAACATAACCAACATGGAAAGCATTCCTTCTCCCCGTACAATGTGAGTTAATTCACCATTTTTTGGTCTGCCTCTGTTGCCTTCCCTTTCTAACGTTTAGCTATACACTTCTTTACTTTTTCCCCCGTGAACTCTGTCTGTGACCCTTCTGAACCACTGCCTTCTGTGAAGGTAGTGCTGCGATAAGCTGGTAAGAGAGACAGGGACGTCAACCCTGGATAGTGCAGGCTGCTTGTATTTTACGATCTCTTCTTGTGACTGCTCCTTATGTGAGCCAAGAGGGAGAAAGAGAGCTCGAGTGAGCGAGGGCGGGCTTCGTCGGGAACACAAATCGGCCCAGACGTTGACCAAAAACTAAGACCTATTGCAGGTACGAGTCTACCGGGACGTTCCCACTAAGAAGATCTCAAAGCGCTACGTGCAACCATGTAAGATTCCCATACGGGTGTATTCCCAAAGCGCTACGTGCAGCCATGTAAGACTCGCACAAGGGTATATTCCCAAAGCGCTACGTTCAACCGTATAGGATTCATATACAGGAATATTACCATACGGTGTACGCACTACTCCATCACATTAGCCCACCCTGAATAGTCGTAGATGTAGATCACACGACGATATAAGCATGATGACATTATCATCCCAAAATCGGGAAGACAAATTGGAGATGTGGTTATTCAACGAAGAAGTGAGGTGATAGATCTACCCCACATCTCGTAGTGGGGCTTCGACGCCTCACTCGAGAAACAAACAACTATCCGGAAGGAGAATAAACTAAACACAAGAACTAGACAAGGAACCAGGGCTCGAAGGCGAACGAAGGCGAACGACGATACGTTCGCGAGAAGTACGCCGCATAGCTTGAAGGAGAAATAAAACGGGGGCCTACAAGGTGGGGTCTCGACGCGGGGAGCGGATAGCAGCGGCTCGTTAAGGCTACTGCTGTGACGAGGCTAGAATGTTGCTGCGGATGCAGCCCGAAAATTGCTACTTGCAAACAAAGAATGACTCGAAAATAGAAAGCCTCTCATCATGATGCTCACAGGGTGAACATGAGTCGGGGAGGGTAGAAGAAGGTAGACAAAGCAGGTGCACCTAGCTCAGCGGTGACCAGTCCTACCGACGACGCCAAATGTGAAGGTAGGAGGCGTTCTACGATAGAGGTTAACCCATTTTTTTCCGAGGCTCTTCACTTCAGGAGCTCCATACCTCACCCGAAAACAGACTTCAGCGAAAATCAAATTGAACCTCGATGAATATTCCCACGACCCAAGTATACACAGCACGTCATTTTTCGAAACAAGATTGGCATTCCGACAGTTTTGGGTTAAGGAACCCGTCAATTCAGAAACAAAATAGCGGAAATGTGCCACCTCTATGGTAGAACGCGTCGTAGTGCAGATACGCATTCTGGCATGGGAGACAGGGATGCCGATACTAAGTAGGGGACGTTGCTTCTATTTCACGATCTTCTTATTACTGCTCCTATAAGTGAGTTGAGAGGGAGAGAGAGAGTGAGCGAGGGTGGGCTTCGTCGGGGACACAACTCAACCCAGGTGCTGACCAAAACTAGCCTGTATGCAGGTACGAGTCTACCGGGACGTTCGCATAAGGAGTATTCTCAAGGTGCTACGTGTGTCCATACTAGATTCGCATTCAGGCATACTCCCAAAGCGCTACGTTCAGCCATATAAGACTCGCATAAGGGTATATTCGCAAAGCGCTACGTGCAACCATATGGGATTCGTATACGGGTATATTCCCACACGGTGGATGAACTACTACTCCGTCACACTTCCCTTTCTGATGCATCTACGTTCTGACCCAGACAAGGGAGGGGGGGTGCACTAATCCCAAGTAAAACCCTAAAAATATGAATACAAATTTCGCGTTTTTGTTGTATACTCAAGGCTGCAGTGGTTCCGTTTTTGCCGGACGCCCCCCTCCCCCCCACGGCCCCCGCCCAGACCGCAAACGCAGTTGACCAGGAGCGGCAAGCTGGTGCCAGCAGGGAAGAGCCTGCGGTGGTAGAAAAGCGGCCGTCTTCACGGGGACCAGGGACGGTGCGCATACCTCGTGCCGGCGGTAAGGAATATGTACAGTATTACTACAGTCTCACCCAGGGGACCGTCTTTGTGGGGACCAGGTGCGGTAAGCATACCTGGCGCCGGCGGTGAAGAACATACAGTACCTACGGTCTCAACCAGGGGACCGTCTTCGCGGGGACCAGGGGCGGTACGCATACCTGGTGCCGGTAGTGAAGAACATGTAGACCTACGATCTCAACCAGACGACCGTCTTCGCGGGGACCAGGGGCGGCGCTTCCAGGTACTTTCAGATGGTAGATTGCTCGACTAACCTTAGGTAATGTCGCCCCTGGTTACGCGAGCCTCACCGCTTCCTCGAGGTTTGTTCATCGATTTCGCGTCCGGGCAGTGTTACGACAAGCTCCCCGGCGTGGGCTGTCAACGCTCACCTGACTCGCCCCCTCAGCTCGTAAGTTAGACCCATGGGCAGTCAAAACGGCCCCAGTGAATCACTCAGGCGAGAGCGACGCAAACGACGACCAAAACCCTCGATTACGAGCGATGCAGATTTTCGACTTGGCTCGCAGTCACGCGCAACGATGCATTTATGCGAGTGGGGCAGTTGGTTTAGCATTTTATTCCTTGGCGCGTAGTCCTGTAGTTCGCTTTTAAGGTTTTGCACGTTTCCTTTCTCTTGCCTGGTAGCCTTTAATAACACTCGGTGTTGGCTCACGCGCTGCATGCGTTTTACACCTTGGTCAGGCGTTTTTGCATTGAGCAGCCTGAAACTATCTGCTGAGTGAAGCACCTATCCCACACTTGCGGAGTAATCCGCCTCTACTCTGCGCCCAACGACTCGAACTTTTGGTTTCTCCCACGTCCCTCCGCCGCAACACCTCCCCAAGTCTGGTATGACCCTCCAGATCTTGAAAGAGTGCTGCCCCGGATGACAGGGCTCTTCTTCCCGACTCAGCCAG
The DNA here is from genome assembly GCA_031763025.1 of Macrocystis pyrifera. Lineage (NCBI taxonomy): Eukaryota > Phaeophyceae > Laminariales > Laminariaceae > Macrocystis > Macrocystis pyrifera. Next base: position 4,971,620 of record JASSKH010000014.1, read on the forward strand.
ACCTGCCGCTTGAACAAACGGTTTATACTTTGATTACCGCCAGCTCCTTCCTCCGTTTCAGCTCTTGACGATAGAACCCCTCCAAATCTTCTTCCGCAATTCAGCCAGACCCACCGCTTTAGCAAACGGTTTAGCCTGAAAACACCACCAGCTCCTTCCACTGTTTTAGCTCTGGGCGATTGAATCCCCCCCGGTCTTCTTCCCCTTTTCAACCAGACCCGCTGCTTGAACAAACGGTTTAGGCTGAAGTTGTTGCCAGCTGCTTCCTTTGGGTTAGCTCTTGACGATTGCACTTCTCTCAATCTTCATCCGGATGCCCCCCTTGCCGATATTGGTAGCTGAAGTCGTACACCTCTTCGATGAACGTTTGTCGGCTTGTAATGTCTGGAATCCCCCTCCCGACCTTGGTCTCCATTCGGCTGCGTCTCGTTCTTGCCTTGCTGGCATCCGGCGGACAAGGACGGCAATTTGCACCGTGGTGTAGTCCTTTCAAAGCGTGAGATACCTCCAGCTGTAGTGGAGTGAAACCTGTACTCACCTCGTCCTGATCAGTTGGACTCTACTCCCATGCTTATTACATGTCTCCACCAAGAATACGACTTGCTGCAGGGAAGTGATACCCTCTCCCGCCTAATTATCGTCGAGTCGGTTAGTAAGCACTCGCGTAATCACGTGTCTGCGACGCCCCGCGAGAGCTTGCGGTCGGTCATCGTGTACAACGGTGCCGCCAAGTTCAGAGCATTCATGACATATCTTGATGTACTCCGCACACACCGTCGCCCTCTTTATGGCAGTGCGCCCGATCAGGTAAAATCTTGTCAAATATCGATATGAGGCATTACAGCAGTCCAGGGCAGGCATGAAAAACATTTAGCCCAGGCCTGGCACGAATCAGTATCAGGCAGACCAAGCGTCAACGGAACGCATGGTGGGTGAGAATCTGGGGTGACGCGTTGAATCCATCACTCGGCGAGTACTTACTCGTCCCACTGAAGAGGCGAAGACCTGCAGAGTCCATAAAATTCTTTCCGTAGCCACCCCCCCCCATGGCTTCGACAGCTCCCTGCTCTCGGGGGTGGTTGACGGGACCACAGCATATCGACACTCTTAGTCACTGGCACAGATGTTTCCCCTGGACTGTAAACTTCCCCCCCCTGCATCGCTCCGCACCAATAGCAGCATTCCAAACGCACATCGCTCCAACAGTTTGAGGCTTTACCGCAAGGGCCTCTTCGACGGTACAGGACACGTGAGCAAAGGATGTGCTGGCTTTATCCACCAAAGACGACACGTACTCATACCTATTACGTAGCCCCTGCTCAAAGCCGTAGATGTACATCTTAGGGACCTTTCACCATCGTAGGGGACTAGCGGGCAATACTGTCACTTGCTTGGTCACCCATTTGTTCCTCCTCCGCTCACATAAGAGCACATACTCTACTTTGACTAGCGTGGGCTAGTTTCACTTGCCTGGGTCAGCAAAGAAGTGCGCGCTACGCCCCGATAACCAAACATGTTGCGAACCAAGGCGAACAGCTCGGGTATCATCGCCTTCTACATAGTTGCGTAGCTATGAGCCCTCGTCGTTAAGGGCCTGCCAGCGTCTACCTTCGTGGTATTGCAGGTATTATCTCTCTTCATTTTTATCTCTTCACTTGACATAAGCTTGACTAAGAATTTTCGTATTTCGGTGACAGCACTCAACCTTTTCCCTGTTTTCCCTCCAACAGTCGTGAATTCTAAACTGTGCAAGCTACATGGGTTGATATGGCAGAGGGTGGACGAACGGGTATCTTCTCGTGGCCCTTGGAGATAATCCACAGCTACCAATAGTAACTCGGCAACACCAAGAGTGTCATACATTTCCGTAGTTCCAGTCGTCTTGACAACCATCGACGTTGGTTAAGCAGGCATGTTATGACGGTCAACACGGTTGATTGTCTGGCTTCAAGCGCGCTCACGGATTGTATACATGCATAACAGGTGGCGCATGTGACGTGTATGCATATAGGTTTACTATATAAGTCGTGTATCACTCTCTGTTGCCGGTGCAACCACTTCGTCTGCGCCAAGCTTCGCAAGGATAATGCCATCCGATGCTAGTCCCTCCGGACCTCAGTACGTTTGACAACACTGTGCATCGTCCGGAAACGCCTCGCAGATGCTCCAATCTCAATGCAGAACACGTCAACCGTGACAGGGTATTCGGAAGCAGATGACGAGCTGAGGGTGGGCACTACAGGTCCGTGTCGTATTCGATGAAGCGTAGATATCGTCTGCGCCGCATGCAGGACAGTTTCTGATTTTTGAACAGCAAGGCCGACAGCGGGCAAGTCCCTTCCCAAGGCACAGTCCGAAGTGGTTCACAGAACCGATCACAACACTGCACCCACCTCCTGCGCCGCTGATGACCACCTATTGCAGCTTTACCTGATTGACACAAGGCCAGAGTAACACTCGATGGCCCGCTTAGAGTTCGTGTTTACCTGGCGAGGCCCTCTCTTTGTTTTCAACCACTTGCGTATAGGGGGCGTTCTTGTCTGGGCGGGCCAGGTTCATTCATTATGCTAGTGGGCGATATTGAGGCACGTGCTCACCGGCACCAAGCGACACTAACCAAGGGGCTCACCTCTCCCACTACATCGGCCTGAATAAGTTGGGCACAGCGTCGTTCTTGGGGTGTTATGGACTTGCCCCTGAATTGACCACTCTCACTCGTAATAGTTGTCAGGACACGCCGGTCCATTCTTGGCGTTAGGCGCCGTTTACCAGCCGGCTGCCTTCCTCTCTGATTTCGTTGGGCATGACTCAGTCACCTCCTTGGTAGGTTCCGTGGTGGCTCTGGAGCCAGTTACCTTTATCTCCAGTTTCGTTGGGCTTGACTCTGCTTACCTCCTTGGCCGTATCCGTGATAATTCCGGATCCAGTTACCTTTTTGTTTCGATGATGACCTTCCTATTTTACCTCAATAATGTGGCGCCCCGTCAAAAAGCCTTCCGCTTTCGCCACATTGATTGATGACACTCCCGTTTTTCTCAAGGATTGCAGCACCTGAAATACCTTGTTGGATAAGCTTTCTTATTCTTACCTTCGTTTCGAGCACGAAATCTTCGAGCACGGGCGTCAGGGGAATAGGAGCTCCACTCTTGGCTGGGTTCGCCTGTCGAGCGAGCGATCCTTATATACCTTTGGAGTCGACTGTTCTCATAATTCTAATGCACTTACCATTAAGTGGATTGGTCACTTCCTGAATCATCCCTGTACCTTGGTGTTCATGAACCTTTTCGTCGTGGGCGAACTCAGCGATCACCCAAAACAATCCCCTTACCCTGGATATCCTTGGAGTAGGTTCGCATTTTCATCGTATGTAGGAGGGACTCAACTCTGAGTTGGGTTGACCGCCCGAAATAATTCCCTTACTTTGGATGTCCTCTTCCCCCCTCCCCGTTGTATTTCACTCGGCCGAGCGAGAGCAAGACATCGAAGAGTGACTTCATCCACTCGGTCCCGTGTCTATCACTGATTATGGGACATCCACTGGCAAACGACAAATACTTGCGGTGGGATGCTTAACTGCTGCTTTGACCTATTCCTGGTGTCGTGGTTACGGTTCAGGATTTTGGGCAGGCGTACATTATCCATCCTATACGCACACTACCGTCTCGATTGGCGTATTCCACCATTTTGTTCCGGCCACACATTACCGTTTTTTTATGGTAACGCGGTTGATTTCCTGGCTTGAAGCGCGTACCAGATAATGAGGTATTCAAAGAGGTCGACCTTGATATGTTGATACCATCAGATATAATCTGGCTTTAGGGACGTTCCAGCTAGCATAATCAGATGTGTACGTACGTAGAGAGGTGGGCTTTGACATGAAAATGAATTTGTATACGTACCTCCTTCGTCATTCTTATTTCCTTCTGTTTTCCGCCCTCCCGCAAACAGCAGCAATCAGGATACCGTGGCACTAGAGAGCGCGCGTGAAACACAGAAAAACTTATCCGACACACCGAATCAAATACACCATCGTATGAGTGCATGTTTTGGTATGCACTATCGGATACGACTGTAGTGCATGAAACAAAGTAAAACTCTGCAAAAATATCGATAGATGAACCATTTTATGATACAATGTTGGTATACACCGTTGAACGATATTGTTGCATTTATTCATACTGTTACTTTGCATGTATGGTTACTCCCAGTGTGTGTACTGCTAAAATACTAGCAGTGCTTTTTTTCATATTGGGCCACGACCAAACTGTAGTGGCATGCTACGAGATCGTGTACACGGGTGCGGCGAGCGAACGCGCCCGCTTTCTCCTCAATGCCATACACAGCAGAGCTGTGTCTAAATACGAGCCGGTTCAACAGACGAGCCAGGCGCCCTTCACAGGTAATACAGGGCTCTTTGCCCGTCGGTTATTGGAACACCCAGGCCATATACTCATGGAAAATATAGATGTCAGATACAAGCGCACTGCTCCGGAGCGTGGGATGATCCTTTCCACCCACCGCCCGCCTTTGCTACGATGACGCAGTACCCAACCTCACGTCATCTGCGTAACATGGTAAATCCTTTGTCGCAGCGAGCGCACAAAAACCTCATGTCGTCTATGCCAAAATGACACAACCATTTGCAACAGCGACCGCAAAAACACTACCTCACGTCGTCTGGGGAAAAGTGGCTCAGTCTTCGCATTAGGGACCAGATAAAAGCACACTGCTCGTACGGCGCAGGGCACGATCTCCTGCCTCTTACATCGCTTGCCTTTGTTGCGACGGCTGCCCATGACCTCACGTCGTCTGAGCAAACAAGGCAAATCCTTCGCCGCAGCGACGGCACAAATCCTCATGGCGCCTATTACGGAGGACCACATTAAATAGGACCTACGGTACACCAAGAATGCTATCCATCATGCAACCTCAACAACAGCCGATATGTGTATCACACGCTTGCTATTATACCAAGAGTACCAGACCTAGTAGCATACGACGCCCCTCATTGTTGAGTGCAAATCAGGCTGTAAACAACGTGAACACGTGCAAAGATGGCAACTCACTCCTACGTAATAACCAACAGATGTGTGTAGAATGCCGGTGTATTGCCAGTTGCGCTGATAAACACTGCTGATGCAGCGCATCATCGTTGTCATTTCATGCCAGGTCTGTCTACTGCTGTATGCGTGGCTTATGGTCATCCCTGCTCTACAGTAAAAACCACGGACTAACAAAAGTTGTCAGGTCACCCCATGAGTTGCTTCGTACGATATGGGTATAACGACAGTATAAGTAGTGAAGACGTTTTCGTGGGTGCATACCGGGTGTGGTCCTTTCTGTATCACCCGTTTTTCTTGCATGCACCAAGATTGTTTTTGACCGACATGTACATTAACAACAGCGCACCACGAGCAATAACAGCAATGCACGAACGGGCCTATATTCGCGCGTCATCATCAGCAACATTATGGCCGAACCGTAAATTGTGAACACTATAACCTGTGGTGCATCTGACTGAGCGAAGCACTCTTTCTACGAATCAGGTGTATTTCTGACGGGCTACTCTTGTAGGTAGTTTGAGGTTACTGCGTACCAGCACCTAATTAGGTACATCTCTATCGTTAACCTTGCACGCATTTCAGCATTCATCATAAACCTCTACACATGAAGTGAAGAATCAGTATAAGTACCTCATACACACCCAAACATACACCTGGCAAGATAATAAATCAACCTCAGGTCTCTGTTGGTACTTCATACGTACCATACATACTCTGAAAGCTTGATGCCTATCGGTAAATACGGCTACATTCACTATTATCAAGGGTATTCACGGGGTCGAAGGCCCCGCGTGTGGGAAGGGACGGCCGGGTTTCGCTCGCCGAAGGCGGGATTTTTGTTGCCCCCCATTGTTATTTGGAGTGAGAATCCCATCGTCAATATTTGCCCTCCGTTGTGGTGGGAATGGTAAATGCCCACTTGCTTTTTACTTGAGATGGGCATCGAACGAGAAGCTGGGGTGTGTTCCATTGATGGGACGAGATGGAAGTCGAACGTGACGCCAACGGGATGGGACGTGACTAGCGTGTCCCAGTAGAGGAGGTGGGAATCAGTGGAGAAATGCGGGAAGGACTGTGGGAGCACAACGGAAAACGACAATTGGAATATCTATGTGTGACATGTTCAACGGGAACACGGGAGGTGCATACCTCCAAATCAGAAGCCGAGGTATACATACAACACGTCGCTTAGGATTTGCTTCTCCAGAAAGATCGGATGCACTACAGCTAGCTATGGTTGATATCTATCACATGACTCAACTATTTGGCAGAAACCTAAAGGTCTTCCCGGTATCCAGTCCAAGATTCAGAAACCCGGCTATGTCAATTATGTTATACGGTATGGTATGATGCACAAGGCGCTTCGCTCCGCGGGCGGCCTACGCCGCCCGCTACGCTCGCTCAGGAAGGAAAAGTACATCAAACTATGCGAAGCGGACAGAGGTCCATGATTGAATATTGCTTTTTTCATGACCCCCCTGTATGACATTGTAGTTAGTTGCAAACTGGCGACTTGATAATGCCAAGAGTCCCGCCGCCATGCTTCAGGAGAAAACAGCTCGGATGCCACATATGCTTCGCGTCGCGGGCGGTTTTCCGCTACGCTTGCTCACATGTCTCGTACGTACGTACATACCCCAGGTAGGGTACTTATTTTCTTTTTTCGATATGCTGTGTCTGTACTCGTCTGTACGAAAGATAAAGCACAGCACGGCACAGCAACAAAACAAAAACAATGAAAATCAATGAAACCGACAATATCTGACAGAAAAAAATCCCCGTCCCCTTTCGTATAATAATTTACTCCTGATTGGAACACCTTACACCAGTCAAAAAGAAAAAAAGAAAAAAAGAAAAAAATTAAACAGCAGTGCTTTTCTCTCAGCCTCGTACGCCGCCTGCCCCTCTCGCGACCATCTCGCCACTGAGTCAGTCCGGGTAAATATTTCCTCCCTCTCTTCCGCAGTGAGCCCCGTCGCCCGCCTCGCGTGAAGCCCGGTGCTCACCGTGGACCTCGACGCAAGCTCGACAATGTTGGTGCTCATTCGGGGTACCTCCCTCTTGTGACTTTCAGCCCGGTCGAAAAAATAAGCACCGCTTGAATATTATCTTACAATTCCGAACGACCCTTAAATACTCGTACGTACTCTTCTATCAAACATCACAAATGGAGGCCAGACAGAGCCTATTAATGCATCCCTCGTGTCTCGAGGCACACGCGACGCCTAGGCATGAAAGCGGTGACTGCGCTCCTTGCAATTCCCCCTCTACCCGCCAGCATCCGCTGACAGCCGCGACGGTGCCGGGTTCGCCCGCGCAACCGTGCTCGGAGTACACGCACGCACACGAAACGAAAGAAGAAAAAAGGAAAGAAGGACTGAAAGTACGAAGAGAAATGGAGAAAACAAAGACCCGCTGGAAGGGTCCGGCAAGTAATAAAAGGAGGCGATTTCCAAGTGGGAGCCCTGAGAGGCCAGGGATGTACCAACCGAGCACGCTCAGAGATCGAGATCTAAGTAAGTAGTTCTATGTGTGTGGGCGTGCCACTGGGAGGTAGGTTATAGTGGAAGAAAGTGGGAATGGGGATGAGAGAAACCGTGCCCGCAACGGGACCGGGAATTGGAGAAACCGTGCTGGAACCGGAATCGGAAGCAAGTGGGACGGGAGAGTGCTAGATCGGCCATTTGGGGAGCAAGCTTGAGTTTATCGTGGGATGGGCAGGATGGGAATGTGAAGCTCCACATCCACGATGGGTGTTTCGTCCCATCCCCATCCCACATTCCATCCCATCCACAATGGGAATTCCCGTCCCATTGTCTCCCGTGAATATCCTAGCTTTTTTCGGGCGCCATTATTCCGGGACCACGACTGACTGCTGTATGGGTTATGTCAGATTATGTTGATGAAAACTTTGTCGACATGCCGGTGAAGACCATCATAAAGATGGATCGTAGGCATATTAAACTGCAGTTACTACTGTAATGTGAGCTAGTAATAAATGGTGCTATTTACAACGTATACCTAACACTAGAGGGAGCTAACCTTTTTCAGGCCCCGCTACCCCGGCACCACGGCTCTATGGTTGATTTGAGGTTAAGTTGATCCCAGTACAGGCAGAGTAATGGTTGGTTGCCAGGTAATTAATGGTTGTCAGGACCGAACAGGTCAAAGTAGTAAAACGACTTTTTTTTCGTACCAGGCACTCATTTTGGAAGTACAATACATACCCAAGTACCCCTGGGATGCGGTTGATGCGACACAAAAAAAAACATCGTGCCCCGCAGAAGACGTGGCAGACAGCACAAAACAAACTGGGCAAAATAAAAATAAACTTGGTAAGACTCAGAACCCAACAAGGAAAGGACACGCAAATCAGCACAACAGCAAACTAAACGAAGCACACCCTCTAGACAGCCACATCAGTTAGCACGAGTAGCAGCACAGAAAAGCATTACCTACCTACTTTTTCAGTCGGTCTAGTACCTATACAGAACAGTAGTAGCTATTCTGTCTGCCGTCTGCTCCCTGCCTTCGTCAACCATGCCCCACCTCCGGAAAGGATGCGTCAGGCAGCGCGAAGGAAAAAAAATCATCTCCATGTATATTATTATGCTGATGCCCGTGATCGAGTACTGTTAACATTACACTATGTATACTATACAGGTCGTCAGACATTCGGTTTTCACTCGCTCTTCGGCCTTTCGAGATTGTCCGGTACGTCCCCCGGTGGCTTGGTAGGTGGTCCGCGTGCCTATCAAGATCAATTTCGTGGGTTCAAATATCACCGAGTGCATTTTCGTAGGGACTTTTTCTTGCAATAAAAATTGGCGCGAGGGCGTGAGTTAGCTACCTTCGATGAAAATCGACGAGCAGTGGGAATGCTGAACCCTATGCAAAGGCACGTGCCGGGGGGGGGGGGGGGTCGACACCTGTGACCACGGCTTGTCCAGAAGATCGTCGAGGGTAAAACCTCTACGAGTGGGCTGGAAAGTAAAAGTGATGATGGCAATATATATATATATATCAATATTAAAACACGCCCTGACAACTCGCCCTGCCGCCATACCACACGCTTCTAGCACACTACTTATATCTCGTTGCGTCCATGTCCCTACTGTAGTTCTATCTGGGTAGTACAGTACATGTCGGTATGTGCTGTACGAGTATAATATCCACTGAGATGTACCCGAGGGTGTATTAGTACTATTTAGTAAAATCACGAGTCACTCCGTTTTCCCGTAGATAGGGTGTTTACCTCAACGATAAACTTTATATTATTGGACCAGAAAATATGATTGTTGGTTCTTTCCTCTGGATCTCTTCTGTCACACGTTTTTATTTTGAATTCATTGTGGGAGGGGTTATCTCGCTCAGTTTTGACTGTGTTTTCGATTCGAGTTCTGAAGGTCGCTTTTCTGACTTTTTTTCGACTCCTTAAAAAATCAAATAACAAGTTGTTTGCTTGGATTTAGTCTCAGGTGAGGTAAGCTGGGCGTGATTTCGAAAAAATCGGAAAAAAAGAAGAAAATAAAGAAATCAAATATTATTGTCTGGAGTTCAGTGTTGGAGGGGCTATATCGCTCAGTTTTGAATTTCGATTCTGACTCGAGTTCGGAAGATCCATTTCTTGACTTTTGTTCGAAATAGCTCGGAATTAGTTTGGGATTTTTATGCTATTTGTCTTGGATTTAGTGTGAGCTGAGCTAGGTGTGATTTTCGAAAGAACAAAAAAAATCGCAGTAACTTGAAATTAGTTTGGTTTTTTTTTCTTGGTTTTGGTGTGAGCTGAGCTGGGTGTGATTTTCGAAAGAACGAAAAAAAAATCGCAAATAATCGCCCAGACGGTTCTGCGAGAGGTCGACTTCGGCAGGCGTGTTCACGGTGGGAGATCTAAGAGGGCAGAAATGCCTTCCAATCAATCAAGCGCGGCCAGAACAAATTACTTGATGAAGTAAATATAACGACGTCCGTGTACCTGGTATGATATTAATGTGGTGGTTCGGCCAGTAGAGGAGATTTACTGCCCGTACGTACTTGTACCACACTTTTATACGACACTAGTATTAATATATAAATACCACCTGCTACACATCACTCCAGTGTAGTACTACGTACCTGGTACTGCGGTGCGGTTGACGCACACCGACTGCTGTTGTACGAGACAAATGTGGCTACGTATTGATTGATTGTTGAGCTGGGGTAGGGTTCAGGGTCCGGCACTCATAGCCAGTTTGGGAAATCGCACCAAGAAAGGTGCGAAACGATGGCAGTCGGCGCGGGCCAAGCAGGGGTAGCAACGCCGGTTGGCCGAGGACGGCAGACGACGGTCTCGTCGTGGATGCGAGTGAGGGCAGGAGGATCAACCCGCGTGATGGGAGGACTGCAGCAACATGCACCGAGAATGGCACAGCGGGGGGTGAGGAGGGAGTCAGTATCAGCCGTTACACAACTACACGTAGTACCAAGGGGGACGCAGCAGGGGGGCGGTCCGGCAACATCAACCGCCACGACACATCCAGTAGAAGTTCCCGCGCCTGAGGAGTACGGGCAGCGGACGACCACTTGGGTAAGGGCAAGCTTAGGGGCAGCGAGCCAATCCCCGACAGCCTGGAAGACTCCAGCAGCAAGCTCCAAGCGAGTCGATGCCGAGGGAGGACAGGGCCAGGTCCCCTCGGCACTCCATCACAGGCGTTCGGAGGGGTCCATCAGAAACAGGTGACGGGTCTTCGACACGACCAAGATCGCGGCCGAGACACCGACCACCAGAGCCTTTGGGCGACATCAATACCAACACCCCACCCCCACCCTTGATTGGGATCTTGGGGGGGAGGCGAAGAGCCACTTCGCCCCCATCAGGGGTCCCGGAGTGCCCCCACCAGCGACTAAGGGTCATTATCGCAGGAGACACCCATAACCAGGAGTCTACAACACGCCACGGAGAAGCACCAGCCGCTAGGGCCCAATGCACGGGGCTGTCACGCAATAGTTTTACTCTCTCGGGGAGCTTAGCCATTGTACGGATGCGGGGTAGTAGTACAGCAGGAGGGACGCTTGGGCACCAGTTGGCGACAGGCCAAGCGCTTACGATAAGAAGCAGGCAGCTAAACAACGGAGGGGCCACCCTTCAGAACCGACAAGGGACCTCAAAGAGGGCGGCAACAGGACAAGGGTCACAGGCAGAAGGCAGGGGCGGGAGTTGGGGGGCGGGGGAGGGTATACTCAATATCATGCATGGCCATAGTCGTATGACCATCGAGGCCCGCATCCCTACAAAACCGGAACGGAGCGCGTCAGGTTTTCACCGACCAGGCAGACATTGCCTGCTCCAAGCGCGAAGCGCCGTGAGGTGTTGGGCGAGTCGCATTAAGGGTGAGCTGCATCCTACTGAGAACCGCTTTAGAGGCGGATTTTCTTGCATACGGATGACAGCATCAATTAATTGATTTAACTTCTGGTGTGGCCATTTCCAGAGACAGCAATGGGTTTACTATGTAACTGCCTCGTGGGTGCCTCATCATATACACACTACGTGACACGATCATCCCCCTTGTGTGGAGTAAAGGTGCTCCCCGCACACAAAAATGATCTGGGTTGACCGCCAGCTGTGGTAGCCGCTAAAAAACAAAAAAAAAACGGGACCCTGGCTGTCTAGCTCACGCAGTGAGAGGCGTGGTTTACAGCGTCGTCGCCAACCGACACCAACCCAACCTATATGTATATATACCAGGTATATAATACAGGGGGGGGGGGGGCGTGTACTATTTATCGTGCATGACCGTGGTCATATGACCATAGACCCTTGCATCCACCTACAATGCCGGGACGGAGCACGTCGGGTTTTCACCAACCAGGCAGACATTGTTTGCACCAAGCGCGAAGCGCCGTGAGGTGTTGGGCGAGTCGCATGAAGGGTGAGCCTCATCCTATTAAGAACCGTTTTAGAGGCGGACTTTTTGCATATGGATGACAGCATCAATGGATTGATTTAATTTCTGGTGTGGTCACTTCCAGAGATAGCAATGGGGTTACTATGTAACTGCCTCGTGGGTGCCTCACTATATACACACTACGTGATACGATCATCCCCCTTTTGAGGAGTGAAGGTTCTCCCCGCACAACAAAAATATCTAAGTTGACCGCCAGCCGTGGTACTCGCCAAAACAAACAAAGAGGGGGGGGGGATAACGAGGCGATAGGCAGGGCTGTCGTAACAGAGGGCAGGGGGAAAGACAGGTCGAGGTCCAGGCACCTCATACTGGAAATGGGCTCAGCTGGAACGTCGGTCGGTCGGGAGTATCACACTGCGACGAACGAAAAACCACCCAGCGTCGAGAAACTTCACCCATGGAAGTGGACGCGAGCCATGCCCCCCCCATACCACCGGGAGCGGGGTCGAGTTCGAGGCACCCAGTTCGTCCCGCCGGGGACGGACGAAGGGGATGGAGGGGTCCGACCCAGACTCTCGCCGGGAGAAGCCGAGGGGGTGAGGCTGAACCAGGAGAGTACGAGGGGGCGCGCGATGTGGTCCCCCATCCGTTGCCGGAGGGGGCACCCCCGGGTTCCCAAAATACCCGTTGTGCTGCAGACTACGTCGCTCGAATGCGGTTTCACCAGGGGTTCCACACAGGCAAGAGGTCAGTTAGGAAACAGGGCGCTCCTGGCATTTAGGGTTAACAACAGTAAACCAAGATGGCTTCCCTCACTACCTCCGGGCGCAACACCAGGCTCTCAGGACGCCGGTGGCGCCGGGTCCCGGCCAAGGTCAACCTCCCCCCCCCTCCTGGAACACCATCTGCTCAGAGACACCAATAGAGTAGTGACGCCATGAAAGTGGACCCTGTTAGAAGAGAGGCAAGACAGGAGATTCGCAGGCCACATCGGAGACGAGGGAGTATTGATGAGGGGGGTGACCGCAGCCGCACCAAGGACGGAGCATATGTAGAAGAACGGATCCCTACCAGGACGAGGGCACGCACCCGGGCAGCAGCTAGAACGGGCGAGTGGGCCAACAAGCAGCCATCCGGCGCCGCTCCTCCGCAACATGAAGGGGAGGGGCGATCTACGCCATCGGCACCACAGGTTAGACCAGTACCGTCCCAAACGGAAACCTCCTTGGGGGGTACCTCTTCCACCACAACCGGAGAACGGGGCGATGACGTCACCAGCGGCAACGAGGCTGGGGTCACCTCCGACGCCTACCCTCCTTCTGGGGCGATCGAGAGTACCGGTCGGGGAGCCTTCGCTGTCGGCGGCGGAGACGTCGTCTACGACGCCAGAACTTTGGACGACAATATCGTCGGGCCAGCCGGGGACGTCGAGTCGGGCTCGTTCGTCAACGAGTGCACACTCGAGAGCAGAAGCCGGACTCGAGACGTTGACGATGAGGACATCGTTGCCCCCGACACTGATGGTACCTACCTTGGTCCAAGAGCCAGATCACTGGGGCTCATCACCGCCAGCTATGCCCGGAACTCACCCTCGACTCCTAAACCAGCGGGTTTAGCAGCCCACTCCCGGAGGAAGACCTTCCACGCCCCCACAGCCGCAGTTACACCCAACAACCCGACTGGAGGTGCCCGAGCCACGCCCAAGACAGCCTTCGCCAACCCGGGCAGTCCCAACCACCGCCGCTGCCTCCATCCGGGAGGCCGATACACGCGTCGCCACCGTCGGCGACGCCGCAACCATTACTGACTACATCAGAGTCAACCAGGCTACCCCCCACGTCACCTGTGCCACTGCCCCGGCAGCCGTTACCGGCAGTGCCCCCCCCCTCGATAGGGACGCCACTCTTGACACCGAAAGCGGTACTGACGATCATAACGTCACCGCAGCCCGACCAGACGGGCGCAGCTGCTGCTCCCCAGGACGCCACCGACGACGCCCGGAGGAGTGCCGGAGGGGGGGAGCTCGTGACCAGCGTTGACTCCGGAGTCACCGCGGCCGCCACCACGGCCAGCGTCTCCGACGCCCGCAGGACATACACAGCCCCGAGTAGCGCCCCCTGAAGATTGCAGCGTGTGCTACGAGACCTTGGCGGCCCCGATGGTTCTTCTCTGCACCTTCCCCCACTGACCCCGACTGCTCTGCTTCGCCGCCCTCCGCATCAGAGCGGCGACCGACCTACGTTTTACGGCATGCAGAGCCACCGTAACAGTCGGACAAGCTGACAGACGATCACTCCAACGGCACAGGGGGAAGGTTGTGGCAGAGGCGATGGCGGTCGCACGACGAGATATGCCGGCTGGGGGACGAAGGGGGTCATCCATCAGGGCCACAAGGGATTGGAGGGGAGGGAGAGTGACATGCAGCATTTGCCACGGTTTGGTGGAAGATATGGCCTCCGTGATGTCCTTCTCTTCCGAGGTGCACCACCGTTGCGCCCTCGGCTTTGTTGAAGACGTATTCCCCCGAGCCAGGACCAACGGGGTGCGCACGGTCAAATGCCAAGTCACGTGCCCGAATCCGGCTCTTCATGAGGTGCACCAAGAGGTGGATCTGCACCCCCTTCTCCAACAGATCCAGTCTCGGCGGACCGGCGGACACGGCGGAGGAGAGAGACATATACGCCAAGGTCACCGCAGTGGAGCTCCGCCTCGACAGGAGGTCCACTACCCCAACCGAAGCGCAGCCGAGAGAGGGGGGAAGGACATCCGGGGAGACTGGCGTGACACGGCCCCCCCCCCAACTAGCAGAAGTGGAAGCGCCGTGTGAGGTCTGTGGACAGCAAGCTATAGGCCGTGATAGGTTTGTCTTCGAAGGTTGGCTCGCCCACACGGAGTGTGCCGTGGAAAACGTACAGGGGGCCTCCGGCAGGGTTCGGGGACGTCACGCGAGAAGGGAATGGACCACCCTGTAGGAGAGCATTCCGCTCCACAGACATGCTCCCAAGACTACAGCAACGTTTTGACGGCGCGACAGAGTGGGGTGTCTGCCGAAGGGAGTATTTGACAAGATCGTGGCGGTCAGCGATTTCGGAGGAGGAGGACCAACGGACAGGAAACAGGGAGAGGAAATAGGCAGAGACAGCGTGCACGTACTGAGGACTGGCTCTGGCAGAGGTAACAGCGGGGTCGGGGAACATTCACATGCGGGTACCCGTCTCGGGCCCCCACGGAGGAGGATTGCGCACTCCAGCTGCATGCTGGAACGAGCGGATCGCCTCGCGAGAGGGCATATAGACCCGAGGTCCTGCGGCGCGAGCCGCAGCGCGTGGGCGAGGGGAAGACGACCTCCCCACCCGGCGGAGCTTGTGAGAGGCCTGCCAATTAACGAGTCAGGGGAAAGATGGGCGGCGTTTAAAAGCACCATGCAATTCGCCGATCTCCTCCAACGAGACGTCCCAGGACCGGGGCCGGTTAGTTAGCTGACAACCGGCGCTTACAGCTCTTTCGAGCTCATGGTACGTGCCCACGGGAGGAGCCCAACCTCTTCATTCCTCTTGTGCTCGCTGTTCAGTGATGCGGTGGGCCTACCTCAAGCGGCCTACCTCGATTTCCCCCGCTCGAGAGAATGACAAGTGGCTGTCGGCCGCTATCGTACGCTGTTCGTCGCGTTCGGGATCCGTTCACAGGATGTCCTGCTCCGGTTATCAAACCGGCGGCTCTACATTGGGCCCCACGTCCAAGAATACTTGGCGGGCCTCGACGCCGAGTAGGAGGAGTGCCTCACAAGATGGATCTTCGGGGTTCAAGACGCGCTGGAGGAGGATATCTCGCCCCCTTCCTTTCCGGTGCAAGCGGCGCCCTCGCCGAGAGGGACGGAGTCGACGATTGAGAGCGACCCGACGTTGAGAGGGCAGCTTGAGCAAGAACATGAAGATCCGGGCTCCTCAGAGAACAGAACGAGGGGAGCAGGGATACCACGTCAGAGGAACAACCCGGAACGCCCCGAACAAGGTCAGTGGCCGCGTCGACAACACCCGAGGTGACAGTCCCAAGCAACCGGGGGGGGGAGACAGCGATCGCAAGGGGTAGAAGAGGCCGGTCGAGAGGATCTGGTAGGGGGTCACGAGCAGCCAGCGCAGGGAGAGGGACGGACACTAGTACGGGGCGAAACCCCAGGCTGGGGGGTAGTGCACCACCCTCGTCAGCAGGCCGGGGGGGGGGAGAGGGGGGGACGGAAGGAGCGAGGGGGGCGGGGGGCGGCGGGGGTGGCAGGGGGAGCCTGGGGAGTGGGTGGAGAGGGGGGATCGGGTGGAACGGAGGGAGTGAGGGGAGCGGGGAAAGCGGACGGAGCGGGGGAGCGACTAGAGCGGGGGGATCGGGGAGAAAATTTAGTACAGCATCCTCATTAGCAGGCCTAGGGGGGGCAGGGGGGGGCGAGGCGAGGAAACGAGGGGGGTGGGTGGAACGGGGGACCAGGGGTAGTGGGGGGGGGGGGGGGGGGAGGGGGGGGGGGGGGGGAGCGGATGGAGCGGGGGAAGCGGCGACAGGATATAGGGCGGTGCCCTCGCTAACAGGTCGAGGGAGGGAGAGGGGGACGGGGGGGGTGGCGGGGGCAGGATAAGCGGGAGGAGCGGGGGTAGTGGAGAGAACAGGGGGCGCGGGGGGATCGGGAAGAGAGTGAGGAAGGGAGAGAGCAGGCGGACGGGGGATCGGGGGGGATCGAAAGGGCGGGAGGGGCGGGGACGGGTACAAGGAGCCAAGCTAACGGAGAGGGAGGGGGGAATAGGGAAGGTAGAGGAGAAGCGGAAACCACAGGGACGCGAACTAGTGGTTGAGAGGGAAGATAAGGGAGGCGAGAGAGCCAGACAAGTGGAGGGAGAGGAGCAGAAATGAATGACAGGGGGGCTCCGACACCCAACGGCGAGGCCTTGGCAGGAGGATCTCCCAGGGCGCATGGGAGGAGAACAGGGGACGGGACGCTTCCCGTGCCTTCCTTGGCGACACCACAGGTGGAGTGGCGTGCGGGGTCTGTGGTGTGTGACGCTTCAGCTCCGGGCGGTACGCTTTCCATGTGAGCAAGGGAGCCAAGCGCTCCACGCTCGTTGTGCGGTTGAGGCCCTTGCGAGAGGCGCGGCACCGGCACCGGCACCACTCGGCTGTCCAGCGCTCGACTGCGGAGCCCCGCATCTCAGACGGGACGCACTGGAAGCAGCGGTTTAAGCCGACCCGGATCTTCGCAATCTGGCGGCGCGGATGGGAGGGGGGACCATAGGTGATGAGAACCTACGCAGTCGGGGGGTTTGGTACGGATGGGACCAAAACAGTCCGGTTATAGGGCCACCACTCGATGCCGTTTCTTTGGATGACCTGGGGCAACGTTTTCGCAACCGGCAAAATGTGCAGCCGCAGCTGGCAGGCGCACACACGTGCCTGAGCGATGATGTCCTTGGCATCCTCAACCACGCTATGGGAGAGCACCGGCCGAACCGGGACTTGGCGACGCCGAACTCGCTCCTGTGGGCGATAGCGTTATGGTACCTCATGCCAGCCCTCCTCCACTGACCGGACCGCCGGATGAAGAGGCGACAGAGGTTCACGCTGGTGGAGAGCGGGGGTATCGTGCTCCTGCTTCCATGGCTGATAGCATATACCAGGAGAGGAGACTTGCAACAACGGGATATCGCCCAGGAAGCTTCGAAGGAGACGAAGCTTGAAAGAGCTTCGTCGATGTGTCGCCACGCGGGACGGATCAAAGTAGCAGCACGCAACCTTCTGGCAGAGCTACGACTAGCGGGGAACGAGGAGATGTGGAACACATTGGTGGCCAAGTTCCCCCCGATGACCATGCCGTCGTATCCGTGGCAGTGACGGCTGCAGTGCAAGCGAGCGCCACCGAAGTGGAAGCTGGAAACGCCCCCCCTTGGCGCCCTGGCGATGAGTACGCCTCTGAGGTGTTCTTCGACGTCATCAACTCCCGAAGCGCCCTCTCAGACCTCGGAAACGACGGTCTACGATTTTCTCATCTGTATTTTATCATTCACACCGACATCGATAGAGAGGAGTTCGGAAGGAGTATGACAGCCTTCTGGCGGAGAATCGTCGACGAGCCGGACGCTTTCCCGCCAGAGTTCTGGCAGCTCTTCTTACAGTCGAGCCTCACTGCGTTGGGGGGAAAGCGCCGGCCGGTTTGCGAGGGCATGACATGGAAGAATCTCATCACCGCAGAGGCTATGCGACGGTGGCGGCCGTGATTGGAGGAGGTGAACCGAGAGATGAGGTAGTTTGGGGTCGCCGTACCCGACGGAGTGGAGCATGTGGGATTGAGGGCTAGAGCGCTGCACGAGACGGGGAACTGGCTCGTTCTCACGGACTGCTCCAACGCCTTCAACACCGTAAAAAGGACGGCGGTGCTAGAAGAGGTAGCAAACTTTGTGCCAGCGCTCACGCCGTTAGTGGCCAAGTGCTACGGCACAAGACCAGCCGGCGTATTTTTCCAGATGGACTCAGGGGAGACCAGGACGATCGCTGGCTCCAGCGGTGTCCAGCAAGGTGACCCTATGGGACCAGCAATATTCTTCCTGGTGTTGCGACCGGGGCTGAAGAGATTCCGACAGGAATTCGAGGGAGAAGGAATGAATGCCTTCGCGTACATGGCGATGTCTCTATCGGCCTTAGGGGGATCACGGCAAGCCCGGTTAGAGCATTCGCCTTCCTCCGGCGAGAGCTAGATGACATCGGCATAGTGGCCAACGCCGCCAAACCAGTGGCACTACCACAGAAAGGGCACGCCCGAACGGCAGAGGAGAATTCGCTCATTGAAAGCGTTGAGGTCCGCATCATGGACGAAGGAGGGGTGACGGTGCTGTGTGTCCCATTCGGCACGGAAGAACACGTGCGGGGGCGAACAATGGAGGTAGTGAGGGATGGGGGCGAGGACCGCCTTGCGCGCTGCCTCGCTAACATGCCTGACAAACAAGCAGCGGCCCTCATCGCCACCGAATCTCTCTGGCGACAGACGAGCTACCTCGAAAGGGCTCTGGACCCGGGGCTGTCTCTCGGAGCATGTAGAAGGGCAGACTACGGAGCGCAGTAGGCGTACCATAAAATCCTCGAACTACTGGGAACGGTGGAGACACTGTCGTCTTTCCAAGAGGGGTGCCCGGATAGTCGACTAACTCTCAACCTTTACCAGCAGGCCCAAGCACACCTTTCTACGGGAGCGGGAGGGATAGGGCTGCCGTCGACAGAAGCGAGGAGAATGTCGGCCTTCATTGGGAGCAGGGTGGAGATCTTGCCGGAGATTCTAGCAGACCTCGCGGGCTCGTTAGGAGACAAAGTAAGGAGGGGGCTCCCGGAATCGAGCATCATTGCTCAGTGTAGGAGACAGCTTGCGGGAGTTTCGTTACACACGGGAGGTGACGAAGGTAGCGATGGCGGGCATCGTCCCCGAATCTTGGCTGGAATGAGGCCTAGGCCCAGAGGGGGATCTGGCCCCAAGGCCCCCTACGGCCGACATGCTGGCTGCGCACGACGTTGCAACCACTAATTCGTGCAAAGGCCAACGGAAGCTGGGCAAGCTAGTGAATCAGGGTCGACGCGCTGCCCACATTGCTTCGTTGGAGGAACTCCCGGAGACAGCACGCCCCCCCGGACCGGGCGACCCGCTGGGTGAGACCGAGACCAAAGCCTTCGCCAACGCTCGGTGTAGGAGCCTACCGGGGGCAGGAGCCACGGTATGCCTTCTGGCGAGGCCAACGGACTCACTCCGTGTCATACCCGCAGCAGGGTTCGTGGGCATGGGAAGGCGTTTTATGGGGATCGAGGCAGTGAGGTGCCCCTGTTGCGATGCAGTTGACGTGGACACCCGCCAAGCACGCACCTGTCCCGGAGCAGGGGCGCAGGTAAATCAGCACCAACTGCTTGTCCACGCGATGTCATGTACGTTGAAGCGGCTAGGAAATCGACACCATGAGGGGAGCGGCGAACTGTTCACCGCAGACAGAAATCTGCGGATGGACATTGTCGTCAGGGGAGGTCTCCGGGACGCTCCTAAAAGGGATTATAAGGAGAAGTTCATCTTGCTCGACGTCACCCATGCTCACCCTTAAGCACAGATACACCTACGAGGAGGCAGTGCTGATCACGACGGTTAGCTGCCTCTACCCCCGAGGCGTGCAAGCGCCAACTCTACGCTCGTCCATGACATGTGTCCTTTGACGAATGGAGTCACAAACTTACCATTTTAGCAGTGGAAAGCTTTGGGCACCTCGGGGTAGAGGGCAGTAAGTTCATCAACCAGCTGGCAGCTAGTGTCGTGGGGGTGAGAGATGGTGGATCGATGGGAAGAAAAGGGGTGGTGAAGGAGCGCCTGATTCAAATCGTCTCGGTGACTACACAGGTCGCCCTTTCGAGGAGGATGTCGCGCTTCAACTTAAAAACCGCCAGGAAGCGAGAAGGAGCAGGAGGGGGGTGTACTCGATAGGAGTGATGCACTCGATTTCATGCACGGTCGTAGTCGTATGACCGTAGATCCTCGCATCCCTAACGAAGGCAAAAAACGGCGCACAAAGCCCCCGAAATACCCCCGCCCGTTTCACTTTTTTGTTGTTGTCGCGTGATCCACGCGAGACTCTGGATGATTCGCGTCCTAAGCCTCACAACGTCTCTACTACGAGTTGCATAGGTCCTGCTGTTTTGCAGCGTACACGGTGATGGGTGCATTGTTATCATATCTAGTACTCTTCACCAGGTTTTGTGTGCGTTTATGACTATGTTTTCATAACGTACACATTACATGCGAGCTGGGTCAGCCAAGGTGCCGCCCAAGCGGTAGATTGGCCGCGCCCCGCTCAATAATGCTACCTGGTACCTGGTATGTAATGCTGTTGTGATGCGTTTTTATCACGGTGTTGATAATGCACCAACCCACGAATGGGAAGCAACCCCATTTTTTGTTCGAGAGATATGACCGACACAAAAATCACGAAAAAATATAAGAAGTGATCGTAACTCGTCTGAAGAAAAAAAAAAGGCTCGCTTTCCGGTTTCGGACTTATTGGGATTGGTTTTTTTTAATACGAATTTCATGTTGAAAAGTTGGTAGTTTTTGAGTTTCGCCGATATCTCGTCGAGATCGAGTCGAATAACAAACACGTAATTTTCTATGCACCCTTGTTTGGCACATGAGTGTTTCGTCGGAGCTGCTAGTGTCCCCAAAAATCAAGTCCTTCGCAAGTCCTTCGCAGTGGCTCACGAGATACGTCCTTCGGATGTTTTATCCATGTTTCGACTAGCCCAGCTCGCACAGATACCAAGTTGAGGTCGGGCGCGAAATATCGAATATTTGTTTAGATCCGATTTTAACACGAATTTCACGTTGAAAAGTTGGTAGTTTTGAGTTTTCGCCAATATCTCGTCGAGATCGAGTCGAATAATAAACACGTAATTCACGTACGTTTTCTTTACACCCTTGTTTGGCACATGAATGAAGATTTCGCCGGAGTTAGTGTCTCCAAACTTCGAGTCCGAATTGGCAGTGGCTCACGAGATACGGCCTTTGGATGGTTTATCCATTTTTCGGCCGGCCCAGCGCGTACGGATATCAAGCTGGTTGAGGTCGGGTGCGAAAGATCGAAATATTGTTTGAGATCCGTTTTTTTAGTAGTTTAATTTCATGTTGAAAAGTTGGTAGTTTTGAGTTTGCGCCGATATCTCGTCGAGATCGATTCGAAAAATAGACACGCCAATTTCTATATACCTTTGTTTGGCACGTGACTGTTTCGTCGGATTTAGTGTCTCCAAACTTCAAGTAAGTAAGTCCTGTTTCGCAGTGGCTCACGAGATACGGCTTTCGGATGGTTTATCCATTTTTCGACTGGCCCAGCGCGTACAGATTATCAAGCTGATTGAGGTCGGGTGCAAAAGATCGACATATTGTTTTTAAATCCGTTTTTTCTAGTTGTTTAAGAACTAGCTCGCAATGAGGGCTACCAATCGGTACGCTGTTTCCTGTTCGCGCCTCACTTTTCTCGCCCCCCCCCCCCCCCCGTCTCTGCCAGGAATAGCCACGGCCCTGCTCGCGTCGACTCCCCCGGGGGAGCGTGCTGTTTTAGAGTTTTTTCAAAAACGATTGTTCCGATGTCAACTGTCTAATCGTTCTTTACATATATATCTTTAGATATATATATATATATCCATATCAGTCTTGGTGAAAAGAAGTAAGAGATCGGGGTAGATGAACACTACTACTAAAAATAGAGAGCGTTCTTTTGTTATTATGCACCACAACTAGCAGGTCGGAGGTTGAAAACCACGGCAGCTCTTGAGTGTGCGTTTTTTTTTTTTTGGTGCCATTTGTTAGCAGTAGTAAGATCGCGAACTGCAAGTAGCGTGTCTTATCCAGCATCGACATCCCTGTGTCTCTTACCAGCTTATGTCTCTGCGCTACCTTTAAAGGGCTTATAGCAGGTAAGACAGCATCAGACACATAGTAAAAAGCACGCTCCTCCGGCTGCGATGGTACGGGTATGAAACGTCGGCACTGCCCTAATACAAGTGTACCTGGTATGTGGCACCGGGTACCTTGTTCCCATTCATTCTTATTGTTTTGCCATCTGACAGCGGTGTATAGTAGTGATTGTTACAATCACACCACCCACATATCGAATAGAATTCACAACGGACAGAGGGCTTGAGAAAACGGGATACCGCCCAGGAAGCTTCGGAAGAGGCGAAACTTGCAGGAGTGTCATCGGCGTGTCGCCACGCGGGAGGGGTCAAAGTAGCAGCACGCAGCCTTCTGGCAGAACCACGATCAGCGGGGAAGGAGGAAGCGTAGAACACAGTGATGGTCAAATTCCCCCCCGAAGACCACGCCGCCGTGTCCGCGGCGGCGGCGGCCGTAGTGCTGACGAGCGCCACCGAGGTGGAAGATGGAAACGCCCCCCCGTGGCGCCCTGACAATGAGTATGCCTCCGAGGTGCTCTTCAACGCCGTCAACTCCCGGAGCGCCTTTTCTGGCCCCGGAAACGACGGTCAACGATTTGCTCATCTACGATCTATCATTCACACCGACATCGGCAGAGACGAGTTCGGAAGTGGTATGACAGCCTTCTGGCGAAGAATCGTCGACGAGCCGGGCGCGTTCCCAGCAAAATTATGGTAGCTCTTCCTGCAGTCGAGCCTCACTGCGTTGGGGGGAAAACGCCGGCCGGTTCGCGTGGGTATGGCATGGAGGAGGCTCATCACCACAGAGGCTATGCGACAGTGGCGACCGCAGTTGGAGGAAATAAAACCGAGAGGTGAGGCAGTTTAGAGTCGCCGTACCCGGAGGAGTGGAGCACGTGGGATTGAGGGCTAGTATGCTACACGAGACGGGGAACAGGCCCGTTCTCACGGACTGCTCCAACGCCTTCAACGCCGTATAAAGGACGGCGGTGCTACAGTAGAAGAGGAGACAAAATGTGTGCCAGCGTGCCAGCGCTCACGCCGTTAGTGGCCAAGTGCTACGGAACAAGACCAGCCGACATGTTTTTCCGGATGGACTCAGGAGACAGCAGGACGATCGCTTGCTCCAGCGGTGTCCAGCAAGGGGACCCCGTGGGACCAGCAATGTTCTGCCTGGTGTTGCGACCGGGGCTGAAGCGATTCCGGCGGGAAATGGAGAGAGAAGGAGTGGAAGCCTTCGCGTACATGGACGATGTTTCTGTCGACCTTACGGGAATCACGGCCAACACGATTAGAGTATTCGTATTCTTCCGACGAGAGCTAGATGACATCGGTATTGTGGTCAACGCCGCCAAAACAGTGGAACTACCATCAAAAGAGCATGCCCCGACGATGGAGCAGATTTCGTTCCCTGAAAGCGTTGAGGTCCGCATCGTAGACGCCGGAGGGGTGACGATGGTGGGTGTCTTGATCGGCAGGGAAGAATACGTGCAGGGGCGAGCATTGGAGGTGGTGAGGGACGAGGGCGCGGACCACCTTGCGCGCTGCCTTGCTCACATGCCCGACAAACAAGCGGCGGCCCCCATCACCGTCGAATTTCTCTGGCAACGGGCGAGCTACTTCGAAAGGGCTCTGGACCCGAGGTTGTCCCTCGAAGCATGTGTCAGAGCAGACAACGGAGCGCAGTGAGCGTACGATAAAATCCTTGAACTACCGGGAGCAGCGGAGGCACAACCGTTTTTCCAGGAGGGGTGCCTGGATAGTCGGCTGACTCTCAAACTTTACCAGCAAGCCCAAGCACGCCTTTCTACGGGAGCGGGAGGGTTAGGGCTGCTGTCAACGGAAGCAAGGAGAATGTTGCTATCCATCGGGAGCAGGGTGGGAACCTTGCCGGAGGTCCTAGCAGACCTCACAGGCCCGTTAGGCGATAAGTTAAGGAGGGGGCACCCAGAATCGAGCATCATTGCTCAGCTGGGAAATAGTTTGCGGGAGATTAGGGATACGTGGGGGGTGTCACAGGAAGCGATGGCAGGCATCGTTCCCGAATCTTGGTTAGAATTAGGTCTAGGCGCAGAGGGGAACCTGGCCCCAAGAACCCCAGAGGCCGAAATGCTGGTTACGCACGACGCCAGAACCATAGGCTCACGCAAAGTCCAGCAGAAGTTGGGCAAGGTGGCAAATCAACGTCGGCACGCAGCCCACGCTGCCTCGCTGGAGGAGCTCCCGGAGACAGCACGCCCAACCTGACCGGGTGACCCGATGGGTGGAATCGAAACGAAAGTCCTCGCCAAGGCTCGCTATAGGAGCCTACAGGGGGCAGGAGCCACAGCATGCCTTCGGGCGAGACCAACGGACTCACTCCGGGTCATACCCGCAGAAGAGCTTGTGGGCATGGGAAGGCGGTTCATTGGGATAGAACAACACGTGGCAGTGAGGTGCCCCCGCCGCGATACAGTTGACGTTGACAGTCGCCACGCGCGCATCTGTCCCAGAGCAAGGGCGCAGCGAAACCAACACCAACCGCTCGTCCACTCGATGTCCCGTACGTTGAAGCGGCTGGGAATTCCACACCAAGCGGCGAACCGTTCACCGCAGGCAGAAATCTGCGGATGGACATTGTCGTCAGGAGAGGAGGTCTACGGTATGCTCCTAATAGGGAATGTAGGGAGGAGTCCATCCTGCTGGACGTCACCCATGCTGACCCTCAAGCGCAGATACACCTGCGAGAAGGCAGTGTCTATCACGATGGATCAGCTGCCTCTACCTCCGAGGCGCGCAAGCGCCAACCCTACGCTCGTCCGGGACGTGTGTCCTTTGACGAACGGAGTCACAAACTTCTCACTTTCGCAGTGGAAAGCTTTGAGCGTCTCGGGGTAGAGGGCAGTAAGTTCATCAACCAGCTGGCAGCTAGTGTCGTGGGGGTGAGGGATGGTGGGTCGATGGGAAGGAAAGGAGTGGCGAAGGAGCGCCTGCTTCAAATAATCTCGGTGACTACACAGGTCGCCATTTCGGGGGGGCATTGTCAGGAATCGAGAAGGAGCAGAGGGGGGGGAGATTACAGACCCACACCGATGGCGTGGGGATGGAGCTTGGGGATTTAAGAACATGGAGTTTCGAGTACGTAGTGAGATGTAGGAGGGAGCAAAGACAACACATAGAGTATCGTAGATAGAGCATAAAATTCAATAGATATAGAAAATAGATGGACCTTGTGCATAGGTTTCCTTTGTATCCGGGATTTCTTCTTTC
This sequence comes from Macrocystis pyrifera, assembly GCA_031763025.1. Lineage (NCBI taxonomy): Eukaryota > Phaeophyceae > Laminariales > Laminariaceae > Macrocystis > Macrocystis pyrifera. The sequence continues at coordinate 4,997,265 of JASSKH010000014.1, forward strand.
AGGAAGGTTTTGGTTGATGAACAGTGAAGCTAATGCTGCACATTGTTGGATGGCAAGCCTAATAAGAAAATTCATAATTCCATGACGTCAGAAACGATCAATCAGACCGGAATACTTAACGAAACTAGAATAAACCTAAATCAAGCGCAAACCCCCTTATGACTATCTGAGTATCTTGACTGCAATCACTTCTACCCGCCGTATCCTAATTCCCCTGTGATTTCCGCCACCCCCCTGCACCTACCACCTTGATACCTGCTGCGGCAAGAGCCAAGTTCTCCCCTCTCAAAGGATTGAAAAATGCGTCGAATGAAACTTCGCTGTTCTAATAAATGGCCGGGTTTTTACTGCAACGCCCGCCAGAAGGTTGTGCGGTGCAGTTATCCAATACTGCTTAATGTTACCGTACTGCGCCCTACCCACGTTGCCGGTGGTGTGGCGACGGTTTTCATTAACGATTTATTCCTGCCCCTTAAGGCTAGGCCTTTCTTTATTTCTCTTTTGACGTACCTTGCCGGCTTCGTTGCCTTGCCGTTCAGAGGTGTGGGAATGGGTTTTGAGGACCTGCATCTTCGACTCATCATGTCCTAGCTTGTGGAATCGGGGCTTCCACGAATTCCCCGTAGTTCTACCTATACGGTTCGTCAGAGTGGTGTGGGCTATATAGTGTTATGGTACAGCTTCGGATGAGGCTGAAAGCCCGGGAATTACCTGGGTTCAGGCACTGAGATCGTATTTGTAGTACTTGAGAGGCGTATGTTAGTTGGAAAACCAAGGGTTTTCTCGGCGAGGCACGAGCTTGGCACTAGTCTCCGCGTGCACGAGAGGAATAAAGCTGCTCTTCTCCCATCTCTAAGCAAGCAACGCACGTAGGTACCAACGAGTACCGGCTTAATAGGCGAACCTGTCCAGGAAATAGAAAGTGTCCCGACCCCTGATCTTAACATTAAGGTCGTACCTAAGAGGGCCTTCCCGCACCGTCCTGCTTCCTCTGTAGCCGTATTCCCTCTCCACCTCACAACGCGCACCTTCTTGCACATATTCATATATATGATGTGACACCGCTATCCACCCATCGCAATATTGTTCTATTTCATTGGTATCCAAAGTACAAACACTCAATACGAAACGGGAAAGCTGGCCCAGGATATTTTTCTTCAACGGGAATGGGTGCGTTATATACTCGTTTCAGTGTAGAGTAACGAATCCCGAATTTTATTTTTTCTTCTTATTCTCAGCCTGCCATTCGTACTGCTCATTTTCTTAATATAAGAATCCTGAACTGCTTTACTCCTACCACTATACGTATTACGTATCAAGTATATCTCAGCTGTTTGTGACATTACATACGCAAATGCAATAAAAAATACATATATGCCGGTAAATACATGAGCAGGAGTACTTCAATCAGGATCAACGTACAGCATAGGTAGTAGACATAATAAGAAACAAGAAACCTGGCCCAGAATGAAAATCTTATTTGAGAAGGGGGGCGTGTTATCCACTGATTCCAGGAAAAATACTGAGTTTCCTGTTTTCTTATCAATCCCAGCCTTCCTTTCTTGGTAGTGCTCGTTTTCTACGTTCATACACCTATGGTACTGAATACTTCAACCTGCAAAAAGTAGTTTGATAGTGTTGTACGCATGACCTGATATTATACATACATGTATATGAGGGTACAGAAGTGCTGTTTGTTCTTGTGTCTCCCATCGCCCTGGGAGGCGTTCGGCCTTTTATCGTTATATCGTATCGTTATCTGTTATCGAATTATCGAAACTATTATCGAAACACCGAACTTTTTTTCATTCGATGTGTAACTACTTATAGATATCTCGATCTCTGAGTGTGGTCGGTTGGTACATCTCTGGCCTCTCAGACAGACCTCCCACTTGGGAATCGCCCCCTTTTATTACTTGCCGGACCTTTCCAGCGGGTCTTTGTTTCTCCTTTTTTCTTGGCACTTCCAGTCCTTCTTTCGTTATTTCTTCTTTCATTTCGCTACGTGTGTGTACTGAGGACGGCATCATGGGCGAACCCGGCGCCCCCACGGGTGTCGGCGGATGGTGGCGGGTAGGGAGGGGATTGCAAGGAACGCGGTCGCCGGTTTCGTGATTAGGCGTCGCGTTTACCTCGAGACACGAGGGAAGCATGAATGGGCTCTGTCTGGCCTCCATTTGTGGTTTCTGATAGAGTATCTACGAGTTTATAAGGGTCGTTCGGGGTTGCAAGATGAGATTCAAGCGGTGCTTATTTTTGCGACCGGGCTTGAAGCTCAAAGAGAGAGGTACGCAGTCTGAGCACCAACTTTGTCGAGCTGGCGAACCACGACCACGGTGAACACCGGGCCTCACGCGAAGCGGGCGACTGGGCTCACTGTGGCAGAGAGTGAGGGAAGCTTTGCCCGGACCGAATCGGTGGCGAGATCGTTGCGAGAGGGGCGGGCGGCGTACCGGGCTTAGAGCGAAGCTCTGCTGTTTGTTTTTTTCTTTTTTCTTTCTTCTTTTTGACCGGTGTATGGTGTTCCAATCAGGCAGTAAATTAGTACACGAAAGGGGACGGAGATGTTTTTCTTTCAGAATGTTTCGGTTTCATTTTCATTGTTTTCGCTGTGTTGCTGTGCCGTGCTGTGCTTAATCTTTTGTACATACGAGTACGAGTACAGACCCAGAGCTTTTTATCGAAAACAGAAAATAAGCACCCTACCTGGGGTATGTACGTACGTACGACATGTGAGCGAGCGTAGCGGAAAACCGCCCGCGACGCGACGCGTATGTGGCGTCCGAGTTGGTTTCTCCTGAAGCATGGCGGCGGGACTCTTGGCTAGAGGTAGGACCCTGATTCAATTACCTGGGTACCCGGCGGGTATACCCGTCAGGGTCCTCCAGCTTGTCTTTGTTTCTCCATTTCTCTTGGCGGTTTCGGTTCTTTTTTCCTTTTGTCTTCTTTCGCTTCGTATGCGTGCGTGTACTCGGAGCACTGCACCGCGGGCGAGCCCGGCAAATCGCGGGTATCATCGGGTGCTGGCGGGTAAAGGGGGGGCTGAAAGGAGCGCGGTAGCCGTTTTCGTGGCTAGGCGTCGCGTGTTCCTCGAGACACGAGGGAAGCATGAATGGGCTCTGTCTGGCCTCCTGGTGTGGTTCCGGTTATACTATGTACGGGTATATAAGGGTCATTTTGATATGCAAAAAAATATTCGAGCGGTGTTTATTTTTGCGACGACACTAACAATCAGAGAGAGAGCGACTCAGCCTGAGCACCACCTTTGTCGAGCTGGCGAACGAGGGCCACGGTGAGCACCGCTCTTCATGCGAGGCGGGCGACGGAGCTCACTGTGGCAGAGAGGGAGGAAAGCTTTACCCGGACCGAATCGGTTGCGAGGTGGTCGCGAGAGGGGAGGGCGGCGTACGAGGCCGAGAGAGAAGCTCTGCTGTTTGATTTTTTTCATTAGAGTGTTTGCGACAGAGGTAAAATAAAAAACTTTACTCCCGCTAAAAAAAGTCAGTGTCCTTCCCATCCTGATTTCGGTGTGATTGCGAGTGAGGTAACCCAAATCCTGCAGGCGACCCCTCCGGAAATAAGAAGGGAAGGGGGGAGGTGAGGCAACGAGGGAAAACAAAAAAAGAACGAAAGACAAAAACAACAGCGTGCGAGCAGCAACGGAAGCTCAGCAACGTTTCGGCGGCAGGGTTGACCGCGGTGCCACCACTGCCATCCCACGACTGCAAGCAGCAGCACAGCAAGCGGCGGCTACCAAGCGCTAGCCGCAGCTAGCGGCAGCTTGAGCAACATAAATAAACAGCGTCAGTCCATCACCAGCAAGCACCAGCACCAACCAGCTCCCATTTTTGGATGGCCTGTGCTGCTGCTGCTGCTGCTGCTGCTGCTGCTGCTGCTGCTACTGCTGCAGCCGCAGTGTGGTGAAATCGAAATGATACATGAGCTGTCATGCTGTCGCGCTCTGTACGAGCACGAGTACGAGTACGAGTGTGAGTACGAGCCCTGTTTTGGGACAACGCATCCTCCTCGTCGTCATCAAGCGGGCGAAACCGTGTACCGTAACAGCGGCGGCGGCCCGGTGGCACAATCCCCGCCGCTCGTGCGCGCCATACTCAAGCTACATCTCTCGAACCTCTGTGCTCCCAGCGGTTGTCGTGATGCGTACAACAAGCAGCATGGTAGCATGGAAGATGTTCCGTGTTTTGGTCGTTCGAGGTTTGAGATGCATTCATTGTCGGGATAATGCTCGGTGCATGTGGGCCAACGAAACAGAGAGCCAAAAGTTACCGCAACTTTTGATGAAATCCTGACTTCGCTGAAGTACTTTTTTGCCTTTATTTCAGAAATTTACCTCAAAAAGTTTCCTCGGGAGATTTTTTGGAGAAGTAAAAGTAAAGAAAAAAGTCGCAAACACGTAGAAGATTGAACGGAGGAAATATGGGGTTTGTGGAGAGGTATTGAATCGTTGGCATGCTTGGACAGAGGGGATGGGCAAGAGGTGCATAGAGTTGATGACGGGTGCAGTTGGTGGAACTAGGGAGACAGGCTGGGAAGGTTTGACACAGTGAGGAAGAAGACCGGTGAGGAAGAAGACCATCTACTGTAGTACTCTACTCGTGGGGGTGTACGAGCAGCGGGGGTATGATATCCTTTAGAAGGTCGGCGAGTTGAAAGAAGATCAAGGTGGCATTGGGGGTCAGCAGCGGGGGGTCGCCGGTGAAGGTGTTGGGATACCGATACCAGCGGTAGATCAGATCCACCAAAATTTCCTCCGCATAACTACGATTTTCGAACAACTCGCGGTTGCTGTTCTAATGATTCAAGGGTTGACTGAGCAAGTCGACGCCTTGCAACATAGTCAACCGGGAGTTGGGGAGGGGGCTCAGTTGGCGGGGGGAGGGGGATCTTAGGAGGATGGGGTGGGTGTCGTGTCGAATCCCAATGAGGCAATAGAAGAAAAGGAGGCAGCGAAACGACGAATAACAGCATGGAGTAAGGACAGCACCAAACGATTTTATGGGATGGCAGCATTAGTGCAGTCTTCACCAAGGACCGTATTCAAGAAATGCTCGGGGAAGATAGTGAACGACGCTGTGTTGAAGATAATAAACAACGTGCTCCGGGGTCCGCATCGATCAGTTCGCGCCAAAGAAAGGGGTCTGGGGGGGGTCGGTGGACAAAGGGATCCGATGCTGTCGGGAGTGAAAGCGACTGTTCAGGACTGTTTCGCAGCATTAACGAGGGGTTTCGAGGTTGTTTTTGGGGAATACGCTCGGGCGGGGGGTTTTATTCAGGAATTGACAATTGTTGTTCGTGTACGCAGCGAGATACCAAGACGTCCTCGTAGGAGAATTCGGGCTCCATATACCTGATGCGATTACCGCTTCGATTGATCAGGATTTTGTGGACGTGTCAACAGGGGTCGGAGACGCGTAGCGGCCGCCCAAAAGTCGTCTTTTTCGAATGGTCCGTCCATGCTGGGTCAGAGCGTTCCAGAATTGCTGCCGTCAAAAGTTCGGAGGACTCGCTCAGCAACTGATCGAATTAGAGGGGTGCAGCAACAGGGGGTATTACAATCAGTGATGGGAGGATCGAAGAAGAGGAGGGGGGGAGAGGGAGGAGGAGGTCCGTCGGGGAAGAAGAACGGCACGCCGACGGGTTCTTTCGGTTCGGCTCCATTATCTGGGGGTGGAGGTGGTTTTGGTGGCCGGAGGCGGGGCGGTAATTTGCGAGGATGAGGACACGGGCTCCGTTCTTTCACAAGGCCAACAACGAAACGACTAGGAGGAGGTGTATGGCAGTGAGGGGAGATGAGGACCACCGTCGTGGACTACTACCTTGGACGGATCGTCTACAGCTGTAGGTCGTTAGAACATCAGGGTAGGCCTCTCCCAAGGTCGGTTTCGTTGAAGGATGTGATGGGTGAATGGAATAATAAGGCGACACAAATAATATGTATTTACAACATCCTGGTATAGGTTGAACGGCGATTCGGAGGAAAAAATCGACTTGGTAGTGGTCTGTTGTATTTTGATTTTATTTATTTATTTTGTGCGGTGATATCTATTCTTTTTATTTCACGTGGGTTTGTTTTAGGTGTCTACGGAGTTTTTCGTGCTTGTTTATTACTTCATGAAGGGATGGGGGGATGGGGCATACTATCAATAGTAATTGTAATACTAAGAATATCATCAGGTGTGCCAGGACTGGAAAATACCTTTTTGTGTTGTTGTTGTCTTCACATTAAATCGTCCTCTCTACCCAGCTTCGTCAGTACACCCAGTGTCCGTCCTGATTCCTTATCCTAGAGAGATACTGATTCCGTGGTCACAGACTGTGAGACTAAAGAAGGCCAAAAAAGAAAGGAAATAAAAAATAAAGGAATAATAGCAAATTCAAGTGTCAAGCAAGTGAAATGCCAGCGTACCGGGTACGAGAACACAACACAGGAAAATATTTATCCAGGAGGATAATTCACTGAAATGTTATGAAGGAAAGTAAAACGGATGGACCATGGTAGAATGTCGCTTTTATTTCAGGTGCATGATGTACGGCAATGAAATTATGGTGGAGAAGGGTGGTGGACGTTAAAAAATAATAATAATAATAAGAAAATATCCATGTTTTATTATCATTATTATGAAGGAGGATCATATGATGAAGGGATTTATGTTTTTATTTTATTTACAAGGATGGATGGAGTATGATATGAAGTGAACGATTTTCGCTGACTATTGTGATGGGACCGTGATATAAAGTGAACGACGTTCGCTGAATATTGTGATGGGATGAATGGGCCATGATGAAAAGTGAACGAAGTTTTTGCTGATTATTGATGAGATGAATGGAACACGATACAAAGTGAACGATATTTGCTGACGACTGTGATGAATGGACCACGAAACAAAGTGAACGAAGTTTCGCTGATTATTGCGATGGAATGGATGGACCACGATACAAAGTGAACGTTGTTTGCTGACGATTGTGATAAATGGACCACGATACAAAGTGAACAGTGTTTGGCTGATGATTGTGATGAATGGACCACGATACAAAGTGAACGTGCGGACGATTGGGATGAATGGACCACGATACAAAGTGAACGATGTTTGGCTGACGATTGTGATGAATGGACCACGATACCAAGTGAACGATGTTTGCTGACGATTGTGATGAATGGACCACGATACAAAGTGAACGATTGTTGCTGATGATTGTGATGAATGGACCACGATACAAAGTGAACTGTGTTTGCTGACGATTGGGATGATATGAATGGACCAAGATACAAGTGAAACAATTTTGCTGGATATTGCGTTGGGACCATGACACAAAATTAACGAAGTGTGATGGGATTAATGGACCATGACACAAAGTGAACGAAGTTTGTGCTGATTATTGTGATGATATGGATGGACCACGATACAAGTGACGAAAGTTTGCTGGATAATCCGATGGGACCATGATGCAAAGTGAACGAAGTTTGTTGACTAGTGTAATGGGATTAATGGACCATGATAAAAGTGAACGATGTACGCTGATTATTGTGATGGGCTGTTCGATCGACCAAGGAGGACTATCCTTGGTTTTTGTGTGGTCAATCGCCGTTCGATGGACCAAGGAGGACCATAATTTCAGCCGAGTTATGGAACTTTTTGAGGATAAGACAACATACCATGTGTAAAACAAACCGTGGCTATTTCGATCCAGGTTACGATGAAGGAGTGGATCCAACGGTTTCGAAGCGTCATATTCCTTAGCAAATGGTGAGATTGGGGGAGGATTACCACCAGACAAGAAAGAGGCTGGCAGAATACAAGGAACTATTGGCGCAAGCTACAGAGAGATCTGATGCTTTCAACGCAATTCAAAGAGAGGCGGAGAGATCCAATGCATTAAACGCTTTGTAAAAAGGGCGGATAGTGCAACAGTAGGGGCTTTGAAGTGTGGTGGAAGGATGGGAAAGGCAGCTGCTTCATTCGGTGGGGACTTGATGGCTTCGCATTGTAATGCTAATTTGATAGAGCAACATTTCGGTTCGAAAGGTTTCAATGACATGAAGCGTTTGATGAAAGGGAGTGCCAGTCGATGACATCGAGGGAGGAAATTTGGAAGCACCATTGCAATATGGAAATCATCCCAGCACGTTATAGCACAGTGGTGTTTTGTTGGACAGGCTCATGGAGGACATAGTGAGTGGTCGCGTTTTATCTTTACACCGGTCGGTAGCATGGGTTGCAGCGCCAAAGAGCTGTTACAGAGCCACAGTGCTTCGAGGAGGATAATACGGCGCGAGACAACTGTTCTGATCAGTGTCACGCGTCGGGTCTATTCGATGGGCAGAGAGCAAACTCTGGGTTAGGTTCTCTGGGCGAATCTTATAGGGGCAGGGAGGATCCCCGGTGTGGGAACGCCTTCAGTTCTGTGTAAAAAAACAGTAAGGAGGTCACGGAACAACCCGGTGTTTACTAAACACCACCAAGTGAACAAAGAAAGTCAAAGCCAAGTGATCTGTGATACCAGTCCTATCGACCCCCAGCCCCTTGGGCCCTGCCTTGCCCGTCGTGCCCGTCATCGTGTCTGTGGTGCTTCGTTGATTGATCACTCTGGCTGCTTGCATCTACCGCATTGCATCGATTCACGTTCTGCGTGACCCGATCATTGCTGCTTGAAGGCACTTCCTCGAACTCTCAAACAACAGGTGAGTCGGCCTCAGAGATCTAACGAGCGCAGGTCCTTTTTAGGGTCTGAGAGCTGTAACCTGCTGTAACATGATGAACCTGGGGAGATCGAAGTGCATTGCAGGAGATCGGAGTGTCTGCAAAACGGTTGCAGGAGATCGGAGAGTTTGCAAAATCGGGGGAATGATGCTATCATGCTCATGCGTCACCTCACATTGATCTCGTATAATAGTCATATACACCTGTACACCCACATTCGTATGCATGTGAAAACCCGCATGTTTTTGTTTTGCCCGCCTGGCATTATGGCCGTACTTGCAATGCTGTTGTGTGTGCACGCTGCCAATGGCGCTCCGCCTGTTCGTTTTGTATTGCTTTGAAGATACGTGCTCGGTCAATGCATGCAGGCATACTCGTTGCTCGTGCTCCGTCTGCCTGTTGCCTGTGCTCGTTTGTCTGCTCATTGTTCATGATCACACACATGCACGTTCGTTAATAGATGACTGCATGCTATTGACCACTTATCATCTTCAAAAACAAATGCACACGACAGGTGTCGATACAGACCAAAGGCGCCGTATGTACTAATACATGCATGGTCTCGTATGCCGTTCGCCCGGGTTAGGCGACACCGGTAACTAATTATGTAGAGCCTATTGCTATAGTGATGCCGTCCAAGAGCGAGGTCATTTATAACACATGCTTCGACGAACACGTAACTCGCTTTCAGGCCAAGCATGGATCAAGAATTTGAAAACAATAACACTAACATTTTTTTTCAGGACAAGTCTGTACACCTGACACACAGGCAATCTCAAGCAACACTAGGGCTGTGAACGATATTGACCGTATGTGAATATATGTTCAAAATACAGCCAGATACATGTGTCACCCCCCTTTTTCTGTGCTATCATACAATGACCCGAGCGTACAAACAGGGTAAAACGTACAGCAGACCGCAGAAAGGAAAGGGAAGGGAATTGGAGAAACATGGACGACCGCCACGCCACCAACGAGGACGACCGTTCCGGCGAAGGAGGCAGTGCGCGGGGTGACGAACCATCTCGTAGCAGCAGCGACCGGGGGAGCGACAACGACCAAGACCACGGTAGTAACCGCAGCAGCAGCGGTCAGCCTCGCGAACGCGTCCACAGCCCCTACGGTGACCAGGGCCAAGGAGTAGGAGGGGGGGGCATGGGCGAACCCTACCCATCTAGCAACTACGACCGTGGTCGCGACCAGGAGCGGGAGGATAACGGTAATCGTAGCCGTGGCCACCGCTCTAGCACCAGCCACGACCACACGCAACGCCGCAACCATGGCCGCAGCCGTAACAAGAGCGGGCAGGAGCAGCGCCTAGCAGCCGTAGCCGCGACAGCAGCGAGCGCCGCAGCCGCCGGGGCCGGGGCAGCGACAGCAAGAAATGCAGCCGCCACCGTGGCCACAGCCACGATAGCCGAGAACGCCACCGTCGTCACCACGGCCGCAACCGCGACAGCAAGGAACACAGCCGCCACCGCAGTCGCGGCCGCGACCACAAGGAACGCCGTCGCCGCCGTAGCCAGAACAGCAGCCACGGCAGTGCACCCCAGGAGAGCCGCCGCTGCAGCAAGAAGGGGAGGTCGGTACGGAGCCAGCAACAGTCCCCGTCGCCAGAATGTCAAGGGGAACGACCGTCGTCGCTCTCCCAACAGAGGCAGCAACCGCCACAGCAACAGCAGCAGCTGCCGCAGCAGCAGCAGCAGCAACAGCAGCAGCACCAGCACCAGTACCAGCACCAATAGCAACGGGTGTCGGCGCAGCCCCTGCGCCCGGCACCGGCAACACGCCTGGCACCACACCCGATTGGCTACGCAGCGCATCCATGGAGTCTGGGTAACATGGGGGGGGGGTATTCTCACGCACAATACTCGCCCGCGCAGGCGCCCCAGGCGCAAATGTTACGCCAGCCACAGCCCGCACCAACGGCATACGTCGGGCAGCATGGAACACCATACCAGTACTACACCCGTCCTACCGCCTGGATCTGGCACCCGAGCCCAAACGCGCAGACGCCCCAACCGGCGGGGGTGGCACCGCCACAGGCCGCAACCCACCTGGGGGCATTGGAACCCAGCAGTTCTAAAGAGGCCCAAAGGGTCGTGAGCAAGATCGTAGGCGACATGGGACTGATAAAAGGCCAAGATGGTTTCGTGGGACTGGTTGTGGCACCTCAGAGCGAGCTCTCATGGAGGAACGATCCAGTGCTGTTCGTCGACAAGCTTACTAAGATCATGTCACAGGTCGAGGGGGCGGCGTGGGCCATGCCCCAAGACCAGTTCTCCACCGATGGGATCAATCCTGTCCGGCCCCGAGCAGATAGGCTGACGCCGTGGAGAGTCGAGTGCTTTGGAAAGCTCATCGCAGACACCCTGGCGACACGCGATCTGATGCGCCCGCACTCTACAATGGAGGTACCTCTCGTACAAGGGGGCTTTTGCCACATTCCCTTCGAGGAAATCGCGACGAAGGAGTGGTACCGGATCCTGGTAGCCGAGGTAGCGCATTCAGGGCAGGCGCAGAAGAGGGCTGAGGCAGCGCTCACGGAGATAAAGCTTATCCAAGGGGAGTCGTGGATGGCCGCAGCCCGCCGGCTGGTGCTGCATGTTCGCGCGGCAACAGCAGACGAGGCGAGGACGCACACGTCGGAAGAAGTCCACTTTTGGAGGTACGTGTCGGGGAGGAAGGTGGCGGAGCTCTATGAACGAGCGATACATCTATTCTTTACCAGTGCCTCCGATCGCAATGGGATGGAATCCCTCTGTATCCAGGTGGGAACTGACGTTGAGCAATACCTCACTCCGGTACACGTGGACGCCGGTAAACCTCTGAATCCGTACATGGTACACCGCGGCGAAGTCTCTCACGGCATATTCTACGGCTTGATCAATATACTGCTCACTCGGTGCAGTCGTTACCCCCTAGCCGCGGCACCCCTGACGGAACGGAGCCGAGGCAGCGAATCGGGGCTAGCGCAGAGTCAGCGGCTGCCCCTGGGACAGAACGCACGAGGGGGTTTCCGTCGAGGGAAGAATGGAGGGAAAGAGGTAAATCGCGCACCAGGGAACTACCCAAGGCGTGGAGGAAGAAGGAAGAGGCGCTCCGGGGCAGCGCGTGCGCGGCGCTGGCCGTGGTAGACGGGGAATCATCCTCTGAGGGCGAGGAGGAAAAGGGGAAGGACGTGGAGGAGGAAACGTTTGACGATCACCCACATGTCGCGTCCTTTTCCAACGTCCGCGCTTCTACCCCGGGTGCACATGGAACCCCGTTGGTAAGCCGCAAAGGTGACCGAAACGACCGCCCGGGCAGTAGGAACCACGCAACAACGGACCGCAGGGAGGAATGGGACGAACTACCGAGCCCGGATGCCGAAGACAGGGTGATTGTCGACGCCTTGCGTCAACGAAGGGTTTGCTTCTTCCATGCGAGGGGTTCCGACTGCCTCCACAAGAGCGGTGCCGATGGAGGAAGGTGCCGCTTCTCGCACGACGCGGACGTCGTGCCGTACGGACTGTACCCCCGACGCAAGCCCTGCCGCTAGAGCCGGGTATGCTTACGGTACTGGAAATGCTGAGCGCGTACACGGCCGAGGAGGGCGGGGCCGCCGGAGGTGCCTCGTGTGTCTTGCGGGCCTGAAGACGCGCCCCAGGAGGTTCTCTCCTGGGGAACAGCAGCCAAAGTGAGCAACAAACGCGGGGTCGGGAGGAAGAGGAGGAGGAGACGCAGTACCTACGACGCCGCTTCGACAAAGGGTGGGGGGGGGCGCAAACAACGACGAGGTCGTCCCGGCGCAGCAGCACAGCAATTTCGCGTTGAGCTTTAGACATGGACACCCCAAGCAGCGTGGCGGCTATGGGAGCGGGGGCTAAGCAGGTGTAGGTGCGCGCATTCGTGTGGCACCACACCAGAACTAGTTGCCGCATTCCTGTGGAGGTGCTGGTCGACACGGGGGCAGGGGGTGAAAATTACTTTCCGCGGCATTCGTACGCTTCGTCGAACGCAGTGGAAGAGGGGGGCAATCGGTGATGAGCCCGAGGGGACAGGGGTGGTTGAGGGCAGCCAATCCCACGAACAGCGCAGTCCCGCCAATGAAAGTTTCCGGGTCGTGCGAGCTCCCGTTGGTGTTCAGCCTGGAGGACAGGGTGCGCAAGGTACTGGTGCGGGTGGTGGAGGATTTCCCGTACGGCCTTATCATAGGAGCAGCGTTCCTGAGAGAGAATGGCAGCACTATCAGCTTCGCGGCCGGGGGAGGTTTCAAACCGGCACCAGAGTCACCTTGGGTGTCCTTCATCTCGTCAGCAGGAGCCTCCTCATCGAAGGTGGCGGAGCGGAAGGCGGTGAGCTGGCACGCGCCCGTCTAACCGAGCAGAGCAGAAGTGGGGCCAGTAGCGACCGGGAACACGGCAACGTGGGAGCAATTTTGCGCCGTCAAGTCACCCTGTGGAGAGGGAGAGCCGGCGAAAATAACCGAGCCGCCCACACAACTCAGCGAGGGCTCGGCGGCCTGGGAGGACGATGGCACCCTCCAGTGGGAGCTACGTCCAGCCCGACATACGGTGGTACCGGGCTTCGTCAGCGTGCAGGTGGACGCTTATGCCAAGGGAGTCCAACCCCAAGACAAGCAGCTGGTGGTAGTGGAACCGAAGGCTTCATACGACATGGAGACGGGGGCAGAGTTGGGGATTGCGCGCGGGGCGCAGTGGTGGCACCCCAGAACGCCGCTCCAGTGCAAGGTGGTGAACCCTTCGAAAGTACCCTTAGCACTGAAGCAGGGCGGGGTCGTTGCTCGGATTTACGCCGTCAACACGAGGGACAAGGAACGCATGCGGATGCTATTAGACCCCATCGTGCAGGCAGACGGCACATCGGAGATGAAGGAACGGTCAGTACTGGTGGTGCCGGAGGAACGCGAGGGTGAGGGGGCGGACGCCGACGAGGTGGATTTGTCCTTGGCCAACATCGCTTAGACGAGTGCCCCAGTGAAGGAAGCCCTGATTCGAGCGTTGGAGAAGCACCGTCATGTGTTCCCGGTGAACCCGAAGATTATCCCGGCCTGCAATCGAGCTAAGTTGCAGCTTCCGCTGACTGACAACAGTTGCACGCCCCACACAGCAAAACAGCGGCGGTATTCGCCGGAGGAAACGGCCATGATCCAGAGCGAGGTAGCGAGGCAACAGAAAGCAGGGACGATTCGCCGGTCGCCGTCAGCGTGGGCACCAAACTGTGTCGTTGTGGCAAAAAAGGATGGCACGGCGAGGGTCTGTCAGGATTATCGAGGGCTGAACGCGTTGCTGGAGTCCAATAGCGGAGGGCTGGGGGATATTGCAAGCATCTTCGACAACATGAGGGGCGCCAGGTGCTTCACGTCCATTGATCTAGCGTCAGGTTTCACCCAGTTGGAAATTGCCGAGGAAGACAGGCACAAGACCGCGTTTCGTGACGCCTATGGGGAGCTGTGGGAATTCAACCAGTGCGGTTTTGGGCTGAAGACCCTTCCTTCCGGCTTTGCGGCCTATGTGGGGGAGGCTCTGGTCCGCTAAAAGGAAAAGGCGTTCAGAACTGGCTTGACGACATCATCATCCGCACCAAACATGTCGAGGGACATGTGGGTTTGGTGGAGAAAGTGCTGGCGCGGCTCCAGCAACTTGGGTTGTCGGTGAACCTGGCCAAATCGACTTGGTGCGCTCCGCAGCAGGAGTTCGTCGGCATGGTGGTCAGCAGACTGGGCGTACAACCGTCAAACACGAAGATAGAAACGGTGGCCAGACTCTCTCGCCGGCGCTAACACTGTAGAGGAGGTCAGGTCACTTTTGGGCATGGGCAGCTACCTCAGGAGGTTTGTGTCCGGGTACAGCTCGATCGTGGCGCCTATCTCGGACCTGCTTAGGAACAAGTTTTTCGCGTCAAAAAAGGCAAGGAGGCTCCGGGTGCCGTCGGGGGTGGAGCAGGACAAGGCTCTGAAGGCGCTGATCGAGCTCCTCACATCGCCATTGATTTTGGCGTTGCCCCACTGGGAGGCCACGTTTCAACTGCATACGGACGCCAGCGAGCTGGGTGCAGGAGCGGCGCATACGCAGGACACCAGGGGAGAGGAACGTGTCGTTGGATACGCGAGCCACGGTGGTCAAGGACGGATGCCAAACTGTCCACAACCGAACTAGAGGTGATGGCAGTGTTGTGGGCCATCCAGCATTTCAGACCGTACTTGTGGGGAAGGAGATTCGTTCTGTTCACCGACTGCCCCGCGCTCACGTGGCTGTTCAAGAGCCAGGCCCTCTCGTCGAAACTCCACCGGTGGGCGCTCAGGTTGATGGAGCACGACATCGACCTCCAGTGGCGACGGGGGCAACCACCAGCTGCCGGACGCCCTCTCGAGGCTGCCGCCGAACGACGCGCCGCGCACGGACATCGATGACTCATTCCCAGACGATCCCTCCACGAAGACCACGTACCGGGGCCCCAAGGGACCGGTGCTCGACGGCGTACTGCTCAGCGAACTAGGGACGGAGGGTGAAGAAGCCAACGGGGAAAAACGCGGCGGTTGTCGCAAGCGTAGTTTTTACCCCAGGCAGAGCCGTCGACGCAGGCTCTGAGAAAGCCGCCACAACGTCCGCAGCCGAGGAGCATCTAGTCGCCGTGGCGCTCTGCTGCGGGGGGGAGGTGGTCTCATGGCGGCGAAGGCGATGGTCGCAGTCAAGGGTGCCACCAACCACGACTGGAGAGCACTCGAGTGTGTTAGGGAGAACGGGTTGGACTAAGGAGTCCGACTGGTGCGAGCGGAACCAGGGGGGGAAGATTGCAAAAGGTTCTTGAACGACTTGAGCCCGAGCGTCGTGATGGGAGATGCATCCAGAAAGTCAGGCCAGCAGGGGCCCGGTGGAGCAGCAACCTTGGCAACGAATATCGTGAAGGCCTTCATTGATTCGACGGCCAGGGTTCTCCTGCTGGAATGTTACCCGAACCTACCTCGATCGACGGAGTGGGGGCAGGTAGTGCTGCCTGCGTTGAGGGAAGCGGCGTGTACGGTGGAGACAGTCGAAAAATGGCGGCGGACATCGTGGGGGTTCCGTCGGGGAAGAGGAAGGCGTTCGCTGTCGGCGTAAGGAGCGGGAGGCCCGAAAGGGAAGGTGAGAGGCTAAGGGAGTGGAAGAGGATATAGAAAGGCGCGACCCAGGGTGCACATCTCTAGGGAGATTCTTGGGGACGAGGGGAACCTACTTCCTCAAGCGAGGAGTGGAAGAGAGGGGGGTCTTTTCTTTTGACGAGTCCATCATTTCCATCACTTGAACGCACATCATGGGCGAGAAACCCCCCGAACGAACGTACAGACCGCACCCCTTAGACTCAAGCGGTATCGACCAAGCAGACGAGCTGACTTTTGCTGAATAAAAAACACACTCGCCAACGGACGAGCGGACTACCGAGTGCCCCCAACCATCAGCAGGGGAGCAGCGGCCGCGATAGTGGCGAACTTTTCATTGCCACCTATGGCGAGAGAAGTCTTGTCGGGGTTGTGGGCAAAGGGGCTGTTGATAGACAAAGCCAGAGGGGTGCAGCTCCACGGAACTAAATCGCTGGAAGGCTTGCAGGCGCTCTTCGAGGAGGACATAGCCGAGGTAACGCCGGCGGTCACGAGAGCCAGAGCGGGCGTAGCGAAAGGAAGGCCAACAGAGCAGCATGCGCAGGTGCCAATGCCGCTTGTTACACAGTCGACCCCGTCAACACTGCCGTCGTCATCGCAAGTACAACCCACGGAAAACGCGCCGCCACAGTCCAGAGCACAGCCCCAGCTGAGGCGGTGAGCACCGAGAGCGGAACGCTCGGAATACCCGGGACCCCTTCCTTCCATGGTCGACCAGGTAGCGGAAGTGCTGCGTGATAAGCCACGACTGGGGCAACGGCAACGAGAGGACGCGCGACTGGGCCCCATTTGGGGCAGATTGCGAGGAAGAGGTGACATGCAGTCACCGGACGCGACGGCGAACTACGTTCTCGACGATAACGACTTACTGTGGAGCGCGCCTCGGCGGGAGACACCGAAGTTGGCCACTCCGCGAGCATTAGTGCCAGGGGTGCTGGCACTCGTGTACAGTACCTACGGCCACCCAGACGTTGCGCGGACCCTTTTGCTGATTAAGGGCAAGTACGGATGGCCGACAGTAGTCCAGGACATCAGGGAGCACGTACTATCGTGCGGTTGCAGGAGGAGAAAAAGAGCCCGGAGCCAACGCGTGGTCATAATGCCTGCTCGGTTACTGTGGCCTTGGGAAGGGCTTGAGATGGACCTCCACGACATGAAGCAGGTAACCAGCGCAGGGAATAGGTACCTGCTGGTAGTGGTGGACCGGGCCAGCCGGTTCCTGTTTGCGTATCCGCTGGAGTCTGAGGATTCTGTAGGAGTGGCGAGGAAACTCCTGGAGCTGTTCTCACGTTTGGCGTGCCGCTGTCGATTAGGAGCGATGCCGGGGGGGAGTTCACCGCTAAGGTGATCGCCCACCTGTGCCAGTGGCTGAGGGTGGAGCTGGATCATGGTCCCGCTGACCACCCTCGTAGACAAGGAGCCGTGGAAACGATGGGGGGGTGGCTTCAGGAGTTCTTGGCGGAGCTTTGCAAGTCTTGGCCGGCAAGGTGGGACGAATACGTAAGCGCGGCTTGCTGGATTCAAAGGACTACGCCGGACCCGTGTCTCCCGTCAGGTGGGACACCCTTCAAGATTATGTTTGGTCGTGATGCGCGCACAAACCTGGATGCTCTCACTCTTGCACTGGACGGTGAAACTTTCCGCACTGGGCTCTACAACTTCGTGGCGGAGAGACACCAGACGTTCATGGAACAGCGGGAAATGTTGAAGAAGCGTAAGAAAGACAAAAACAAGCGGCGCGTACGCCACAATGCGGCCTTAGGCGACATTCTCCAGGGTAAGGGGCGTGAGTGGGAGACCTGATGCTGGTAAAGGAGGCAGGCAGCAAGATGGTGCGGGAGG
This sequence comes from Macrocystis pyrifera, assembly GCA_031763025.1. Taxonomy (NCBI): domain Eukaryota; class Phaeophyceae; order Laminariales; family Laminariaceae; genus Macrocystis; species Macrocystis pyrifera. The sequence continues at coordinate 5,014,968 of JASSKH010000014.1, forward strand.
GCACTCACGCCAAACTAGCACATGAGCACTGGACAGGGCCGTGGCGGGTTACACCCATTGCACGGCCGGGTATCAGCTCCCACGCGACAATGAGCGGCCGCCGGACCCGGAGGATACCGGTTTCGGCTGCCAACATCAAGGAATTTCACGTGCGGCCGGAGCATCTGCGCCATGCCTTCGAAGACGAATTCGCGCATCTGGCATGGGGCGCGGACTTGGGGTTGGCAGACACCTCGACGGTGGCGGTGCCGCTCTATACCCCGACGGACCGGCGAGCCATGGAGAGCACGGGGACCGGGTGGGAGTGGCAGTACCGAGAGCGATACCAAAGTGGGATGGAGTCAGAGTGGCTACCTGAGCAGGAAGTAAGGGACAGCTTCACCCCTCTGCAACTCGACGTCTTCCATGCCCTCTGGGAGTTGTACAAGGGAAAGGACTGCCGCCCCCGGTCGCCGGAACCACTACCGAAGGAAGAGCGTGACCAGGGGCTGCGAAAGAGAGCGCTGCAGGACTTTCCGACGGGGATGCATGTCAGACGGTCGTTTGCTGGATCTGATGGGGTGAGTCGAGCGGCGGTAGGAAGGGTGTACGACTTTAGGGTACCATATTGGCGAGTGAGATACCCCGACGGAGATTGGGAGGAGCTTAGCCGCAGCGAAGTGACTCGCGGGGTCGAGGAACACCGGAGCGCCGCGGGCCAGGAGTGACTCCCGCCAGCAACAGGCGGGGAACGGAAGCGGTGAGCCGACTACCATGGGGGGGAGAAGAAGCATTCGGCTGCTGGGGGGGGCTGTTTTGCTCCGGCGCATGCTGCGTCGGGAAGGGGGGGTGTTGCAGCGCCGAGGAGCTGTTACAGAGCCACAGTGCTTCGAGGAGGATAATACGGCGCGAGACAGCTGTTCCGATCAGTGTCACGCGTCGGGTCTACTCGATGGGCAGAGAAAAAAAAACTATGGTTAGCTTCTCTGGGCGAATCTTATAGGGGCAGGGAGGATCCCCGGTATGGGAACGTCTTCAGTTCTGTGCAAAAAAAACAGTAAGGAGGTCACGGAACAACCCGGTGTTTACTAAACACCACCAAGTGAAGAAATAAAGTCAAAGCCAAGTGATCTGTGATACCTGTCCTATCGACCCCCAGCCCCTTGGGCCCTGCCTTGCCCGTCGTGCCCGCCATCGTGTCTGTGGTGCTTTGTTGATTGATCACTCTAGCTGCTTGCATCTACCACATTGCATCGATTCACGTTCTGCGTGACCCGATCATTGCTGCTTGAAGGCACTTCCTCGAACTCTCAAACAACAGGTGAGTCGGCCTCAGATATCTAACGAGCGCAGGTCCTTTTTAGGGTCTGAGAGCTGTACCCTGTTGTAACACATGTGCGGTTCGGGGGTTGAGAATATCCCCATTGGCTGTGGTAGACGAACGAAAGAAAGTGAGAGTGATATTAGATTTGACAGTAGGAGATGGAGTGAACACAGACGCTGACTTCGACAAAGCGCCTGTGTGTGATTTGGGGGAGGTCTTATTCAGATTTATCGCGCAAACGTGCTCTCGTCGCGAACAAGTCGGCGCGGAAGTACCCATTTATATGTCAAAAATGGACGTGAAGGATGCATTCAGAAGAGTTCACATTGAGTGGGAAAAAGCACCTAATTTTTCATATGTGGTAGGGGAGTACATTGTTATTGATTTCAGGTTGACGTTCGGTTGGCGTTCATCACCTGGATGGTGGGGTTCGATGGCTGCGGCAATTCTTCACTCGCATCGCTACACTGACGTTAATACAGCAGTGGTTTTGCCGAAGCGCGATTGATAGCAAACAATGTTAAGGTTTTGGTCCCTGCTGAAGGATCAATTGCGATGTGTATCCTTCCGGAATCGTTGTCGTACCTAAGCTACATGGTCATTCAGAGACGGAGTTTTACGCTGAGATGTACGTCGGCGATATGCTGAATTTGGAAGCATGTAAGCGTGGTAACGTGAGTCGGCTGTTAACAGCAAAACTTTCTGCGATTTCGGATCATTTAAGGATGTTTGGGGATGACAGCAAAAATCCTGTGCCTGTTTTGTCACAAACGAAATTGACGAATTGTGCAGTGTGTCAAGAAGTTTTGGGTTTTGACATTGATACGCAACAAATGAGGATGAAATTGCCGGAACGGATACGTAACAAAGTTTTACTACGGTTGCGAAAGTGGCCGTCGACTAGAAAGACCGCAACTGCTAGAGAGATGTGGGGTTTGACGGGGAAATCGCATCATGTCGCCACGGTCATGAGGCCAGGTCGGTTGTTTGTGTGGAGGTTGTTGTTGATGGTAGGACTGGAAGGCCAGCAGGAGTCTAGTGACATGCCGTTGACTGCGGTACCTCAGGGGACTATTGTATATTAGGCCAAGAGTTTCACGCGGATTTGGATTGGTGGAAAAGGGCTCTGCACGAACCATATTTGGTGGACGGTGTGTCTTCGTATTCACCTTGTTTTTCTCACACGCAATGGAATCCCGAACGGCATTGGTTGTCGGAAGCTACTCGGTTGGAGGTTTCTGCGTAGAGACAGGGGTGTGGTGGAGATACGATGTGTCATCTGAAGAGCAAGGTAGGTCCGAGATAGGGGCAAAGTGCGCAAAGCATAACATGATTTCATTTAATTTGTTGGAATTGCTGGGGATGGTAATGACAGCGTATGTGATGGTAGTGCAGGAATCGGACCACTCGACCATTGTTGGAGCGCCCGTTGTTGTGTTTGGAGACAACGTGTCGGCGGTGACGTGGGTTGATATGTGCGGGGGAACACGTGGTTCAAGAGCCGCGTTTTTTTTAATGCGATATTTGAGCAGGACAGAGATGCGAGCTGGTTGGTGCTTTGAAGCTGCGCATATTCCAGGAGTCAGAAATGTTATGGCTGATGGTATTTCTAGATGGCCTCGAAAAATAATAATTCGCGATTATATCCCCTTTACTCGCATATGCAATGGCAGGAGGCGAGTTTGGGGGAGAGTGGTGGAACGACGTGTTCGGGAACCTTGCAGGCTTATTGGCGACGGTCGGAGTGGTTCCTTCGACAAACGTCACATATAAAACTGCCTGGTGTTTGTTTGGAGTTGGGGGAGGAGGCGGTGGCGAGTGAGATCGTGAAGTAAATGGCGCATTTATATTTTTCTCGTGGAAACGAAGCGTCGACGGTTGAAGGGAAATTGGCAGCTGTACAGCCTTTTCATCGCCGAGTGGGAATAGAATTGCCGATGAAGCATTTTCTCACAAAATCCGTGAAGGCAGGCAATGTGAGGGAGAGTGCATTGAGGGGGGAACCTCAAAATATTCGGTATCCAATTTCGTGGGCTATGTTGAAACAGGGATGGTCAATCGTTTCGTGGGGGGAAGGGGGCAAATTGTTATGGTTGATGCTGGCGGTTTCATATTTTTTTTGGGGCCGTGCGTCGGAGATGTTTGCATACCATGATGGAAAAATCCACCAAGATTTTGGAGTGACGAGGGGAGACGTGTTTCTTTTGTGGTATGGTACAGCAAGCGCCTGAATTGTGGCGGTGTGCTGATCGGGTTGAACTTTTGTTCAGAGGATCAAAAGGAGTTCAGAAGAGGTATGGAGAAGTAGTTTCACGCATAAAAACGGTGGCTGATGCGAGTGGATTCAATTGGGATAGTATGCCACCGTCTATTTCATAATTGAACTGGGAGGCCGGTGGTTTTGAGGTGATGCTCGAATTGATGATGCTGTATCCAACTTTGGACGTACGTGGTCCTTTTGCTACATACATACGCAGATGGGAATAGATGGAGAGTGTGGACTCGTAACCAGGCCAATGTGTCACTATGAGAATTAGCGGGAAGGCAAGGTTTGGTACCGGGAGAGGGTGCATTGCATTCGGGAAGGATTGGGGGAGCAACGAGACTTACTGCAGGAGGGGTGTAGACAATGGAAATCCAGCGTCAGCGGAGGTGGAAGAGTGATGCATTTATGATGTATGTCAGAGCGACAAGAGAGGAGGAGGATAGGGTTTCAAGAGTTATTGCTTCTAATGCAGTGGCCGGAGGGATTCAGTCAGGACGGGACCAAGTGGGGAGGGGGCGGAGTAAGAAAACATTATTAATGTGGGGCTTAGGAGTTGGGGTGGTACCGCAGTCCCGATTTGGGGACAAACCATTCTAATTCCAAGTGATTTGTCCCCAAAACGGGACTGGGGTCCTAAATGGGTTAAGGCTTGTAGAATGGATTGGTAGCACACAGACTAAGTGAGGAGGGGGCGGAGTAAAAAAACATTACTAATGTGGGGTTTAGGAGTTGGGGTATGGGAGTTAAGGCTTGTAGAATGGATTGGTAGCACACAGATAAGGTGCAGACTGTTTTAAGGTAGGGTTAAGGTATATGGTACCAGTAGATTTTAAGTACAAGTTGGCAGTCTATATCGTATGTGTTATATATGCTACCGTAGGTTAAGTGTGGATAAGATCCAGCACTTTCTAATAATAATTCTAGATTCATGAGCAAAACAAAGTAGGTTGAACGGAGGAAATCTGGGGCTTGTGGAGAGATATCGAATCGTTGGCATTCTTGGACAGAGGGGATGGGCAAGAGGTGCATAGAGTTGATGGCGGGTGCAGTTGGTGGAACTAGGGAGACAGGCTGGGAAGGGTTGACACAGTGAGGAAGACGACCATCTACCGTAGTACTCTACTCGTGGGGGTGTACGAGCAGCGGGGGTTTGACATCCTTTGGAAGGTCGGCGAGTTGAAGGAAGAACCCACCCGCCCTCCCTTGGGGTTAAAGTACAAGTTGGCAGTCTATATCGGGTGTGTGTTATATATGCTACTGTAGGTTAAGTGTGGATAAGACCCAGCATTTGATCATATTAATTCCAGATTCATGAGCAAAACAAATCTATTTTTTCTTCTTGATCGTGTAAAGTGTTCCAATCAGGCAGGAAATTATTACATGGGAGGACAGGGATTTTTTCTTCTTTCTGAAATGTCGGTTTCATTTTCATTGTTTTTTGCGGTGCTGCTGCTGTGGCGTGCTGTGCTTTCTCTTTCGTACATACAGCAATTTCTCAAAATAAGAAAATAAGTACCCTACGCACCTACCTGGGGTATGTACGTACGTATGGCATGTGAGCGAACCGCCCGTGACGCGAAGCATATGTGGCGTCCGAGCTGTTTTCTCCTGAAGCATGGCGGCGGGATTCTTGGCATTATCAAGTCGCCAGTTTGCAATGACAAAAAATAAATATATTCACTCATGGACCTCTGTCCGCTTCGCATAGTTTGATGTAGTTTTCCTTCCTGAGCGAGCATAGTAGGCGGTGTAGGCTACCCGCGGAGTGAAGCGCCTTGTGGAACTACTTATAGACATCGAACTCTTTGAGCGTGCTCGGTTGGTACATCCCTGGCCTCTCAGAGCTCCCACCTGGGAATCACCTCCTTTTATTACTTGCCTTACCTTTCCAGCGGTTCTTTGTTTTCTCCATTTCTCGTCGTACTTTCAGTCCTTCTTTCCTTTTTTCTTCTTTTGTTTCGTGTGCGTGTACTCGGAGCACGGTATCGCGGGCGAACCCGGCGCCCCCGCGGGTGTCGGCGGATGGTGGCGGGTAGAGAGGGCGTTGCAAGGAGCGCGGTCGCCGTTTTCATGGCTAGGCGTCGCGTGTGCCTCGAGACACGAGGGAAGCATGAATGGGCTCTGTCTGGCCTCCATTAATGGCTTCTGATGGAGTACCTACGAGTTTATCAGGGCCGTTCGGGATTGTAAGATAAAAATATTCAAGCGGTGTTTATTTTTGCGACCGGTTTTGAAGCTCAAAGAGAGAGGTACGCTGTCTGAGCACCAACATTGTCGAGCTGCCAACGACGGCCACGGTGAGCACCGGGCTTCAAGCGAGGCGGGCGACGGGGCTCGCTGTGTAAGAGAGGGAGGAAAGCTTTACCTGGACCGAATCGGTGGCGAGATGGTCGCGAGAGGGGCGGGCGGCGTACAAGGCTGAGAGAGAAGCTCTGCTGTTTGAATTTTCTTCTTTTTTGCTTTGTTTCTTGTGGACCGATGTAAGGTGTTCTAATCAGGTAGTAAATTATTACACGAAAGAGGACGGGGATTTTTTTTCTTTCAGAAATTTTAATTTTCATTGTTTTTGCTTTGTTGCTGTGCCGTGCTGTGCTTTATCTTTCGTACATACGAATGAATACAGACACAGAGCATATCGAAAGAAGAAAATAAGTACCCTGCCTGGGGTATATACGTACGTACGACATGTGAGCGAGCGTAGCGGAAAACCGGTATATACAAGGCGCTTCGCTCCGCGGGCGGCCTACGCCACCCTCTACGCTCGCTCAGGAAGGAAGAGTATACCAAATTATGCGAAGCGGACAGAGGTCCATGATTGAATGTTGTTTTTGTCATGACTGTAGTTGCAAACTGGCGACTTGATATTGCCAAGAGTCCCGCCGCCATGCTTCAGGAGAAAACAGCTCGGACGGCACATACGCTTCGCGTCGCGGGCGGTTTTCCGCTGCGCTCGTCCACATGCCGTACGTACGTACATACCTCAGGTAGGGTACTTTTTTTCTTCTTTCGATATGCTCTGTGGCTGTACTCGTACTCGTATGTACGAAAGTTGAAGCACAGCACGGCACAGCAACACGGCAAAACAATGAAAATAAAACCGAAAAATTCTGGAAGAAAACATTTCCCCGTCCCCTTTCGTGTAATAATCTACTACCTGACTGGAACACCCTACACCAGTCAAAAAGAAGAAAACAGAGGGGTGGACAGATCTTGATAGTAGATCTTTATGGGGGTTTTGTGTTGGACGCCTGAAGCCGACCCTCCGACCCGAACCTAACCCGAACCCGAACCCGAACCCTATGCCAGTGGTCAGTGCTGGGATGCTGTGCTTGTTAAGACTCTAGGTTTTGGCTCGACCGGCGTGGATGCTGAGCTTGGGAAGACTTTAGGTTGACTCGGGATGACTCGGGATGCTGTGGCTGGGAAAGACTCGACAGTTGATTAAGCCGCGTAAAACGTACCCCTAGCCAATCAGAGTGCCTAATTAGCTACCCCAGGAAAATCTACTATTAATATCCAGGTTTGTCCACTACTGAAAAATCAAGGCTTATCTTGGTGACTGAGAATCGTGACGGGACGGGACAGATTCGACTCGTTTGGCGGGAAAAAAAATGAAAACGGGACGGTTGAATGTCCTCTGTGCTGTTTGTGTGTGGCGGCGAGCCTGTGGCAGGTGTTGTGTTACTGCCTTCAGTTGCGAGTGGAAATAGGAAGTATGAAGATTCATTCAAAAAAATGAAGAGAAAAAATAACACCACCGGGTATACACGTACTACCACCTTGCTTGGTAGTAATTTTCATTATATTTCGTAGATGGTAATATTTGTACTCACCTTCAATTGAAAGTATATAAAAACAAATCATCAACCAGCTGCTGATCAACACCACCAGCACAGCTTTTTCTGCTAAAAAAAAAACGCAAATGTGATGCGCTGCAATTTCATACCAGGTATTATATACTCGTAAGATGAAGACGATGAAAATATGTCATCTGTGAGTTCGACTGGTTAATAATTGAATAATAGTTGATACTACCCAATTTTGCAAGCTTGGGAATACGCCTACTACTTTGTTCTATACGTCTTTCATTTATAGATGTGGGAGTTGTGCACAATTTACGGTAATACGTGTATTTATATCTTGGAATTACTATTTAAGGTTAGTACAAATCGAAATTTCTTGATCAATATAGTAATTCGTGGTGGAAATGGATGGGAACAGACGACCACGAATGTTTCTTGCTCGGGAAGAGGCAAGTTATGTCCGCCGGCGGTGTCACGACGGGACGGAACGATAAAAGTTCCTATGGGAGAGATTTTATCGGCGGGACGGGACGGTAATTTTCGGTGTCACGGCGGGACGGGACGGTAATTTCCAACAGGAGAGATTATATAGACTGGACGGGACGGTAAGTGACGACGGTCAGGGATTTTGTCGGCGGAACGGAACGGGACGGGACGGCGGGACCATTTTGACGGCGGTTTTACCGTCCCGTCCCGCCGTTAACGCCGTTACTGTCCCGCCGAAATTACCGTGATAAGCCTTGGAAAAAATGAAAAAAAAAAAAACAAACAGCACAGCTTCTCTCTCAGCCTCGTTCGCCGCCCGCCCCTCTCGCGACCATCGCCTCGCCACCGATTCGGTCCGGGTAAAGCTTTCTTTCCTCCCTCTCTTCGACAGCAGTGAGCCCCGTCGCCCGCCTCGCGTGAAGCCCGGTGCTCACCATGGATCTCGTTCGCCAGCTCGACAATGTTGGTGCTCAGCCGGGCTACCTCCCTCTTGTGATGTCAGCCCGGTCGCAAAAATAAGCATCGCTTGAATATTATCTTACAATCCCGAATGACCCTCAAATACTCGTACGTACTCTATCAAAAATCACAAATGGAGGCCATACAGAGCCTATTGATGCATCCCTCGTGTCTCGAGGCACACGCAACGCCTAGGCACGAAAGCCGCGACCGCGCTCCTTGCAACTCCCCCTCTGCCCGCCAGTACCCGCTGACATCCGCGACGGTGCCGGGTTCGCCCGCGGAACCGTGCTCGAAGTACACGCACGCATACGAAACGAAACGAGAAAAAAGGACAGAAGGACCGAAAATACGAAGAGAAATGGAGAAAACGAAGACCCGCTGGAACGGTCCGGCAAGTAATAAAAGGAGGCGATTCCCAAGTGGGGGCTCTAAGAGGCCAGGGATGTACCAACGGAGCACGCTCAGAGATCGAGATATCTATAAGTAGTTGTATATCGAAAGTTTCGTTACGATATCCAACACTACACAGCACACAGCACACAGGAGAAGCAGTTTATTATTATAATATTAGCATTAATAATGAGGCGCGCGAAGCGTGCAGAGCGTGCGAGCCTTTTTTTTCTTGGAATTTTCCAAGAAATAAAAAAGCCTCTTCATAGCGGCTCGCGTAGGGTGCCTCGTTTTGAGTTTTTCTGTATGTGTGTGTGTGGGTGTGTGTGTGATTCAACATTTTTTTGGGCAACGTTTGACCACCGCCCTCGACGCACACCGCACCAATTCCAGTCCCGGCGGGCTCTGTGGGCGCGCACACACAAAAGAGACCTCCTGGTGCTGGTGCGGTGGTAAGTCGTATACAGTAGCTTGAGCTAGGTGTGGCAACGTGTGTAGGCACATGTTGGTGCTGGGCCATGTTGAAAAAACACAGAACCAACAACACATTATAACGGTTTTTGATTGGAAACCCACAACTCTGAGTACTCGTAGGCAGACTGTGCCTGTCCACAGCAACGAGCGTTCGGGCCATGTCCCCGAGACATGCTGCAGGCCCACCCTCTTGTTGATGAGGGGACGGAGAAGCAGGAGAGTATCTGCTGTATAGTCGTTGTACAGCAGTATAGTAGTGGTGGCACTGCTAGAAGCTCTGCTGGACACACGTCAGATTGCAGAATTTTCGTCCTCAAATTATGAGTTCGGGACCAGGAAACACGTGTACGAAGGGTTCACACACAAGCCGAGCGTACAGCGACGCTGACCTGGCCTCGTGTGTCCTACTGCTGCTGCTGTTGTGCTGCTGGAGAAACTCTGCTGTAGATGTCGTACTAGTACATCAGTAGTAGCGGTGGCACCTGCTACCTGCTACGAGAAGTTCTCTCTTGGACAGAGCATGTCGAGTGCAGATTTTTCGTCTTGAAATTATTATGCCGAATTTCGAGTTCAAAACCAACACAGGACAAAATCGAGTACGTGTACAAAGGGTTCAAGGGTTTAGATTGACAAGCCGAGCGTACAGCGACGCTGACCCTGGTGTCGTGTGTCCTACTGCTACTGCTGCTGCTGTTTTGTTGCTGGAGAAACACTGCTGCTATAGATGTGTACAAAGGGTTCAAGGGTTAGATTGACAAGCCGAGCCGCCGAGCGTACAGCGACGCTGACCCTGGCCTCGTGCGTCCCACTGCTACTGCTGCTGCTGTTTTTGTTGCTGGAGAAACACTGCTGCTGCTGTAGATGTCGTACATCAGTACAAGCAAGTTGTGGCACCTGCTACGAGAAAGAAGTGCCTTCTGTTGGACAAATAATTTCAGATGCAGATTTTTCGTCTTCAAATTATGCCGAATTTCAACACTTGCTGTTGGAAAAACAGAAAAAAAAAGGAAAAAATGTAGCAGGTGTGTGTTTATTTGTCTTCTTGTTCTTTCCACCCGTCGACATCCAGCACAACCAGTCAGTTTCCGTGCCGATACCCGAGAGAAACGATACGAATATAAGTAATAAGTTCTGTGGTCACACAGCATGTTCGTTTATAAAGGATAAACCACTGAGCTACTCAGTCAGCGGCTGACTAAGTAGCTCAGTGGTCTATCCTTTACATTTCGAACAAAAGAAGTACCTTTGGGCTCGATACGGCCTCCCGCCGATAGCATCTTCCGGGGTTGATCAAGCCCCTAATCAGCGCCTGGTTTTTCCTTCCTATTGTCCCCCTCCCTAGTCGTGCGTTCTTTTAACAAAGTTGTTCACTCCACTTGATTTCCCTTTTTCTACCCACGGCAGAAAAAGCGGAAATACGACGTCTGGCGGGACTCGAACCCCGGACTTCTTTTGCTGAGTAGCTCAGTGGTTTATCCTTTATAAACGAACACAGCAGTACATATTTTTCGTCGTCAAATTTTATGCTGGATTTCGAGGTGGAAATACCAGGATACACACGACAAAATCCAATACCTGGTATTTGTTACAGGTGTGTCCGTGCTCTGCTGTGCTGTCTGTGTTCTTCAAGAGCAGGATATGATCAGATGATGCCAAGAATATTCACCAACGGCGGCGTATAGGTAGTGTGATGCGGAGACCGCTCTAGGGTAGTGGTAAGGGACGCAGGTTGTTCTGGCAGCTGGAAAGCAGTGCTTCGCTTCTTCTGATTTAGATCTTCTTACTGATGGCGAGAGCTGAGGAGGTGCTCTGGTAGAGAAGTGAGAGGTAGGGGGGCGGGACTCGACGCCCAGATATACTCGTCCCACCCCATCTCACAAGCTCTCCTAAATTCCTCTTATCTGATGTACTCCTACAGAACTTTCCTATGGCTACCGATCGTTCTTCTGCTAATATAAGAACTTCTCACTTCGTTGTCCTATCTGCGTCAAGGAACATTACTCTCGTCTAACGGGCTATCCGCCCTAGGGAACATTCCTTAAAGAACGTTCTCGACTAACGGAATATCCGCCGGATTAATCCATTCTTTGGATTATTCTCGTATTCGTGAGACTACAAGACTGCAACGTATTATCTATATCTATAGCCCATGAATACTCTACTCATATCACATTAGCCCACCCTGAATAGTCGTATATGCAGAGCACAAGATGGTCGGAGGGTGATGACAAAGTTCATCCCCAACGGCCAGGAAAAAGGTGGTCGAAGATGCGGCTATTCGAAACAAAAGAAATGAGGCTATAGATCCCCCCACACCTCGTAATAAAACCCAAACACTACGAAGAGGGGGTGTTCGCTGAGAACAACCACGGAAAGGGAGACTAAAGGAGAGAGAGAGGTACAGCAGCAGTAGTAGATGTTCGTTCGTGTTGGTTCAGCACAAATATTTTGCATGATGCATCGCAGATATGACTACTGCAGGTATTGCTGAGGTCGCGCCTCATTACCACCAATTACTAGTAATGAGGCGCGCGAAGCGCGCAGAGCGTGCGAGCCTTTTTTTTCTTGGATTTTTCAAAGAAAAAAAAAGCCTCTTCATAGCGGCGCGGATACGAAGGCAGGGTGCCTTGTTTTGAGTTTTCTGTGTGTGTATGTGTGTGGGTGTGGGTGTGTGTGTGATTCAACATTTGTTTGGTCCACGTTTGACCACCGCGCTCAACGCACACAGCACCAATTCTAGTCCCGGCGGGCTCTGTGCACGCACACACACAAACGAAACCTTCTCGTGCTGGTGCGGTGGTAAGCCGTTCATAGTTGGTCGAGCTAGGTGCGGCAACGTGTGTAGGCACATGTTTGTGCTGGGCCATGATGTTGAAAAAACACAAAACCAACCAAACACCAATATTTTGCTTTTTGAGTTCTACCTAACGAAACCCAGCTCTACGAGTACTCTCGTAGGCAGACTGTGCCTGTCCACAGAAACGAGCGTTCAGGCCATGTCCCCGAGACATGCTGTAGGTGGTATTATCAGACCCACCCTCCTACTGATGAGGGGACGGAGAAGAAGCAGGAAAATATCTGCTGTAGTAGTAGTAGTGGTGGCACTGCTAGACGCTCTGTTGGACACACGTCAGGTTGTAGATTTTTCATCTTCAAAGTATGAGTTTGGAACCAGGAAACACATGTATGTACGAAGGGTTTACACACAAGCCGAGCGTATTGCGACGCTGACTCTGGCCTCGTGTGTCCTACTGCTACTACTGCTGCTGCTGTTTTACTGCTGGAGAAGCTCTGCTGTTGTAGATGTCGTACATCAGTAGTAGCGGTGACACACCTGCTTCCTGCTACGAGAAGTTCTCTCTCTTGGACAGAGCATGTCGGGTGCAGATTTGTCGTCTTCAAACTATTATGCCGAATTTCTTGTTCCAAACCAACACAGGACAAAATCGAGTACGTGCACAAAGGGTTCAGGGGTTAGATTGACAAGCCGAGCGTACAGCGACGCTGACCCTGGCCTGGTGCGTCCTACTACTGCTGCTACTATTTTGTTGCTGGAGAAACACTGCAGCTAGCTGTAGATGTCGTACATCAGTACAAGCAAGTAGTAGTGGTGGCACCTGCTACCTGCTACGAGAAGTTCTCTCTCTTGGGCAGAGCATGTCGGGTGCAGATTGTTCGTCTTCAAATTATTACGCCGAATTTCGAGTTCAAAACCAACACCTGACAAAATCGAGTACGTGTACAAAGAGTTCAAGGGTTAGATTAACAAGCCGAGCCGCCGAGCGTACAGCGACACTGACCCTGTCGTCGTGCGTCCTACTGCTACTGCTGCTGCTGTATTGTTGCTGGAGAAACACTGCTGCTGCAGATGTCGTACATCAGTACAAGCAAGTAGTAGTGGTGGCAATTGCTACGAGAAAGAGGCTCTTTCTGTTGGACAAATCATTTCAGATGCAGATTTTTCGTCTTCAAATTATGCCGAATGTCAACCAGAAAATACTGCTGTTGGAAAAAAGAAAAAAAACATGTCAGGTGTGTGTTTATTTGTCTTCTTGTTCTTTCTACCCGTCCCATCCAGCACAACCAGTCAGTGTCCGTGCCGATTCTTGAATTCCCGAGAGATACGATACGAATGAATACAAGTAACAAGTTCTGTGGTCACACAGCAGTAGTACATATTTTTCGTCTTCAAATTATTATGCCGGATTTCGAGGTGGAAATACCAGGATACACACGACAAAATCCAGTACCTGGTATTTGTTACAGGTGTGCGCGTACTGCTGTGCTGTCTGTGTTTTCATATATCAAGAGCAGGAGAGGCCAAGAATAATTACGGTTATGAGATTCACCAACGACGGCGTATAGGTATTAATAGTAGGTACCAGCACCCGCTGACACCCGCGACGGTACCGGGTTCGCCCTCGGCGCTGTGCTCGAAGTACACTCACGTACACGAAACGAAAGAAGATAAAAGGAAAGAAGGGGACTGAAAGTACGAAGAGAAATGAAGAAAACAAAGACCCGCTGGAAAGGTCCGGCAACTAATAAAAGGAGGCGATTCCCAAGTGGGAGCTCGGAGAGGCCAGGGATGTACCAACCGAGCACGCTCAGAGATCGAGATATCTATAAGTAGTTCTATAGCTGTATAGTAGATGTTCGTTCGTGTTGGTTCAGCACCAAACAGAATAATCCGTATTCGCCCAGCATGGTGCATCGCAGATATGACTACTGCAGGTATTACTGAGGTCGCGCCTCATGACCACCAAATACTAGAAATATGATGAGGCGTATGATGAGGCGCGCGAAGCGCGCAGCGCGAGCCTTTTCTTCTTGGTTTTCCAAGGGAAAAAAAGTCTCTTCATAATGAGGCGCGCGAAGCGCGCAGAGCGTGCGAGCCCTTTTTTTCTTGGATTTTTCCAAGAAAAAAAAAGCCTCTTCATAGCGGCTCGGACGAGGGTAGGGTACCTTGTTTTGAGTTTCTCTGTATGCGTGTATGTGTGTGGGTGTGTGTGTGATTCAACATTTTTTTGGTCCACGTTTGACCTTCGCGCTCAAGGCACACAGCACCAATTCTAGTCCCGGCGGGCTCTGTGCACGCACACACTCAAACGAAACCTTCTCGTGCTGGTGCGGTAGTAAGTCGTTCACAGTTGGTCGAGCTAGGTGCGGCAACGTGTGTAGGCCATGTTGAAAAAACACGGAACCAACCAAACACCAATATTTGGCTTTTGAATTCTACCTAACGAAACCCAGCTCTACGAGTACTCGTAAGAAGACTGTGCCTGTCCACAGAAACGAGCGTTCAGGCCATGTCCCCGAGACATGCTGCTGCAGGTGGTATTATCAGACCCACCCTCCTACTGATGAGGGGACGGAGAAGAAGCAGGAAAATATCTGCTGTAGTTCTTGTACAGCAGTAGTAGTGCTTGGTGGCACTGCTAGACGCTCTGTTGGACACACGTCAGGTTGTAGATTTTTCATCTTCAAAGTATGAGTTTGGAACCAGGAAACACATGTATGTACGAAGGGTTTACACACAAGCCGAGCGTATTGCGACGCTGACTCTGGCCTCGTGTGTCCTACTGCTACTACTGCTGCTGCTGTTTTACTGCTGGAGAAGCTCTGCTGTTGTAGATGTCGTACATCAGTAGTAGCGGTGACACACCTGCTACCTGCTACGAGAAGTTCTCTCTCTTGGACAGAGCATGTCGGGTGCAGATTTGTCGTCTTCAAACTATTATGCCGAATTTCTTGTTCCAAACCAACACAGGACAAAATCGAGTACGTGCACAAAGGGTTCAGGGGTTAGATTGACAAGCCGAGCGTACAGCGACGCTGACCCTGGCCTCGTGCGTCCTACTGCTACTGCTGCTGTTTTGTTGCTGGAGAAACACTGCTGCTAGCTGTAGATGTCGTACATCAGTACAAGCAAGTAGTAGTGGTGGCACCTGCTACCTGCTACGAGAAGTTCTCTCTCTTGGACAGAGCATGTCGGGTGCAGATTGTTCGTCTTCAAATTATTACGCCGAATTTCGAGTTCAAAACCAACACCTGACAAAATCGAATACGTGTACTAAGGGTTCAAGGGTTAGATTGACAAGCCGAGCCGCCGAGCGTACAGTGGCGCTGACCCTGGCCTCGTGCGTCCTACTCCTACTGCTACTGCTGCTGCTGTATTGTTGCTATAGAGAAACACTGCTGTTGTAGATGTCGTACATCAGTACAAGCAAGTAGTATTAATAGTGGTAGCACCTGCTGCGAGAAAGAACGTCTTTCTGTTGGACAAATCATGCAGATTTTTCGTCGTCAAATTATGCCGAATGTCAACCAGAAAACACTACTGCTGCTGGAAAAAAGAAAAAAAACATGTCAGGTGTGTGTGTAGTTGTCTTCTTCTTTTGTTCTTTCTACCCGTCGACATCCAGCACAGTAATGGACAAATCTTGATAGTAGATCTTCCTGCGGTAGCTACCCCTCAGCACGACTAATAGGTTGGACTTTTCTTTGCTACTCATACCGCCAAAACTGCATATGTATTGGCTTGGTGCTTTGATTTTTTTTTTCCATGACTAAACTTTTTCCTGTATTTTCCCCTTCTTATATCCTTATGAAAGAAGTACTACATAGTGGGTGGGTGACGAGCGTGTTCATTTATTTTATTAATTTTGAAATACGTCAGCTGTGAGTTCGACTGATTAAATAGTTGATACTCAACTTTGCAAGCTGTTTTTATATTTTTTGGCCCACTCATTATTTCTCTTTTTACTTATAGTTAAGTAAGTGTTCCCCGGGATGCATATTTTTTTCCCTTTTTCCTTTTTCCTTCCTTCTTCCCCCCCTTGCACGTCCATTTATGCTCATGCTCGGGGTATGTATGTGTCTGAGCTTTGGCTTCCCATTTTATATATTTATTTGGGATTCTTCTCCTTTTCTTTTTCGGTGTAGTTTCTTCGTTGCTTCTCTTTCTTTACGGTGGTGTATTTTGGTTGCTGGCGTATATGTATGTATGTGTGTTGTGTCGGCCGCACCTAGTGCGAAGGTATGGTATTGCGTAGGCTATTAATGCATTACGGTGTGTTATCTCCGTGTCGTAGTCTGTGACCACAGAGCTCATATCTTTATAGGGTGAAGAATCAGCACGGACACTGGGCTAGCTGGATGTCGACGAGTAGAAGAACTGTTAATAATGTGAAGAACACACACAACCAATCAGTGTCCGTCCCGATTCTTGAATTCCCGAGAGATACAAATACGAATGAATACAAGTAATAAGTTATGTGGTCACACAGCAGTAATACATATATTTCGTCGTCAAATTATTATGCCGGATTTCGAGGCGGAAATACCAGGATACACACGACAAAATCCAGTACCTGGTAGTTGTTATACAGGTGTGTGCGTACTGCTGTGCTGTCTGTGTTTTTCATATAATACATCAAGAGCAGGAGGGGCCAAAAATATTTATACGGTTATGAGATGCACCAACGACGACATATATATAGGTATTAATAGTAATAGTAGGTACATTAGATGTTCGTTCGTGTTGGTTCAGCACAACAAAACAGAATAATCTGTATTCGTCCAGCATGATGCATCGCAGTTATGACTACTACTGCAGTAGTAGGTATTACTGAGGTCGCGCCTCATTACCACCAATTTTTACTAGTAGTAACGGCTCGGATACGAGGGTATAGGGTGCCTTGCTTTGAGTTTTTATGTATGTATGTGTGTGTATGATTCAACATTTTTTGGGGCCACGCTTGACCACCGCGCTCAACGCACACGGCACCAATTCCAGTCCCGGCGGGCTCTGTGCACGCACACACACAAACGAAACCTTCTCGTGCTGGGGCGGTGGTAAGTCGTTCAAAGTTGGTTGAGCTAGGTGCGGCAACGTGTGTAGGCACATGTTTGTGCTGGGCCATGTTGACAAAACACAGAACCAACAACCAACCATGAAATATTAAAACGGTTTTGGTTTTTTGAGTTCCCAGCTCTACGAGTACCCGTAGGCATACTGTGCCTGTCCACAGCAACGAGCGTTCGAGCCATGTCCCCGAGACATGCTGCAGGTGGTATTGTCAGGCCCACCCTCCTACTGATGAGGGGACGGAGAAGCAGGAGAAGATCTGCTGTAGTTGTTGTACAGCAGTAAGTAGTGGTGGTGGCACTGCTATAAGCTCTGTTGGACACACGTCTTCAGGTTGTATATTTTTCGTCTTCAAGTTATTAGTGCGGAGGAACCAGGAAACACATGTACGAAGGGTTTAACACACAAGCCGAGCGTACAGCGACGCCGACCCTGGCCTCGTGTGTCCTACTGCTACTGCTACTGCTCTTTTGCTGCTGGAGAAGAAGCTCTGCTGTCGATGTCGTACAGCAGTAGTAGCGGTGGCACCTGCTACCTGTTCTGCTACGAAAGTTCTCTCTCTTGTGACAGAGCATGTATGTCGGGTGCAGTTTTTGTTTTCGTCTTCAAAATGAATGTTGCGCCGAATTTGGAGTTCGGAACCAACACAGACAGGACAAAATCGAGTACGTGTGCAAAGGGTTCAAGGGTTAGATTGACAAGCCGAGCGTACAGCGACGCTGACCCTGGCCTCGTGCGTCCTACTACTACTGCTGCTGCTGCTGCTATTTTGTTGTAGGAGAAACACTGCTGCTGTAGATGTCGTACATCAAGTACAATGTCAAGTAAGTAAGTAGACTAGTGGTGGCACCTGCTACGAGAAAGAAGCTCTTTCTGTTGGACAAAACATTTCAGATGCAGATTTTTCGTCTTCAAAACATCATGCCGAATTTTAACCAGAAAACACTGTTGGAAAAAACATGCTGTGTTTTTTCATATATCAAGAGCAGACGAGGCCAAGAACATTTAACTTACTATATTGAGATTCGTTCACCAACGAGTAGGTAGGCAAGCACAAAACAGGATAATCCGTATTCGCCCAGCATGATGCATCGCAGGTATAACTACTGTGCAGTAGGTATTACTGAGGTCGCGCCTCATCACCACCAATTACTACTAGTAGTAGAGTGACGCATTGGCATCACTATATATATGTGCCAAACAGCTAAAATACTGGTGCCCGTGATGAAGCCCTCCTAGTTTTCTTCTTCTTGATTATCAATTACCCCTGGATCCCCTCCCCTTCTGATTGTTGTTGTTGTGTTGTTGTTGTCGTTGTTTTCTTCACATTAAACCGTTCTTTCTACCCGTCTACATCAACCAGTGTCCGTGCCGATTCTTTAGTCCTACTGCAGAGAGACACAAACAAGTTCTTCTGTGGTCACAAATCTAATTTGGCCTGCATCGAAAGTAAAAAGATGAATGCAGATTCGCCGGGTCTTTTTTTCATGTGTAGATATACGGGTGCGCGTATGAAATAACAGACGAACACAACTTCACCCACGCCTCAATCTCCTTCGCGGCTTCGCAACCGCCGGTGGACACGAATTTCGAATTTCGGCGCGGTATCTGCTTGTTGACAGAGCGAGCCCCCGACTAATCCTGGCGCGACTAATCCTGGCGCGAACCTGTGAAGCTGTCAAGGATCAAGGCGTTTATCTCCAGCATTCATTAATAGTAGTAGTAGTGGATTGGCGACTATTAGAAATCGAACTCACAGCTGACGTATTTCAATATTTATAAAATCCTTTTCTTTTTTTTTTCTCAACTCTAACCCTTGTAATGAGGCGCGCGAAGCGCGCAAAAAGCGGGCGAGCCTTTTTTTTCTTGGAATTTTCCAAGAAAAAAAAGCCTCTTCATAGCGGCTCGGATACGAGCGTGGGGTGCCCTGTTTTGAGTTTTTCTGTATGTGTGTGTGTGGGTGTGTGTGGGTGTGATTCAACATTTTTTTGGGCAACGTTTGACCACCGCCCTCGACGCACACCGCACCAATTCCAGCCCCGGCGGGCTCTGTGGACGCGCACACACAAAAGAGACCTCCTGGTGCTGGTGCGGTGGTAAGTCGTTCACAGTAGCTCGAGCTAGGTGTGGCAACGTGTGTAGGCACATGTCGGTGCTGGGCCATGTTGAAAAAACACAGAACCAACAACACATTATTATATTTTTTGAAACCCAGCTAGCTCCTCCCTGGCTGGATGGCGTTGCTGCAGACCAACCATTGTCCCCAAAACTGAACTTACAATCGTAGGATACAAATGACTGACTGTTTGAGTAGAAGCAATAAAAAAAAAATGGTGCCCATCGGGCAATGGGCACGAAGGGTTTGCAATGAACGAAGCCGAAGTCGAAAGGGGTAATGCGCAGTGTAAGTACCTGAGGAGAGGGCGCGCACACCCACAGCACGCAATCCTTGGACCCTGTCCGTTAGACCTTGGTCGACATGTCGTTATGGAAGCTCAGATGTATCCCAGCTCGATTGCAGTGATGCAACCCGAGACAACTGCTTTCTCAATGACGAAATGGGAGAGAAATGGAAGTGATACGTGGGACAGCTGAGTGAGCCGATAATGGCCGTCTTCGCTTTACACACCAGGAGGTGGTGTTCTTTAAGGAGCTGTGGTCTGTCTGGAGCGCTTCCAGGCAAGCGAAACAAGTCCACCTGGCCAGGTTGGGACTACGACTACAAGTTTGTGTTGAGGTTTAGACCTTACCAATCTTGGGCTCCGTTTTTGTTTTGGGCCTCACGCGGGTTCACTTAGCCTTTGTTGCATACCAGGTACCAGGTACCTGGTATCCTCTTCATGAGTTACAGAAGGTTGTTGTACACACAGGCAGACTAGAGGCTGCAGTACTTCTACTTGCTACAGTAGGATGTACTAGACCAAGGGCAGCAAACGCGCCTGGGGCTAGTCGTGGACTACTGCTGTGGCCCTGCTGTGCTCGACTTGTAATGCGGAGCGCTTGAATGTGATGTTCCTCGAGCTCTCTCTGCTAAATTTCTTACTGCGACATACTACGAAACAACTTTAACTTTGTACTTTTGGTCCGCACTTGGGAAATACGCTCAAGAAATCGAAGCTCAGTGCTTCACGAAAAAATAAGAAACTCGGTGTTAGAATTTAAGCTCAGCCTGACCAACAAGTTAGGGAAGTAGACATATATGAAGCACCAGCGATCGATATCCACCCGGGATAAGGAGGGCATGGAAAAAATAGCCGAGGGAACAGATTTGAGAGCGCAGCGAGACGAGAAACTGTCCTATAGAACATGCAGCGGTTGATGAGAGCCCAGAATATAAGAAACTGCCGTGTAAGAAATGCACCGGTTGCACAGAACGTGGTAAGAAAGAAACCTTACATTTTAAGACATACCAGGTGTCGATGGTGTGTGCGTCGTATACTCTAAGGCATTGAGCCTCGACGCCAGAGGTCTGACATGTGTGACGACGATGTTGTTCTGTGAGGTGGTGGACGTTTCCCAACGCGCCACCGGAGGCGGTTCTCCGATCGCGTGCAATCGTCGTGTCCGTGCGTCCCGTAAGCGTTGTTGCTGGCTGCATGGAGAAACCACTACGCAACACGCCATACGATTTTGTTCTATCTATTTACGCAGGTATGTAAAGTCATACGCGGGTGCGTAAAGTCGCGAGGTGGTCTTTGGCCAAGCTTCCCTTCCGCGTCTTCAAGCAGAACGATGCATCGGAGGGGCTCATGGACCGACAGAGGGAAACGGAAGGTGACAGTCAGGTGGAATTCTACACAACGTGTTCGCCCCATTTTTAATGCGGTGCTTGCGTAGTGTTCCCTTGGTCGAATTTGGGTTAGAGTCTTTTATTTCATATTCCAACTCCGGTTTGTCTTTGTGTAGGTGAACAAAAGAGGTGCTACTATTTTTTCTCCTTCTCCTGTCGTCCCCTTTCGCACCCCTTCCACCCCCCCTTCTGACAACTGCGCTTTCTTACCAAATAAACACACCCTGTTATTGCAACGTCGCGTTAAGCAGGTCAAGAGCCCAGGGACTTGACAAGGTAAATTCTGTTCGTAGAGGGTCAACGGACTGTTGAACGCAACAGCCGAGTTGGCGGCAAGTACTACGTAGCCAGCGTGGAAGTTCAGCCGTGGGGCTCTGATCTCTACACCTTCCATGGCGCCGTGGTAAATACCCACTTCAAGGCCGGGGACCAAAAGGTGAGAAGTACGTAGGGTGCCTGTTGAACAGCAACGCTGCGAAAGCTTTCTTACATCGTTTTCATTGCATGACGGGTGTTTTGCAATGTTCTACTCTTGTTGCCGCTGTTGGGGTAATGTTTCTGAACTTTCAGCTGGTCTCCGCAGTAGATCGTTGACGCCGGCAATTTGAATAAACGCGTCATGCGGACTTGTTTGTAGTTCTTGTGATTGCGTTCGCCGTCCGACAATGTGCGGCATGAGCTTCAACGTTGAACACTGAGAAACAAAACATTCCCCGAAAAAGAAAACCAAGGGAAACCGAAACAAAATGGGAATCTATGCACGTGGTCTTACTCCCTTCTGTGCTCATTCTGCTTTACCTCTATCTAATTCTTTAACTGTCCTTGCTCCTTCCTTCTCATTACATTTTCGTTTGCGATCGTTAAAGAGGACAAGGACTTCATGCTCCTGGGATTCATGCCGCATGCCGGATTTTTGTTCTTGTCATGGACGGAACGCTCCGTATTGCTGCAACGGCTAGGGACAAGCGGCGGCATGCACGGATGTTGGGACTGAGATTAGGACGGGGGTGGGAGCGGGGGCAGGATCGGGTACGGGGGCGGGAGCAGGCGTGGCGCTGAGAGTGGCGTTTCCAGTCAGTCGAGACCTCTGCAGAGGGTGGTGTGGGGAGAAGCGCGGCGGGGGCAGGCAGGGGTGGGGGTGGTGGCGGGAGCTGAGGTTTTGCAATCCAGCCTACCCAAGCCCACGGAACGGATAGTCTTGGACGTAGCATGGGGGGAAGCTCCGGGTAGTGTAGAGGGTTTGCATCCATCTGAACTTCGCAGGCGATGTCGGTTGGGTATTGGCTGCTTAAATGCTGTACATAGAAAATTAAAGGTATGCCCGTACTATGTATATGCCCAATGAGCTTGTTGTGATGCGTTTTATATCGCTTATTTGTGGGTGTGTGATGTATAGGAAGGGACGCGGTATGTTGTGCCTGTTTTGATTCGTTCTAGCGAGTAGTTCTTGCGGGTATTGTTACTGGTTGGATGATATCTGGTATGTGCTTTTGTCGATGAGGCGTGTTGTCGATGAGGCGTGTTTTATATATTCGTTGTTCGGGGTGTTTGGCGTTCACTCTTATGCCGTGCTGCTTCGTTGTGATGATTAATGTACGGTATTGTATACGTAGCTCTTACCCTGCTACGACTATATGTACTACTGTTGTGCAGAATGTGTTCATGTGTGTGTACGCGCGTATCTGTTGCAGGGAGTACAATGCTGTTTGAGAATAGAGGCACTGTTTGTTCCATTGAAGTCAGTTCTGCGTTTTGTCGTACGGCGAACGAACCACCTGATCACACTAATAAACTGCTGTGACGAGTTAACGCCGAGGGAGAGCAGCGACCAAGGCCGTTTTATGCCTTTGGCTTGAACGCCTCTTCATAGCGGCGTGCGTGAGGCTTCCTCCATTTAGTGTTTGACTGCTGTTGTGTGTCTGTCAGTGTGCTCGTTTGTCCGTGCCGGAAGATAGCTCCGTCCATGCCTTATTTTTATCAGTGCGACACCTGCAGGGCACCGGTTCCAACGAGCACCGGTTGCACAGAAGCAGGCATGCACACGGTAGCCCGTGGGCCTGGTCTTCTTTCAAACTCTCCAGCGGTTGGACACCGTCGTGTTCAGTTTATATCACACTTTAATTGATTATGTCATATGGCTACAATGCATAGCAGCGCAGCAGCTTTTCTGCGAGGGGGGGGGGGGGCATCATTATCATATTGATTGTACTCCTCCTCCTGTGTCTTTTAGTGCTATGAGAAAACTACGACCTACTGCTAATCATACTCAACGCATACTGTACATCTGAAAGGTGCTCCTGTGTCATACTCGCGGAGGAAAGTACTATCTGTTAGAAATGCTACCACTACTCTTGTTACTGCTACTATAGGCGTACCTGGTTGTACCAATAGGCATTACCACAGCATTTCGTATTAATAATGCACCACCACTTATTCCATTTCTATTACTGCTGTACCTACGCCTACTGACCAAAAGAGGGCGATGATGGACCCTCTTTGACAATATTTCCCCTGGTACAACACGCAGACAAACCTACAGCAGAAGAGTGGAGTGTTGCAGGAGTACTGCTACTGCTGTACGACGTTGTAATCAGCCCTGAAGCGCATATTTATACAGCAAATCCATGCTACGGCGGTGTTTCGAGAGTTAGTCGTGTTTTGCTTTGTGCAAAAGCGTATTGCACAGCAACACACAACATAGTACACGCAGACACAAGTCTGAACACAGGTCTGCACACAACTGGGCCACTTTGGCCCAGCGAAGGACACGAGGTCAGGCCTGGCAAGAACCCACGAAGTGTGGCAGTTGAGAGTTTTTTTGGGCCCTATATCATACGACGATATCCAGTGTGATAAGCATGTCGTAATTTTTCTAACATTTCAGCGATTATTAAAAACAATCGCTGGAGAAATTGTAAGTATCATATTAAACCGAATGGGCAAAATGGGCAACATGCCCATCGGTGCCCATCGAGTGCCCATTGCCCATTTTTTACTTGAAAACTCGAATTTTTCATTTTTTCAGTAACCCAAATACCCAAGTGTGGCAGTTGAGAGTTTTTTTGGGCCCTATATCATACGACGATATCCAGTGTGATAAGCATGTCGTAATTTTTCTAACATTTCAGCGATTATTAAAAACAATCGCTGGAGAAATTGTAAGTATCATATTAAACCGAATGGGCAAAATGGGCAACATGCCCATCGGTGCCCATCGGCAAGAACCCACGAAGTGTGGCAGTTGAGAGTTTGCCCTTTGCTTTCGAAGTTGTATTATATTAATGCGCAACCCCCCGCCCGGAAAGGGGGGTTGGAGAAGGGGTGACCCCCCCGGGGCTGCCCCAACGGCAACCCCGCGCTAACATCCGTATACTCGAGTCAACTCCCAACCCAACTGGCGACACAGAACTCTCGACGCCAGCCTCCAACCCAACTGGCGACACAGAACTCTCGACGCCAGCCTACCAAGCCGCTATCAGAAAAGCCGTTTCTGACAAATAACTCGAGAAACCACACCAAGTACAAGATAACCTCACACGTGAGAAAATCGACACGCACTTGTACCAGGCATACACAAATAACACAAGTACATTTAAACTCACGATGCAATTCAATGTTAATATACGGATGACCCCCTTCTCCGATACTTTCAGATTGCGCGCAAAATCCGAGCCGATGCAACACCACGTCAACGCCACGTTTACTTTTATCAACTATAATAGTATGATATAAAGAAACCCCACTTGCATCGAACAATCCCAAACGCCAAAGAAGGCGGCTAGCCCACGCCGCCACTCGCGCAATCTACGACACCCGGTCGCACCATCAGCGAAATTACCGGGTACGTATAACATACAGCAACAAACGCAAACGTTACTGCGACTATTGAACTCCCCCCCACTGACTCCCTCAAAAGCACGGGCGGGTGGGTGGGAACTCAAACTAGTCTCACACCTTGGACCTGTAGCTCTGCCTCCGCATCACTGCGCTGATACGTGTAGGTTGCGGCTACGTACCAGACAAGGTGTGTTTACCAAGGGCTACGATTCATGCTACCATGAATCACCGCAGTCATCTGATTGGCTTGAACTTCTTACGTACGTACAAAACTCACATTCTCTCATTCTTCCGAGAATGTTCTGCTTTGCACTTTGCTTTCGAAGTTGTATTATATTAATGCGCAACCCCCCGCCCGGAAAGGGGGGTTGGAGAAGGGGTGACCCCCCCGGGGCTGCCCCAACGGCAACCCCGCGCTAACACCCGTATACTCGAGTCAACTCCCAACCCAACTGGCGACACAGAACTCTCGACGCCAGCCTCCATCACACATGGGAGTTGACCCTATTTACTGATGTATTCTTACGACCCCTTCCCCGTCCCACTTGCAATCTCGTAGGGAACGCATGTGATAACACACTTCACCATTATTTACTTCTGCCTATTCACCCCTAAGAGTGAATTAACTCGCCCCCATTCAGTGCCCTGGCCCGGCTGGATCCCACCGCTCATCCCTTCGTGGGCCATAACGTCCGCTACCCAACTGGCCTCCTTTCCGTGACTGCGAACATACGCCTTGTACGCATCGGACGCCCATCGGCCTCCACGCTGCAACACCTTAGGTGGATCAACCCGCTCCCGCCCAGGTCCGGCGGGATCCCATTGTCACGACCCTCCTAGGCCACTCCGTTTGCTATCCAGATGGCGTCCCGCCCCGTGGCGAAACACGTCCATCAACCGCCGGGCTGCAACCCCTCTGGTACCGCTCCCCCTTTCGACGAGTTCGTTGCGCCTCCAATCCTCGGGAGTGCCGAGCGTACTCGTGCGCACACTCCCGCCAACGCAACCACTCGTCGCTGGGTTATCGGCCGATGAAGCGGAGTCCGCATAGAGCATCCGCCGCTGCAGACGCAGCACGTAACGAGGGGTCCGGCGAGGAAAAACAAAGGTAGTAACAAGACATACACGCCAACGTGCGAAGGTGCGCAACGAACCCACACCCGAACACACGTAGAAACTGCCCCTTTCCCAAGCAGGTCACCTTTCAACTCACGAAACCACACCTCAACGCGGGCTGCACTGCGCTGCAAGTTGAACGGTTTCGCGATTGAGGTCAACATCAGTCCGTCGCACACGGACGGTATAAACAGCCCAACTCGCAGAACACAAGGGGAAAAAGTAACCAGGTGGAAAAAAAAGAAAAAAACCACCTGGGAAAAAAAATTGCCCAAGAATGCTCGCGGATCAGGACAGAAAATCACTGACTGAAAAAAACACACCTTCCCCGCCCATGGACGGGTGCCGCGCACACGCACTGCAACAGCACACAAACCAACGTGTGGCTCATACTTCCCCAGATGAACGATACACGAAATAAGGGCGACGAAGTCAACAAGTTGCGACACTTGCTTCGATGAAGCAGATGTACACACTGCAACAGGACACTGCCTCCCCCTGTGGACGGGTGTTAAGCACACGAAGAAACACCAAGATGCGACACATGCTTGGCTGAAGCAGACGCACACACTACAACAGCACACCGTCCCACCTTCTAGGCGGCTGTTACGCATAAGAAGAAACAGGTACCCATGAAATCCGCGGCGGCGGAGATACGCGGTGTGCCCATGGACACCACGAAACGTGTTGCGAAGAATCCCCCCAGGTGACCGGCACACGGACATGCGCGAGGAAGCCGACTAGTTGCGACGCCTGCGCGGCGCTGAACCAGATGCACACACTGCACACACTGCAACGGCACACAATCCAACGTGTATCACATGCTTCCCCGGACGAACGGCAAACAAAACATGCACGAGGAAGCCGACGAAGTGCGGCATCTGCAAATATCTGACATGCAGCGCTGAAGCACACCCACACACTGCAACAGCACCCGGTCCAACCTGTGGCAAACGCTTCCGCGAATGAACGCCACATGAAACACGGACGAGGGCGCCAACAAACGCGACGCCTGCATCGCTGAAGCAGGCGCACACGCTGCGACAGCACACCGTCCCCCCTGTGGACGGGTGGTACGCAGACGAAGAAACGAGAACCGACGCAATTCGCTTTGGCGGCGATACGCGGTGTGCCCGCGGAGGTCACCAAACATATCGCAAAAAAACCTTCCCCCGGATGAACAGCTAACGAAATATGCACGAGGAAGCCGACGAGTCGCGACACCTGTAGCGCTGGAGCAGATGCTCATTCTGCAACAGCACACAGTCCAACTTGTGCCACATACTTCCCCGGATGAACGGCACGCGAAACATGGACGGGGGAGCCAAAGAGTTGCGACACCTGCTTCGCTGAAACAGACGTACGCACTACCATAGCCCACGGTCCAACTTGTGGCACACGCTCCCCCGGATGAACGACAAACGCACACGAAACATGGACGCGTAGCGCAGGAGCAGACGCACATGCTGCATCAGCACACTGTCCAACTTGTGACACATGCTTCCACGGATGAACGGCACACGAAACACGGACGGGGAGCCAAAGAGTGACACCTGCTTCGCTGGAACAGACGTACGCACTGCAATAGCACACGGTCCAACTTGTGGCACATGCTCCCCCGGATTCCCGGATGAACGGCGCACGAAACACGGACGGGGAGCCAAAGAGTGACACCTGCTTCGCTGAAACAGACGTACGCACTGCAATAGCACACGGTCCAACTTGTGGCACACGCTCCCCCGGATAAACGGCACACGAAACACGGACGGGGAGCCAAAGAGTGACACCTGCTTCGCTGAAACAGACGTACGCACTGCAATAGCACACGGTCCAACTTGCGGCACACGCCTCCCCGAATGAACGGCACACGAAGCACGGACGGGGAGCCAAAGAGTGACACCTGCTTCGCTGGAACAGACGTACGCACTGCAATAGCACACGGTCCAACTTGTGGCACGCGCTTCCCCGGATAAACGGCACACGAAACACGGACGGGGAGCCAAAGAGTGACACCTGCTTCGCTGAAACAGACGTACGCACTGCAATAGCACACGGTCCAACTTGCGGCACACGCCTCCCCGAATGAACGGCACACGAAACACGGACGGGGAGCCAAAGAGTGACACCTGCTTCGCTGAAACAGACGTACGCACTGCAATAGCACACGGTCCAACTTGTGGCACACGCTTCCCCGGATTCCCGGATGAAGAGCACACGAAACACGGACGGGGTGCCAAAGAGTGACACCTGCTTCGCTGAAACAGACGTACGCACTGCAATAGCACACGGTCCACCTTGTGGCGCACGCCTCCCCGGATGAACGGCACACGAAACGGACGGGAACCAAAGAGTGACACCTGCTTCGCTGAAACAGACGTACGCACTGCGATAGCACACGGTCCAACTTGTGGCACACGCTTCCCCGGATGAACGGCACACGAAATACGGACGGGGAGCCAAAGAGTGACACCTGCTTCGCTGAAACAGACGTACGCACTGCAATAGCACACGGTCCAACCTGTGGCACACGCTTCCCCGGATTCCCGGATGAACGGCACACGAAACACGGACGGGGAGCCAAAGAGTGACACCTGCTTCGCTGAAACAGACGTACGCACTGCAATAGCACACGGTCCAACTTGTGGCACACGCTTCCCCGGATGAACGACAAACGCACACGAAACATGGGCGCGTAGCGCTGAAGCAAATGCACATGCTGCATCATCACACTGTCCAACTTGTGACACATGCTTCCCCAGATGAACGGCACACGAAACATGGACGGGGAGCCAAAGAGTGACACCTGCTTCGCTGAAACAGACGTACGCACTGCAATAGCACCACGAAACATGGACTAGGAAATAAATAAGATACGACACCTGCTTCGCTGAAGCAGGCGCACACACTGCGACAGCACACCGTCCCCCTGTCGACTGGTGATATGCACGACACCTGTAGTGCTGAAGCAGACGTACATGCTGCAACAGCACACAGTCCAACTTGTGGCACATGCTTCCCCAGATGAACGGCACACGAGACACGGACACTGGAGTCAAGGAGTTGCGACACCTGCTTCGCTGAAACAGACGCGCGCACTACAATAGCACATGGTCCAACGTGTGGCACACGCTCCCCCGAATGAACCGCACACGAAACATGGACGAGGAAGTCAAGATGCAACCTGTTTCGCTGAAGCAGGCGCACACCCTGCGACAGCACCCCCGACCCCCCTGTGGACGGGTGCTACGCAGACGAAGAAACGAGAACCGACGAATTCCGCTTCGGCGTCCATACGCGGTGTACCCACGGAGGTCACGAACCCGCTCGTGGAACTTCTCCCGGATTAACGGCTAATGTAATATGCACGAGGAAGCCGACGCGACCCCCCCCCGATTCGCGACCAGCAACTTGTACCACCATAGGTGGTTAAGCTACAGTGGAGCAACCGGTACCAGTTAGACCCCAATCCACGTAATATTGTAGCGAAGGACAATAAAATACCAGGTACCACCGCTACCAGCTACACAGCCTGTATGCTCTGATAATCTCGTACCACCAAGAAACAATCAGAGCACCAATAGCTCAGAGTACGCTCTACCAGAATACTGCACAGGCCCTAGTTTCGGGAAACCGCTATCCCATACATTGGTAGTATACCCCGGTACGAGCATTTGACATATCGTACATACAACCACTGCTGCACGAACACTGCTGTATACGCATGGCTGTACCAGATATACTCACATAACCTTTTCTCGAGTTTGGTACCACCAATAAAAGTCTCGCATGAGGTATGATATTTCGCATTAATATTATTAATAAAAGTACGAGCACTTGAAAGAACGTACGACCGCTGCTGCACAAACCCTGCTGCTGTATCCGCACTTCTGCTGAACCCTTCATATTTACTATCAATAATCGTGCCTTTCCAAGAGTTTGGTACCAAGCAAAAGTACGAGGGGATGCGTCTGGTATAATATTCCCGCAAGCACACACTACCGGCCCATCGCTGCTGTACGCATGCGTTTGCAATTTGCGAACATAATGATACCACCGAGGGCGCAACATCCCCGGGTAACGTCACACTGCTGTGCTACAGCAGTACACATCCCCTGTAACGTCTCACTGTGCTACGACATACCAGAGGTACCGATCTTGTCGATTCGTTCCGGTGCTGGCTTGTCCGGCCACGCTTGCCATGCCCTCCGACATAGTCCCCAAGGTCTTCCGTCCACACTCCCAGCTAGCACCTCTTGTACACTCACAAGACACCACGAACGAGTCTCTCCAAGGAAGGTCCCTCGATCAAGAAAATAAAATAAAAAAGTGTCTGGCTGGCGAAAACCCTGCCTGCTCAGCGTTCAAACAGATCAGATCGAACGCTCAACTCAAACTAGTCTCACACCTTGGACCTGTAGCTCTGCCTCCGCATCACTGCGCTGATACGTGTAGGTTGCGGCTACGTACCAGACAAGGTGTGTTTACCAAGGGCTACGATTCATGCTACCATGAATCACCGCAGTCATCTGATTGGCTTGAACTTCTTACGTACGTACAAAACTCACATTCTCTCATTCTTCCGAGAATGTTCTGCTTTTTTTGGGCCCTATATCATACGACGATATCCAGTGTGATAAGCATGTCGTAATTTTTCTAACATTTCAGCGATTATTAAAAACGATCGCTTGAGAAATTGTAAGTATCATATTAAACCGAATGGGCAAAATGGGCAACATGCCCATCGGTGCCCATCGAGTGCCCATTGCCCATTTTTTACTTGAAAACTCGATTTTTTCATTTTTTCAGTATCCCAAATACCTCCTCCCCGGCTCCCCCGTACTCGTAGGTAGGCAGACTGTGCCTGTCCACAGCAACGAGCGTTCGGGCCATGTCCCCGAGACATGCTGCAGGCCCACCCTCCTGCTGATGAGGGGACTGAGAAGCAGGAGAGTATCTGCTGTATAATAGTTGTTGTACAGCAGTAGTAGTAGTGGTGGCACTGCTAGAAGAAGCTCTGCTGGACACGCGTACAGATTATAGATTTTTCGTCTCAATTATGAGTTCGGGACCAGGAAACACGTGTACGAAGGGTTCACACACAAGCCGAGCGTACAGCGACGCTGACCTGGCCTCGTGTGTCCTACTGCTGCTGCTGTTTTGCTGCTGGAGAAGCTCTGCTGTAGATGTCGTACATCATCAGTAGTAGCGGTGGCACCTGCTACCTGCTACGAGAAGTTCTCTCTTGGACAGAGCACGTCGAGTGCAGATTTTTCGTCTTGAAATTATTATGCCGAATTTCGAGTTCAAAACCAACACAGGACAAAATCGACTACGTGTACAAAGGGTTCAAGGGGTGAGATTGACAAGCCGAGCGTACAGCGACGCTGACCCTGGCGTCGTGTGTCCTACTGCTACTGCTGCTGCTGTTTTGTTGCCGGAGAAACACTGCTGCTGCTGTAGATGTGTACAAAGGGTTCAAGCGTTAGATTGACAAGCCGAGCCGCCGAGCGTACAGCGACGCTGACCCTGGCCTCGTGCGTCCCACTGCTACTGCTGCTGCTGCTGTTTTTTGTTGCTGCTGGAGAAACACTGCTGCTGTATGTAGATGTCATATAAAACTCGAGAATATCGCGATATTTGACCTTTAGAGCCAAATTATGTGCCTGACGAGTTTTATACGGACGTCGGGTGTAGGCGATATTTTCGCTATGCGTGGTCCGCAACACCCAAATATATGCTTGGGGTATTATTTTTACCCCAAGCATATATTTGTGTTCTCTTTTTTGTTGGTAGAGCCGAATTTCGTAGACAAGATTGGACACACCTCAGACATAGCCTGTCTCCTGTACTCGGTCATCCGATCATCACGACGCCGCCATGAGCAACAACAGCGGCGGTGGACGCGACGACTTGGTTGAATGCATAGGGCAGACAGGTTCTCCCGTGGTCGGGGGCGGGCGGATGCCCGGGTTTAGCGACACCAGTCCAGAATCCAGTGTTCCGGCTAGGCGTCTCGACGACGGAGTCGCCCCAAATTCATGCCCCCAACAAGCCGTGCCACCCACCCTATCCGGCAACAAGCGGGTAGCGGTCGGCGCGCCGGATGCCCGGACAGGAGGAGGAGCCGCTTGGCGGCCACTTCATGTCGGCGCCATCGCCGGAACTTGGGTTCTCGTGTGAGCTCTACCTACCCACAGCAGCAGCAGCAGCAGCCACGTCCTCTAGCCCATGTGATGTACATAGGTGCTTGACTTGCTGGAGGATGACGTGGACTGTCACCTAATTAATCAGACTCTTCATAATACACCCGAGTTTTATATCTCAGGTGCTTCTGGCAAAAAAGGCGATATTGAGTTTTATATCGAGGGATTTGCCCATACGGAAATCGCGATATTGAATTTGACGTAAAGATTCGAAATATCGCCCTCTCTTGAGTTTTATATATATCGAGTACAAGCAAGCAAGTAGTGGTGGCACCTGCTACGAGAAAGAAGCGCCTTCTGTTGGACAAATATTTTCAGATGCAGATTTTTCGTGTTCAAATTAATTCAGATATTATTATGCAATTTTTTTTGAGGTGATTATATGGCTGTTTACGGAGGCTTCGGGGTATCTAGTCCCGTTTCTGATCAGATTTTATCAAAATCACGTCTTATGGGGCCTGTTTGGTGGAAAAAATGTTCCTCCGAGATTTTATCACTCATGAAATTCCAGGAAGTGATTTTTTTTTTGACAGCCTTTTCTGATCAACTCTGAAAGTGATAAAATTTGCTTTTGCACAAGACCTCGGAGGCATTGTACAATTTTGTATAGGTTACAGACAGGGCTCATGATGGGTCACGACGCTACATGCTTGGTTACTCTTGTACACAGCTGGGCTCCAGCACTTGTGCATCGGCCACTACGGAGAGAGAGGGCATCAATACCTTGGCCACCATCGCGTCCCTTGCGGCCGCCCAACTGCAGCTGCTCTAGGCAAAACAACTTTGGATACGAATTGGACGAGACTACAGCAGTATCAAAACAATCTAACGTTCTTCTTTTCTGACCACGACGGCCGCAAGCAGCTCATGCTCCGCGAGAGCGAGAGCTCCTTACTGGTCCAGCGACCCCTTACTGTGTGTGTGTGTGTCTGTGTGTGTTCTTCACATTAAACCGTTCTTCTACTCGTCGACATCCAGCAAGCCCAGTGTCCGTGCTGATTCTTCACCCTAGAAAGATACGAGCTCTGTGGTCACAGACTACGACACAGAGATAACACACCGTAATGCATTAATAGCCTACGTAATACCATGCCTTCGCACTAGGTGCGGCCGACACAACATACATACATACGCCAGCAACCAAAATACACCATAAAGAAAGAGAAGCAACGACAAAAAACCAAACCGAAAAAGAACAAGAAAAAGAAACAGAAAAGGAGAAGAATCCCAAAGAAATTAATAAAATGGGAAGCCAAAGCTCAGACTACGCGAGTATCACGAGTGAGTTTCCAGTCAGTCCTTCCCCATCTCATCATGGTCTGGGCAGGCTTTCTCTTGTGGCTGGGCGTCAGCAGCATCATGCTCGCTGTTTCGAATGGATTTCACCTGCGCGTTCCTGCTGTGCTGCAGCCCATGGTGCCGCGTGCTCCCGGAACACGCACGGTCAACAGCAAGTCCGTATCGAGCTCTACTTCTAGCACCGCCACTGAGGCTCCCGCGGTCCCAGGGGGAGAAGCTTCAAGAGACGACGAAGCAGGGTTCGACTGGAACACACATGTGAGCGGTTATCATCATGCGAGCAGCGAGAGAGCGCAGCAAGGCTGTGTAGGAGTACACAGGGTGTGCAAACAGCAGACGGGGTGTGCGGTTTTGTCTACGTCGTGTTTTATTGTCACCGATAGCTCTTTGGCTCCGCTTTCATTTTGCCTTTCGTCTTCCCGACTTCAGAAAATACTACCTGGTAGTATTTCATACACATTCGTTATTTATTCGTACCCATAGGTAATTCGTTTTTTTTTGTTGTATTTTCGAGTCTGCGAGTGTCATCACTGATCATTCCTGGTACCTGGTACACAATAATTGATTTCATTAAACAAAAGCAAAAGAAAAGCAATACGTAGTACCCAAGCACACACAGCATGCTGCAGCATCCAAGCTGATTTCTCATCCTCGAGAGAGACGCGAAGCTCTGTGTTCACTTGCAGCGACACACAGTCGTAGTACATCGCAATACGGTATTCGCGAGCCGGTGAGAAAGGCAATGCCACGCGATCGTATGGGTCACGACTCACACACAACACCGCCGTACATACCCAGCAATAATAACCTGCAACAACATTGAAAGTAGAGGTCGGTATCATATCACAAAATGTGATATAATATACGATATGTGATATGATATAAGCGTATCAATATCACAAAAAAAACGTGATATGATATATCGTATCATATCATATCATATGATACTAGTAATTGGTGGTAATGAGGCGCGACCTCAGTAATACCTGCAGTATTAATAGTCATATCTGCGATGCATCATGCTGGGCGAATACGGATTATTCTGTTTTGTGTGCTGAACCAACACGAACGAACATCTACTGCTGCTGTACTACCTACTACCTATATGCCGTCGTTGGTGAATCTCAATATCGAAAATGTTATTGGCCTCTTCTGCTCTTGATATATGAAAAACACTGCAGCTGTACGCACACACCTACCTGTTGTCTGTTGTAACAAATACACAGATATATACTGGATTTTGTCGTGTGTATCCTGGTTTCCACCTCGAAATCCGGCAGAATAATTTGAAGACGTCAAATTTGCACTGCTGTGATCGAAAATGTTATTGGTCTCTGCTGCTCTTGATGTATGAAAAACAAAGCAGCTGTACGCACACACCTACCTGTTGTCTGTTGTAACAAATACACAGATATATACTGGATTTTGTCGTGTGTATCCTGGTTTCGGCTTGGTAGGCGGTCCGCGTGCCTGTCAAGATCAATTTCGTGGGTTCAAGTCTCACCGAGTGCATGCTCATAGGGACTTTTTCTTGCATAAAACATTGATAAGCGGAAAGCGCGAAAGCGTGAGTTGGCTATATTCGATGAAAATCGACGAGCAGTGGGAATGCTGAACCCTATGCGGGACAAAAAATAAAGGCACGTACCGGGGGGGAGAAGGGACGACACCTGTGACCACGGCTTGTCCAGAAGATCGTCGAGGAGGGTAAAACCTCCTACGAGTGGGCTGGAAAGTAAAAGTGGCGAAGAACAAAAAACAACAGCAAAACCTCGAAATCCGGCATAATAATTATAGTAATTTGAAGACGACAAATTTGCACTGCTGTGACCACAGAACTTGTATTTGTGTCGGATCTCTCGGGGATTCAAGAATCGGCACGGACAATGCCGACGGGTAGAAGAACAAGAACAAGCACACACCTCACATATTTTTTCCAGGGCTTTTCGCGGGTCAGGTCAAATCTCACGGGTCGGGTCGGGTCAGCACCCGACCCGACCCGCGAGGTTTTGAAAGCCTCTAAGGTCGGGTCGGGTCAGCACCCGACCCGACCCGCGAGGTTTTGAAAGCCTCTTGACCCGACCCGACCCGACCCGCGAGATTCCAAAAGTTGTTGACCCGACCCGACCCGACCCGTGAGATTTGAAAATATCCTGACCCGACCCGACCCGACCCGCGAGATTTCAAAACCTTCTGACCCGACCCGACCCGACCCGCCACCTTCGGATTGACCGGTGAGACACGGGTTTCATGCGGGTCGGGTCTCACCTTGACCCGCGAGACTATTTATCTTGACCCGCAGGTCCGCGACCTGCGGATCCAGCCAGTGGGTCGACACTTCAAAAACAATTAAATTAATATTAGTTTTTGTGCCCACAAGCGATATGTGACCTGTGGCTGTAGTGGGTACAAATGGATGCGGGCATGCGTAATATTCGGCAGTGTTTTAATGTTTGAATAAGATACCAAAGAAGTATTATTGAGTATTTGTACGAGAAAAGCCTTTGGGTAAGAGAGCGGGAAGTGTTTTGAGTGTCGGATCCGCGGGTCGGATGCGCGGGTCCGACCCGCGGGTCAGCAGAAAAGAACTCGCGGGTCACGCTGGCCCGACCCGCGAGTGACCCGTTTCTCGCGGGTCATGACGTGACCCGACCCGTGAGCTTTTCATCACCTCTTGACCCGACCCGACCCGACCCGACCCGTGAGATTAGAAAAACTCTTGACCCGACCCGACCCGTGAGATTAGAAAAACTCTTGACCCGACCCGACCCGACCCGTGACATTTTGAACACCGCGTGACCCGACCCGCGGGTCGAGTCATGACCCGCGAAAAGCCCTGGTTTTTCCAACAACAGTGTTTTCTGGTTGAAATTCAGCATAATTTGAAGACGAAAAGTCTGCATCTGAAATGTTTTGTCCAACAGAAAGAGCTTTTTTCTCGTAGCAGGTGCCACCACTACTTGCTACTTGTACTGATGTACGACATCTACAGCAGCAGCAGTGTTTCTCCAGCAACAAAACAGCGGCAGCGGTAGCAGTAGGACGCACGAGGCCAGGGTCAGCGTCGCTGTACGCTCGGCTTGTCAATCTACCCTTGAACCCTCTGTACACGTACTCGATTTTGTTCTGTGTTGGTTCCGAACTCGAAATTCGGCATAATTTGCAGACGAAAAATCTGCACCCGACATTCTCTGTCCAGGAGAGAGCACTTCTCGTCCACCGCTACTCAGTTGATGTACGACATCAACAGTAGAGCTTCTCCAGCAGCAAAACAGCAGCAGCAGTAGCAGTAGGACACACGAGGCCAGGGTCAGCGTCGCTGTACGCTCGGCTTGGC
Source organism: Macrocystis pyrifera (assembly GCA_031763025.1). Classification (NCBI taxonomy): domain Eukaryota; class Phaeophyceae; order Laminariales; family Laminariaceae; genus Macrocystis; species Macrocystis pyrifera. The sequence continues at coordinate 5,051,604 of JASSKH010000014.1, forward strand.
AATCTAACCCTTGAACCCTTTGTACACGTACTCGATTTTGTCCTGTGTTGGTTTTGAACTCGAAGTTCGGCATAATAATTTCAAGACGAAAAATCTGCACCCGACATGCTCCGTCCAAGAGAGAACTTCTCGTAGCAGGTAGCAGGTGCCACCGCTACTACTGATGTACTAGTACGACATCTACAGCAGAGCTTCTCCAGCAGCAAAACAGCAGCAGCAGTAGGACACCCGAGGCCAGGGTCAGTGTCGCTGTACGCTCGGCTTGAACCCTTCGTACATGTGTTTCCTGGTTCCGAACTCATAATTTGAAGACGAAAAATCTACAACCTGACGTGTGTCCAACAGAGCTTCTAGCAGTGCCACCACTACTATACTGCTGTACAACAACTATACAGCAGATCTTCTCCTGCTTCTCCGTCCCCTCATCAGCAGGAGGGTGGGCCTGCAGCATGTCTCGGGGACATGGCCTGAACGCTCGTTGCTGTGGACAGGCACAGTCTGCCTTACTCGTAGAGCTGGGTTTCGTTAGGTAGAACTCAAAAAGCAAAAACCGTTATCGTGTGTCGTTAGTTCTGTGTTTTTTTCAACATGGCCCAGCACAAATATGTGCTTACACACGTTGCCACACCTAGCTCGACCAACTGTGAATGATTTACGACCGCACCAGCACGAAAAGGTTTCGCTTGTGTGTGTGCGTGCACAGCGCCCGCCGGGACTGGAATTGGTGCCGTGTGCGTTGAGAGCGGTGGCCAAACGTGGCCCAAAAAAATGTTGAGTCACACACACCCACACACTACAGAGAAACTCAAAACAAGGCACCCTACGCTCGTATCCGAGCCGCTATGAAGAGGCTTTTTTTTTCTTGGAAAAATCCAAGAAAATAAAGGCTCGCAAGCTCTGCGCGCTTCGCGCGCCTCTTTATGATACGTGATACAAGGCGCTTCGCTCAGCGGGCGGCCTACGCCGCCCGCTACGCTCGCTCAGGACGAAAAAGTACATCAAATTATGAGAAGCGGACAGAAGTTCATGACTGAATAATATAGTGTTTTAATGATTGTAGCTGCAAACTGGCGACTTGATATTGCCAAGAGTCCCGCTGCCAAGCTTGAGGAGAAAAACTGCTCGGACGTGACATAAGCAGGGTTCTACACTATTTGACCTTGTCGTGGGCATGCCGTGGCATTGCCATGGTACCGCGCATGGCGTACCATGGCATCACCACGGCATCCCATGGTGTGGCATAAGATTGCATGGCACGCCATGGGGGATGCCATGACATGCCATGTGGCAATTTTTTAGTAGTGGGGCCTGGGGGAGGCGAAAAAAGAGGAGAGGGAAACATTTCCAAGGCTTGCGCAGGCATTCTCGATACGGGTCGCTCAAGTTTTCGAGTTTTGTGTTGTTGTTGCCGGTGGCATGTATGTGCTCTCTGCTGCGACCCCACCACGAAAGCGCTGTAGTTGGAACCTCGCCGTGAAAATAGCCACATTCGAAAGATCTTGTGTAGAGCTACATAATGGGCATTTAAACCACCTCAATTCGTCGGAGCATGTGGGATATTTATAAATGGCCCCAGCCATCCACGACGCCGAATGATACGCACGTGCCATTCTGATGCAATAATGTAACGACCGTTTGGTCTTCATATTTATGCCCCAACGGTCCTTTCAATTCCGCCACGCTCTTCCCAAAGCCCCTCCCTCGTCTCTTCTCACGTTCGGATTTGGCGGAGTAGGCGCTCTCTATCTACGACAATAACAAACAGCTGCTGCACAGACGCTGCAATAACAGTAGCAACGACATAGCTAGTCCCTGTGATCGTACGAGTTCCAACAGATGTATATGCTTGCTGTCGGGGTGTCGAGGTGGCTCTGCCTCTCGTTTATACGTTTGGATTTTTTTGTTCTCGCTCGCAACCGCTTGTCAAGCTTTGCCATCGCTCTACTGCTGCTGCTGTGATCTGTGTCTCCGGTCTCGGGGTTGTCCTGTGGTATCACACGATTGTGGGCGGCGTTCTGGCTGCGTGTGGCAGCTGCTAGCTGCTTGCTGCGCGGTCGTCAGATGCTTCCTCCATCGAGCAGAGCTTTCTATCTGTCGTGAGGCGCTTCTCCTGCAGACACTGCTGCTGTGGCAGGTGTGCCGTGCTGCGATCGGCGGCGGAAATGACAAGCTAGGTTCTTCAAGTCATCATCCAATCAGCGTACGAATTTTGTCGCAATTTGGTTGATTTAGTGTGTGTGATTGGCCTACGTCACAAAGGTTTCAGGCCCCAACACTGCGAAATTGCCTTTACCATGGATGGGTAGTAGTACCATGGCAACCCAGGCGGCTATCGCCACGGTACTCCATGGCAACCCCACGGCATGTCATGGCAACCCCCACGGCACCCCAATGTCCACGGCACCTAGGTTAGGGTTGGGGTTGGGGTTAGGGTTAGGGTTATAGGCTTAGGGTTAAGGTCCCATGGTATGCCGTGAAGGTCCGTGGAAGGTTCCGTGGTATGCCGTGGAAGATGCCGTGGAAGGTTTTGCCGCAGGTGGTGCCACGGCATGTCGCGAAAAAAGACAATAATGTACGTACCGGCACAGCAACACAGCAACAACAATGAAAATGAAACCGAAAATTTCTGAAAGAAATAAAACCTCCGTCCCCTTTCGTGTAATAACTTACTACCTGATTGGAACACCGTACACCGGTCAAAAAGAAAAAAAGGAAAAAAGAAAAAATCGAACAGCACTGCTTCTCTCTCAGCCTCGTACGCCGCCCGCTCCTCTCTCGACCATCTCGCCACCGATTCAGTCCGGGTAAAGCTTTCCTCCGCCCTCTCTTCCACAGTGAGCCCCGCTTGAATATTATCTTACAATCCCGAACGCCCCTTAAATACTCGTACGTACTCTATCAAAAATCCCAAATGGAGGCCAGACAGAGCCTATTGATGCATCCCTCGCGTCTCGAGGCACACGCGACGCCTATGCACGAAAGCGGCGACCGCGCTCCTTGCAACTCCCCCTCTACCCGCCAGCATCCGCTGACACCCGCGACAGTGCCGGGTTCGCCCTGCAACCGTGCTCGAAGTACACGCACGCACACGAAACGAAAGAAGAAAAAAGGAAAGACGGACTGAAAGTACGAAGAGAAATGGAGAAAACAAAGACCCGCTGGAAAGAAAGGTCCGGCAAGTAATACAAGTAGGCGATTCCCAAGTGGGAGCTCTGAGAGGCCAGGGATGTACCAACCGAGCACGCTCAGAGATCGAGATATCTATAAGTAGTTCCATGATACGGAATATAAGTCACGCGTCGGTTTCAGCTTTCTTTGAGGCCACAGCAGTAGCCAAGGACGTTCTTGGGTTGGTGTACACTGCTCTTGCACTGCTGGCAAGTACATATTTCAATAGTCAAAGATACAGTAGTATCCAGCGTCAGTAATAGTGGGACGAACCGTATATAATACTCGTATATAACGTTTTCGAGCACACACACGTTGGGACGAAAGGTGGGTGATGATGTGCACATCCAACGAGAGAAGAGCAGTAAGTAGCAGGCATAATGTATTCGTGGCATGATGCCGAGTTATAGTTGTTGGAAACTTTTTTTTTTTTTTTAATTGGTATTAATAGTAGTATTTTACTAACTGCTCTACCAGGTTCTATTCGCCTACACCTATTATACTATACAGCAGTACCTGGTATTACGGGGGTCCATAGTTAATAGGACCTATGGTATAGATAAAAAACCTATATATTTACCTATTTTACTCAACAATATTTGGTCCTATTTACTATGTATGGTCCCCCGTAATAGGCTATTTTATAAAATTATTATAATGCCAGCTACCAGGTACCAGGTAGGTACGTACGTACCACGTACGTACCTACGTACGTACCTACCTGGTGGTAAAGCATGTATCTCGCTTCCACGAAATAAACAAGGCGCACATTGCTATAAGGTATTACGCACGCAACAATCAGGAATAACTCTGGCCCAAGGCATGCACAGCAGCTACTGCTGTTCAATCACCGGTCAATAATGCTCGCAACAATTACAATTTCAACTGCTTGTCCTCAAAATCGAGTATCATGAAGACTGCAACACTGACGACACCTCTCTCTCTTCTTCACCGTGATGAACTCCGCATACTAATTAACACATTGTACAAGCCGCAATAGGATGAAAACCATCGTTAAAGAGATTGAACAACGACAACTCCAACTTCAACGCGAACCACAAGACCATGAAGACCATGAGAACAACTGCTGCTGTGGACTACAGCACGCAAGCTATGATGGCTCTCTCCTGGTGTGCCGTGTGCGAGCTAGACTAGCTAAAGCCATATCAGTTTATTTCGAGGAACGCCGATCTTCGAAAGAAAGTGGATCTCGGGAGATTCTCGGGCGCTTAGGAGGGTTTTCTGTCATATCATATCATACGATATAATATTACATATCATATTATTATGATATTATATATGATGATATACTCATATCGTACATCACTTTTTTTTACGAATATATTATCATATCGGAGCGTTTTCAAAAGTGATACCGACCCCTAATTGAAAGAGAGAAATTAATGAAACGGAACGAAACAAAAATATACCGGTGCCTGGGTATAATATATACATAATAAAAAAAGTGAAACAAAGCGAAAGCACACGCAAGATCCAGACAGCAAGAAGCAATTGCGCCGCCAAATAAATGGTACCCGGCGGGGCATCATCTCATCATCACATCACAGATCAAACATCGAGAAAAAACACATGAGAAAAAACGTTGCATCGATCGTATCCCCGAAAGCACTACAGGTAGGTACACTTTCACGGCTCTGTAGAGAGACATATATTCCAACAAGCCTAAGGAGAGAGCCTCACCTTTGCCGTACGTACGAGCGCGCGGCAGCCTCGGGCCATGCACCCATGGCGAAAGGGGCGGAGGCGCTGCTTCCACCTTCCTCCGCATCCTCAGGAATGGCGTCCTCACATTATTGCAGGGTGGAGGGTTGCCAGATATGTATGCCATTCTACCCATCTTCTAAAAAGTAGGTACAGGTCTGGTGCCAGGTATGTACAGCAGTGTGCCAGTATCATTCTTGATATTATCAAGGCTTTTCGCGGGTCGTGACCCGACCCGCGGGTCGGGTCACGGGGCGTTCAAAATGTCACGGGTCGGGTCGGGTCGGGTCAGGAAGTCTTCAAAATCTCACGGGTCGGGTCGGGTCGGGTCAAGAGGTGATGAAAAGCTCACGGGTCGGGTCAGGTCATGACCCGCGAGAAACGGGTCACTCGCGGGTCGGGCCAGCGTGACCCGCGAGTTCTTTTCTGCTGACCCGCGGGTCGGACCCGCGCATCCGGCCCGCGGATCCGACACTCAAAACACTTCCCGCTCTCTTACTCCAAGCCTTTTCTCGTACAAATACTCAATAGTACTCCTGTGGTATCTTATTCAAACATAAAAACACTGCCAAATCCATATCCGCATACCCGCATCCATTTATACCCACTACAGCCAGGCCACATGTCGCTTGTGGGCGCAAAAATTAATATTAGGGCCACTCCTAACGAACAAAAAAAAAACACGATTCGTGATATTTTTGTCGTGAATCGTGATTTTTTTGTCGTGAATCAGACACCATTTTTTTTTAGCTTTTCCCTAAAAAAAACAAAATCACGATTCGTGACGTTTGTCGTGTCTCAAAATACGCCTGATCAAGGCACTACGCAACCCACGTGCACCAACGGTATCCGATGGTCGGCATAGGGGCATGGCAGACTCTGCTTCGTACGCCGCTTGTGGACAACGGGCGGCTGCCCAAAGACACCGCTGGGCGCGGGCTAACGAGGAGGTTGTGGCCTCGAAATTTCCAGGAGGAGGAGCCACTGCTGGAAGACAAGCGCGAAAATGACCTGGGGATGTCACAGGCCAGGCGGGGCAGACGGCCTGCGAGATGGAATCTCGCGAAACGAGCTTGGCCGACGGCCGGTGAAGTTGGAATCTCGCAGGCTGGGTCAGGCTTCGGCCCGCGATTCGAGTATGTCACGGGCTGGGCCAGGTGCGGACGGCCCAGCCCGGCCTGGCCGTGCCCCACTCTCGAGAGTTTGCTCCACACCCCCAAAAAACGTTGGGTTTGAAATATCAGAACTTTAATAACTATTTGAAAATATCACGAAACGCGACGTTTTTTCGGCTTTTTTCGTTAGAACTGAAATGTCACGGATCGTGATCTTTTGGCATGCCTAAAAATCACGAATCGTGTGTTTTTTTTCGGTTCGTTAGGAATGGCCCTTAGATTGTTTTTGAAGTGTCGACCCACGGGCCGGATCCGCAGGTCGGACCTGCGGGTCAAGATAAATAGTCTCGCGGGTCAAGGTGACCCGACCCGCATGAAACCCGTGTCTCACGGGTCAATCCGAAGGTGGGGGTCGGGTCGGGTCGGGTCAGGAGGTTTTGAAATGTCGCGGGTCGGGTCGGGTCGGGTCGGGTCAGGAAATTTTCAAATCTCACGGGTCGGGTCGGGTCAAGAGGCTTTCAAAATCTCGCGGGTCGGGTCGGGTTAGCTGACCCGACCCGACCCGACCCGACCCGTGAGATTGGACCTGACCCTTGTATCATACCACCTCGATTTTTTTTAACCATGGTTTCCTTCGCGTTTGTTTGTTTTTGTACGTACGCGTGCGCAGAACAGTGTTCTGTTGTAAACCGCGCCAAGATAATATTATCGTCGATGATAGATAATACCGTAGAGTCGCATATCGAGATCAATCTCGGTACTGCTGCTGTGGATACCCCGAATTAAGAGAGGGTAAGAGAATAACCCTGGGTCTTCGCCCGTACACCTTGATCCAACAGGAACTAAAATACCTGAACAGCCTACCAACAACCTAGAAGATCCTTTCTCCCAGTTTGTAAGGAGGCCTCAGAAAACAATGCCTGGTGGTACAATAGAAGGGCAAATCGGCGACCAGGACAAAAAAAAGAGATGAGAGAGGTCTTCCCGTCATTTTCAAAACTCGTCGAGTTTACGACACTCCTTTCCATCATGTGGAGGCCGAGTGTTCGTGAGAGCTGCTCTGCTGCTGGATGGCTCTGGTCAGAGCACGGCGAGGTCTGCAACCATGCCCTGTGTTGCGGGTCTGCTGTGCAAGCTCAAGCACCTCACACTAATATACATCCATCCTCCGTAGTTGGTGTTGCGGTGGGTACCTGCAAGGCATACATAAGATGTATGTGGTATTCAAGATTCGCTGCTACCTGGATAGCACCGAGACGAAACGCATCTGCGAGGGGGGGTGCAGCACGCTTTCAGGCGACAGCAGCAGGGCGCCTCCTGCGCTCAAGCGTGCGGCTCCAAAGCAGCAGGCTCCTGCGCTCAATCCTGCTGGGCTCAAGTTCGCTGCACCCAGGCCCAAGCCTCCTGCTCCCAGGCCCAAGCCTCCTGCTCCCAAGCCTGCTAGGCTCGAGGGAGTTTGGGGGTTCGGGAGTCCATCCAGTCCCTGGGAGGTGAACTTCGAACTCGGACAAACGTTACGATACTGGTGTGTTGTGCTATCGTAGAGCTCTACACTACATACGTTGATAGTTGTCGCAATCTTTCAGTTCGTGTGCTTGCACTGCTGCCCCTGCGTTTCGTTTTTTTTTCACAGTCGCCGAAATGCGGAAATATTATATGTTTTGACAGGCGATGGAAATTTCAGAGAGATCAGCTATAAATGTAATTATACCTCGGATAACGTAACACTCGGATAACACTTATCTACGTTATGGGTAGCGGTCGGTATCACTTCTGAAAACGCTCTGATATGATATATGATATATTTGTTTTAAAAAAGTGATATATGATATGATATATCATATCACATATCATATCATATCATATCATATGACAGAAAACCCTCCCAAGCGCCCGAGAATCTCCCGAGATCCACTTGTTTCTCCGAAGATCGTTGTTCTTCGAAATACCCTGACATGGCTCTAGCTAATCTAGCTCGCACACAAGGAGCCATCGTAGCTGGAGAGAGCCATCATAGCTTGTCTGCTGTAGTCCACAGCAGCAAGTCATTCTCACGGCATGGTCTTCTTTCTTTGTGGTTCGCGTTGAAGTTGGAGTTTTGTCACTGTTTAAGCTTTTTAACGATGATTTTTTTCTTATTTCGGGTTGCGTGTGTTAATATTATAGTATAAATAAAGGCGGAGTGCTGCTGTTGATTTCAGGGTGAGGATTCTAGTATGTGTGGTGTCGTCAGTGATATTGCAGTCTTCATTATATTATACTCTATTTTGAGAACATTGTACAAGCGGTTGATATTGTATTTGTTGCGAGCATTATTGACTGGTGATTGAACAGCTAGCTAGCTGCTGTGCATGCCTTGGGCCCGAGGTATATTATTAATAATTAATTTATGGTTGTTGTGTGCGTAGTACCTTAAGCAATCAATGTGCGCCTTGTTTATTCCGTGGAAGCGAAAGATTTATATATATGCTGTTGTTGTACCACCAGTTGGTCCACCAGGTGTGTACGCACGTGGTACGTACGTACCTGGTATAGCTGGTATTGTCATATAGCCTACCAGGTACTATACTGCTGTATAGTATAGGCGAGTAGAGCCTGGTAGAACAGTTAAAATATATCTGGTACTACTATTAATATTAATACCAACATTGAATTTTAAAACGTGAAGGTTTCCAACAACTTACTAATAACTCGGCATCATGCCATGAATACATATTATTATTATTGTTACTGATGTTACTTTATACTGCTCTTCTCGCTGGCTGTCTGTGTGCATCATCACCCGCCTTTCGTCCCAGCGTGTGCTCGAAAACGTTATACGAGTATTATATACGGTTCGCCCTACTATTAAATAATTGTACTGACGCTGGACACATGTTTGACTGTTGAAGTATGTGCTTACCAGCAGTGCAAGAACATTACACCCCAACCCAAGAACGCCCTTGGCTACTTGTTTGTGGCCTCAAAGAAAGCTGAAATCGTGGCTTTTATTCCATATCATAGATATACTTATAGATATCTCAACCTCGGAGCGTGCTCGGTTGGTACATCCCTGGCCTCTCAGAGCTCCCACTTGGGAATCGCCTCCGTTTATTACTTGCCGGACCGTTCCAGCGAGTCTTTGTTTTCTCCATTTATTTCTCGTCGTACTTTCAGTCCTTCTTTCGTTTCGTGTGCGTGCGTGTACTCCGAGCACGGTTGCGCGGGCGAACCCGGCACCGTCGCGGGGTCAGCGGATGCTGGCGAGTAGAGGGGGAGTTGCAAGGAGCGCGGTCGCCGCTTTCGTGCCTAGGCGTCGCGTGTGCCTCGAGACACGAGGGATGCATCAATAGGCTCAGCGAGACACGAGGGATGCATCAATAGGCTCTGCCTGGCCTCCTTTTGTGATTTTGGATAGAGTACGTACGAGTATTTAAGGGTCGTTCGGAATTGTAAGATAATATTCAAGCGGTGCTTATTTTTGCGACCGGGCTGAGAGTCACAAGAGGGAGGTACCCCGAATGATCACCAACATTGTCGAGCTTGCGTCGAGGTCCACGGTGAGCACCGGGCTTCACGCGAGGCGGGCGACGGGGCTCACTGTGGAAGAGAGGGAGGGAAGCTTTACCCGGACTGAATCGGTGGCGAGATGGTCGCGAGGGGGGCGGGCGGCGTACGAGGCTGAGAGAGAAGCTCTGCTGTAAGATTTTTTCATTTTTTTCATTTTTTTTCATTTTTTTTTTTTTTTTGACTGGTGTAAGGTGTTCCACTCAAGTCGTAAATTATTACACGAAAGGGGACGGGGATTTTTTTCTTTTAGAAATTTTCGGCTTCATTTTCATTGTTTTTGCTGTGTTGTTGTGCCGTTCTGTGCTTTATCTTTCGTACATACGACGAGTACACAGACACAGAGCATATCGAAAGCAGAAAATAAGTACCCTACCTGGGGTATGTACGTATGTACGACGTGTGAGCGAGCGTAGCGGAAAACCGCCCGCGACGCGAAGCATATGTGGCGTCCGAGCTGTTTTCTCCTGAAGCATGGCGGCGAGACTCTTGGCATTATCAAGTCGCCAGTTTGCAACTAACTACAGGGGCCATAAAAAAAAACAATGTTCAATATTCAATCATGGACCTCTGTCCGCTTCGCATATACATTGATGTTTCCTTCCTGAGCGAGCGTAGCGGGCGGCGTAGGCCGCCCGCGGAGCGAAGCGCCTTGTATCACATATCATATCATATTATATGATATATCGATATCATATGATATGATATGATATATCATATCACGTTTTTTTTGTGATATTGATACGCTTATATCATATCACATATCGTATAATATATCACACTTTGTGATATGATACCGACTCTAGTTATGGGGCCTAACATAGGAACGTGGTAACGTACTAACACAGTGTTAGCACTAGAGGAGCGATCACGGTAACGCGGTAACACAGTGTTAACTGGAAACCCACGAACGTGCACGAGCCTTAACGTTATGTTGCTGCTCGGTCTCGTCCAGCTCTGGTACAGTAACATTATGGTATGCCGTGATCAGTCCTTGAACTAACACCGTAACACAGTGTTAGGCTTTGACCAAACACGTACGTTATCACTCTAACATGCCCAGATCGATATCCGCATACCAGGTATTTACTAACACGATAAGATAATGTTATTGTCGACGCAGCGTTAGAGGCAACACAATAACATAATTTTACCCTTAGGAGGAGTGTTATACGTAACACCCCTAACATAGCGTTACCATGTTCGCCAGCACTACTACAGTAGTGCTGTACTAACACATAACATTGTGTTACAGATAACACACTAACGTAACATAACGCAATGGCCTGCACTACTAGCACTACGTTATCTGGACCCCCCATCTGATTGCCTTAGGGTCGGATAACGTAACACTTAACGTACGTTAGATACGTTACAGTCTTAGCCGGCCTATACGCAACTTCATGTTAGGTTGTTAGCCTTATTGCGCAAGTCTCTGGAACATTATGTTACGGTGTTACCGTCAGTAAAGATCTGATGGTAACATTCCGTTACCGTGTTGCCATAAAAACCAATCCGGGTCTAACTTTATGTTATTGAGGTACCGTTGGGGCCGAAGTCGTTCTAACGCAATGTTACTACGTTACCCTTTGGATCTTCCCGAGATCTAACACGTGTTACCTGTGTTAGTGGTAAAGCGGGCGGCGTGTAGGAGTAACATAGCGTAGCCGTGTTATTCGATTTCGCCGACATCCAAGTAGGGGATACCTGCAAAAATATCCCCGGGGGGGAGGATAGCATGGCATCCCCGATAAAAAACGCCTCCATAGTTTAAAACCATACAATAGGGGATATTTAGGAGGGATCCCCGGAAAAAACGCCTCATTTTTTTTAGGAAACCCCACCAGTACGTTATCCATCTATAACACATTACGTTATCCATCTATAACGTAATCTGCACACTCGCACGTACGAGTTAACGCGGCAGTAACATATTGTTGACTTTAGATTGGGGATGTACGTTATCTACTAACTTGTGTCACTACATTCATTGCATACGAGTTAACAACATTAACACAATGCTATTAATAGTGTTTATCGATCATAGACGTTATCCGTTTGACGTGTGTTATATTGTAATGGTAGCAATACTTCCGCAATACCCTCACATAACGTCGCTCGAAACGGACTGCTGCTACTGATACGGTAACATAATGTTAACGTTGTATTGACCGTATACGTCATCCCTCTAACGATAGCCCCTAGGAATTTCAATAACACACTAACATAGTGTTATGTACGCGTTTATTTGGCCGTGTACGTTATCCGTCGAAAGGGTGTTACGGTAGCACGAAGAATCCCGCTGACACACTAACATAACGTTACTTGCTACGGGCTGATGCCGCTAACACGGTATCATAATGTCAACGTTCAATTGACCATGTACGTTATGCCTTCAACGTGCGTTACAATAGCCACCAGGAATCCGCTAACACGCTAACATAGTGTTACTCACTATGGGCTGCATACCCTATGAAATAACACCGTAACACATACACTGCGGTCAGTACGAGATCAAGGTAACACTCGTAACATAACGATACGCAATCGCCCGCCAATATCATAACACACTAACACTATGTTATCACAAAATCCAGAAAGTAGTTAACGTAGTAACGTAATGTTACGTTTTTTTTTTCTCCTGACGCCTAACATTAACACAAAACGTCAAGTGTTACGTTATCCGAGGTGTGAAATATTGGTTTTCTGCGATGCCTCGCGCTTATTGTTTGCGAGTTCAAGTTTGAAATTTTTACCTACTATTTGCACATATATATGCAGACAAACGGGAAGCGAGATCCTTTTTTTTCTTCAGACGAGGTACGGTCGCCTTTGTATTTTTCCGGGTTTTTTGTATTGGTCATGTCTCTTGAACAAAAAAAAAGGGCTTGCTTTCCACTTGTGGGTTGGTGCATGATCGACACCGTGGAAAAAAAATGCATCCCAATAGTATCACGTACCAGGTAGTGTTGGACGGGGCGGGGCCAATGTACCGCTTGGGCAGCAGCTTGACTGGCCCAGCTCGTGTGTAACGTGTGCGTGATGAAAACATTAGACATAAGCATAGAAAAAACCTAGTGAATGGTATGATAGCACTGCACCCGTCACAGTGTACGCCGCGGAGCGGCAGGACCTACGCAACTCGTGGTAGAGACGTTGTGAGGCTTGAGACGCGAATCATGCAGGGTCTCGTGAAATGGGCGGGCGGGCGTGTATTGCGGGCTTTGTGCGCCGGTTTTGGCCTCCGTTATCGTTATCGTCATCGACTTTCTGGGTTTTTCGGTACGGTAACGATAATTATTGTTATCGTTATCGTGGTCGTTGTCGAAGTTTTTCAGCCTCATTGTGCCGAAACTTTTCTGGTTTCGATATCCAACATTATGGTGGTAGAGCCCTGACCATCGTTAACGAATTCGCACCGTATCCCGCAATAGCGTGCCATCCTCGTCCCTGATAAACTGCTCGCTCCTCGCTTTAGTCCTTTCCAATCCCACCGTACTCTTCAGGTGCTTGTAAAATCCCCTCTGGTGCGTATTAGCCAGGAGTCGTTCGGTTTCGGCGAGGTACTCTGCGAAGTATGCGCGCAGTCCTACGGCCATCACCTCCTGTAGGTTGACACACGCAAATCTCACTGTGTTCCACGCTGTGCTATTCTGGGGGCTGGCACGCAAGAATTGTCGCGTATCCTCCCTCGCTGTCCATGCAAAAGGAATGCGGCCAAGGTTTCGGCAGACTCACACCATCCATGTCTGCGGTGGCGACGTGGAGGGGGTGGTACCTCTTTTTTCGAACGCATGAATAGTAGCCATCGAAAAAAATTCAACCATACCAGACGTATTTCGGGGCTGGACAAGTTAGTTAAGAGTGGAAACGACCCTAGCGACTACTCGTTGACGACACTTTCCATCGGACATAAAAAGCTGACTGTCGAACCCTCGGTGTTTTATGGGTTTTCGGAGTAGTCTGTTGGGCGCAAAGTGACACACTGAGTCGGACTTTGATATACATAAATTTCGTTGTCTGAGTCGGCCTTAGCTGGGGGCGGAGGCTGTGTGCGTGTGTCTTTCGAGTCCTAACGAACCAAAAAACACGATTCGTGACTTTTGAGCATGACAAATGATCACGATCCGCGACATGTCAGTTCCAACGAAAAAAGCCGGAAAACGTCACGTTTCGAGATATTTTTATATTGTAAAAATTCGGATATTTCAAATCCAACGGTTTTTTTGCGGGTGGGGACAACTCTCGCGAGTGGGGCACGGCCAGGCCGGGCAGGGCCGAGCGCGCCTGGCCCGATCCGTGATATGTTTGAATCATGGGCCGAAGCCTCACCCCGCCCGGTCGGCGAGATTCCACCTCGCAGGTCGTCTGCCCAGCTTGGCCTGTGGCATTCTGAGATCATTTTCGCTTTTTTGTTCGAGCTGCGACTCCTTCCCCTCGAAATTTCGAGGCCACAACGTGCTCGTTAGCCCGGGCCGGGCGGTGTCTTTGGGTAGCCGCCCGTTGTCCACAAGCGGTGTACGAAGCAGAGTCTGCCATGGCTCTATACCGGCCTTCGCATAACGTTGGTGCGCGTGGGTTGCGTGGTGGGCGTATTTGGAGACACGACAAAAGTCACGATTTGTTATAGCTCAAGAATTCTCGCATTAGTTTGTCTGCTGCAGGTAAGGCACGTTCGCCGACGAGCTAAAAAGGCCTGCCAGTGATGTGGCAACCCCCCACCGAACACCTGGACCCGTCGTGGGGTCTCCGTTAATTTCACCCACTACAAAAAACCCCACGAAGATTAATGAGACCGGCTAACCCGCAGCTGCATATGCCCCACACCTTCCCCTGCGGGGCTAAGTAACTTATGACCAACACTCCGTACATGCATCATTACCTCCTACAACTACGTACAGCTCGACATTCACACCGACTTGTTGCAACCTGAATCCCCCCCTCTCTTGAGCGACAGGGCGGCAGGTGGGTGGGAGAGTCGATCGATCAAAATGGTCTCGCTGCTTTCTACCACGAGAAGGTTGTGATACCATGGTATCCGGACCAGCTGCGACTGAAGGGCCAGCTGTCGCCCTCGTCCGCTCCAACGTGCTTGTAGCTCGTTGTCTCCGCTGTTTTACGCCGACTGACGACTGGACGCGTGCGTCGATCGTGTACGTTGGCCAAATTCAAACTATGCCGTTTCTCGAATTCATCCCGCCTCACAAATGCCAGTTTCCTACGGAAACCATTTTGTTATAGCTCAAGAGTTCTTGGAATAGTTTTTTCTACTGCAGGCAAGGCACGCTCCCCGACGTGCTAAAAACGCCTGCGAGTGATGTGGCAACCCACCACCACACCCGTCCTAGGGTCCCCTTTGATTTTTACCCACTACAAAAACCCACGAAGATTAGTGAAACAGGCTAACCCGCAGTATGCCCCGCGCATTCCTCTTCGGGGCTAAGTAACATCTCACAATAGGTAACATCTCACACCACAAGGCCAGCCTGGTCATTAATCATACGACCCTTGCTACTCGTACGCTAGCCCGTTTTCCCTTTTTATCCCGATTGGGCGAGTGTGACGGAGACGGATTATTCCCCTTCCCCCGCCGCCCGCACATACGTTTTGAACGCTCACGACTTCCACTTGCCTGCGCGTTGGATTTTCAGCTCTGGCACCCCTTGCCCAGCCAGCTGGGTTGCACCCCGATTATTTCCTAGTTCAGCGCCTACTGTGCCGGGTCTCTGCCGCTGCTCCCGATCATGAGTCTCAACGCTGCTACGGCTTTCGGCCGCGAGAACGATTTACACACATGTGGCGTACACCGGTAACCGTCAAGGGTGATCCATCCTCCCGGAAGCAGCGGGTGGACGGCGAGGAGGTCCAGCAGCACCTCGAAAGCACCTACCGGACCCCGTCCGGAGTCGCCCGCTTTTGCTACCCGCGTCAAAGTGATGAGGCACCCCGCCTTCTTCTGGTCTGTCTTCGACGCCACGAACCGCACCTGTACAGAGTCCGCGATCAATCTGTTCTCGGCCGCGATCTGTACTTCCCCTCGAGAGAAGGTTCATACAGTTTTGGGTCAGACAAAAATTGGGGTGCACGTTTCCGTTCGCGTAAGCCCACATCTCCGACGCGCGACAGAGAAAAAACCACGACAATGCAAGGCCCAACCACATAACGTTCCTTCCGTCTACAATGCTTGTCACTACTTGCCTACCGTGGGTTAAAAATGCCCCAGGTCAGTGGCGACCCAACCTGCGCGGAGTTCTGCGAGGCACCATGCACGCGGTTAATTCCCTTTCCCACGGCAACCATCATGCAGCGCGAGGTGGGCAGTTCCCACCCTGCATACATCTAGTGAAAGAACTTGAGAGCGGCAAGACACCCCCTGCTCGTTGGAACCAAGCCCTCGGAGAACAAAAGAGAAAAAAACCCAAAGCTGAATGAGCCTCTCGCGATGTCGGCATAGCCGACGCTTGCGGGAGGGGGAACCTAGCCCTGGGGAACCTAACCCTCGAACACAAACAGCTGCAGGCTGTGACCTGTTGACGTTCCGAAGGGAAAGGGGAAACCCAACCCTCGGAACAAATACCCCAAAGCTGGACGCGCCTCGCGCGATGTCAGCATCGCCGACGCTTGCGGGCGGGGGAACCTAGCCTTCGCACTCAAGCAGCTACAAGTTACAGGTTGTGAACTGTTGTCCAGTCTAGAAGGGAAAAGAGGGAACTCAGCCTTCGTACACAAGCACACAAAACCTGAATGAGCCCCTCGCGATCTCGGCACGGCCGACGCTCGCGGGAGGGGGAACCTCGCACACGACCAGCTGCGGGCTATGGACTGTTGTCCCGTCTGAAAGGGTACGAGGGAACCTATCCCTCGCAAACAAAAACACCGAAGCTGAATGAGCCTCTCGCGATGTCGGGACAGCCGACGCTCGAGGGAGGGGGATCCTAGCCCTGGAGAACGTAGCACTCACAGTCAAGCAGCTGCAGGCTGTGAAAAGTTGTTTTGTTGACATGACGGGGGGACCTACTGTAACCATGGGGGGAAACCTAGTCCTTGTACGCTGGCGACGGTTGAACGAGCCTTCCCGCGGTTCGGTACGGCCGAGACGTGCGGAAGCGACAACCAAGCCCTACGGGGGCCCAGCCCTCGCACTCACGCAGCTGCGGGCTGCGAAAGGTTGCCTTGTCTAACGGGGAACAAGGGAAAACCGGCCCTCGAAAGCCAAACAGCAACCCGGAATGAGCTTCTCGCGATGTCGGTACTGCCTGCACTCGCAAGAGGGTGGGGAGCCTACAGTAGCCCTCGCACTCAAGCAGCGGCAGGATGTACACGCTCTCCTGTCAAAGGGAGGGGGAACCAAAGCCCTGTGGAGCCTAGCCCCGTGCACCAGCAGCGGTTGAATGAACCCTCCGTGGTTCGAAACAGGCGACGCGCACGGAATGGGGAACCAAGCCCTGGGGGGCCAAGCCCTCGAACTCGCTCGATTGCAGACTGTGAACTGTTGCCCCGTGCGAAAGGGTACGATGGAACGCAGCCCTCTCAAGCTAAAAAACACCAGAGCTGAACGAGCCTCTCGCGATGTCGACACCGCCGGCGCTGCCGTCTCATACAAAACGCCAAAACTGAACGGTCCTCTCGCGATGTCGACATAGCCGGCGCTCGCGGGAGGGGGAACTAGCCCTGGGGAGCCTAGCCCTTGCACTTAAAAGGGAACCTGGTCCTCGCGGTTGTATGTTGTGTGCACACTCGTAGTCATCCTACTACAACCACGAAAAACACCTCCGAGTGCTCGTGGGAAGAGAGGGCAGAGGAGAGGCGATCTGGCACGGACGGCACGTAGAGCGACCCACCCGGGCCTGCGGCACCCGACACTGCAGTACGATCCCGTCCGGTATATGCTGTCCTGCTTTTCCTACCGCCACAACCCACTTGTTGCACGCAATACCTGCCTTTTCTCTCTTCTAGATTTGCGGTTTGTATGAAGAAGTTTTCGTTCGTGTAGGCCCTACATGCACGGCATTTTGAAAGGGACTTCTACGGGGAGGCAGGCGTGCGCATGGCGTTAGCCTTGACCCAAACAACGACGTGTAAGGCACGAGCAGAGACTCTTAACCCGCTTGGTGCCTCAGCCCCTTTTGGGGGGGGACAAACCACTCGAACTCCAAGTAGGTTGTCCCCAAAACCGGACTGCAATCCTACTATTACGAGGGGCCATAGTTAATAGGACCTACTGTATACGCCAAAACCTATATAATTACCTATTTTTATTGACAATATCCAGTCCTATTTTTTATGGTCCCCGCAACAGTAATGGGTTCTACGGCAAAAGAGGGCAATTGCCTTCTCGGGGACCCCGGGACAGGGACCCAAACAATGGTTGGTAACTTCGGTGTTTTTCAACCATTGAATTGTCTACTTGCATCGTATATTTACGTATTTAGCTCGGATACCAATTTGTACCATCATCTCCCAATCACGCAGCGGTGCTCGTTGCTGAAAAGTTCACTTAGATTGCTAACTTTCCCCTCTCAAGTCCCAAGATATCGCTACTGCTGTTGTACCGTGCCGTGCCGTATACCAGTACTTATTTCGGCATTGAGATACGGCACCCCCTTCTCTAGGAATCCCCCCCCCCGCACCGCAAGGGAGAAACCGCAAGGGAGAAAGTTTTGTTTTTCGCCTTGCATGGGTTTTTGTTAATTGTACGAGGTGCAACTGTATGCAGCTGTATAGCTGTACGCAGCTGTAGGGTTGCACTACTGGCCGCGTCATGCTCTCGTTGAGTGCCGTTCGCTTGTTCGTTGTTTTGTCAAGTACTTTTTAAGAATCGTGTGACTATGTGCGATGGGTTCGAACATTGACTCTGCATTGTATGTGCTGCGCTGTTGTTGCTAATGTTGTTGTTCTTCTTTCTGCTGTTGCTGCTGCTGCTGTCGTTGTCGTTTACCGTGTCTCACCGCTTGACTCCGATCACGGCGTGTCCGCACCGTCACCGGCGTTCTCTAAACTGTATTCCCAAACTCCTTTCGACCGGACCCATCACGCGGTCACCGCGGCCGGTTTTGGGGTGGGCCGTCTACCGTCTACCTACCCACCTGTACATATATGGGCTGACGTGGCGCCACGCGTCGGCAGTGGTATCCGGTGCTTGCCCTGAAGGGCACGGACCCGGGACGGGCGCATGCTGTCGAGGTGAGTATTCATGACGACTTATGTTGTGCGTGGCAGGTCGTAAATTGTACATGCTGTGCGAGAGAGGTCGTAAGGGTATGCCGCTTTCCAACACGTAGCGACGTCATCACATTCTCAGTGTAAAGTCGACGATGTACGGACGAGTGGTACGCTGTGGCTCCGTTCGTCAGGTAACATCGCAACGCCATGTACCAAAAGGTGTACCACAGGGTACGTGATGGTGTATAGCTGTTTCGTGTAGAGTTTCAGAAAAGCTACTGCAGTGTACTACCGTACCTGGTATTACTATTAACATCGATCTGGCTCTCTTTCTTACTTTAGTCGGTTGGAAAGGATAAACCGCTGAGATACGCAGACATTCAGCCAGCCAGCGCTGACTGGGTGGCTCAATGATTTGAGCTTTGCTACAAATATCTCCGTCTATCTCCGTATATCTCTCTTTCTCTGTCTCTCTCTCTCGAGCCTGCAATCGATCAGAAGCAACGACGGCATCGTTAGTTGTGGGGTGCAACGTTGCCCTTGACCCGTTTTGGACTGCACTCCCACTTCGTGGACAAACTACTTCGAATTCAAGTTACACATATGCTTATGTACAAGTACGCGACAACAGTAGTTGATCATTTCCGACTCTGGCTAGGAAGGCTCGCGGCTTAGTGTCATGTCAACGTCAAGCATAGGCTCTTGGAGTCTATTCTATAGGACTTAGAGTCGCGCCCTCGCTGGGCACAACTGCTCAGATATACGTAGCTGTCAATTCTTGAAACACAAAAAATGTCAGCAAAAAAAAAATCACAACCTCCTGAATTTGTGTCACGTGTCGTGCACGGCACACTGAGGTAGTAAAACGTTTATTACGGGGACCAAAGTAAATAGGACCAAATGCCGTTGATAAAAATAGGTAAATATATAGGTTTTTATGTGTACCGCAGGTCCTATTTACTGTTCCCCCCGTAATACCTGCTTACTATTAATATTACGGGGGACCATACTGAATAGGGCCAAATATTGTTAGAAAAAATAGGGAAACATACAGGTTTTATGTGTACCGTAGGTCCTATTTACTATGGTCTCCCGTAGCAGGTGATCGCATCATCTTTTTCTCCTTGACACGAGCGCTTGCCGCCGCATCATCTTGTTTGTGCTCTCTTACTGAACCAGCTGCTCGGAAAAGACCTGGTGGTCTGGAAGGACACCGAAGAAACCTGGACAGCATTCGACGACCGCTGCCCACACAGGGCCGCTCCTCTAACGGAGGGCAGGGTGGAAAAAGATGGCAGCCTCTTGTGAGCTTGACTGGATTTGTTTTTACCTGCGATGGCTTGGTTTCGGACCGTTCGTTGTGTTGGGGGTGGGGGGGTGTACTCGACAAGAGAGACGTACTCGATCTCATGCATGGCCGTAGTCGTATGACCATAGACCCTCGCATCCCTACAATGCCGGGACGGAGCATGGCGGGTTTTCACCGACCAGGCAGACATTGCTTGCACCAAGCGCCAAGCGCGTGAGGTGTTGGGCGAGTCGCATGAATGGTGAGCTGCATTCTACTAAGAACCGCTTGTGAGGCGGATTTGCATATGGATGATAGCTTCAACGAGTTAATTTAATTTCCGGTGTAGCCACTTCCAGAGACAGCAATGGGAGTACTATGTAACTGCCTCATGGGTGCCATACCTTGAACACTACGTGATACGATCAATTCACTTGTGCAGAGTAAAGGTTCTTTACCTCGCACAATGATCTAACTCGACGACCAGCTGTGGGCGACCGCCAAAAAAAAAAAAAAAAAAAAAAAAAAAAACGGTACCCTGGTTGTCTTGTTCACGTAGTGAGCGGCATGTTTTACAGTGTCGTTGCCAACCGACGCCAACCCAACCTATATAATATAGGCGGGGGGGGGGGCGGGGGGGGGGGGGGGGGGGGGGGGGGGGGGGGGGGGATACTCATGTGTTGCCTGCCTTTGTCATTTGACAATTTACCGCACAGCATCCTTTTCAAGACGGAGCACCGTCCCTACTCCGAATAGAGACACCCCCAAAATTCATCACTAAGTACGTTTTTTTTCATCATTTTTTTGTAAGGGAAGGGGTGGAGGGGTACTTGATATCATGGGTGGTTGTAGTCGTATGTACGACAGTAGACGCGCATCCCTAAAATGCCGGGACGGAGCACGTTGGTTTTTAACCGACCAGGCAGACATTGCTTGCACCAAGTGCGTAGCGCCTTGCGGCGTTGCGCCTTGCGGTGCTCGGCGAGCGGGGGGCGGGTGTTATTGGCAAAGAAGATTTAAGCGCCACCCAAAATGCTGATGTATATATCTAGCTGCCGATAGACTCGCCCAAGTTTGAAACACATCACAACAACGCTCATCTATTGTTAATGTTGTCATTCTATGTTTTTCCCTCCGACAATGTATCGTATTATACATGTCGTCCATTCCGACTTGAATCGAACATCTTACAGTACTACCACAGCGATATAGTAGCCGTGCATCACGTTAGAGCGGGGATTTCCCGTTCAAAGTTTCGACCGCCCGCTCCGTCTGTCCCTGCTCCCAAGCCTTTCTCACAATGCGGCGATGCCTACTAATACGGGGGAGGGGAACATAGTGAATAGGACGTACAGTATACACAAAAAACCCATGTATTTCCCTTTTTTTATTAAGAACATTTGGTCCTATTTACTATGGTCCCCCGTAATAATAAATGTTGTACCTAAACCAGTAGAGTCCGGAGCAGCTACATACCACGTACGAGTATTGAAACTATTGCTGGGGAACAAAGTAATCAGGACCAAATAAAAGATCTGGAATCACAGGTTTTTTGTGTACATGAATGGTCCGGATTACTATGGCCCTCCGTATAAATAAGCAGGCCTGCTTCGTCTGTCTATCACGACTTTTTTCCTATCTCTGGTTTATGGTCTCTCATTGTGATCATCGAAACGAAAGGAAACGAAACGGCTATATTGCTGTTTGCACCCTTCATATGTATAGTACCCGATCTAGAAAATAGCTATATACTATGATGGTCCGACCCACTGCTGGCTCGCTACTGCTGTAGGTATGTTGTCCCACCTTGCTCACCGCCCTCCTCACGGCCCGTAATTGCCGATGGAGAAACTGATTTTTTTTCCCCTCGAGTTCTTGTGCCTCCTCTGGTTTGTTCCTACTTATTTTTCGTTTGTTGTTACTTTTCCCCCCTCGAAAATCGCACCCAGGGCAGCTCAGCTAAAACCAAATCCAATACCTGGTATTATATACAAGGCGCTTCCCTCCGCGAGCGGCCTACGCCGCCCGCTACGCTCGCTCGGGAAGGAAAACTACATCAAATTATGCGAAGCGGACAGAGGTCCTTGATTGAATATAGTTTTTTTTGTCATTGTAGTTGCAAACTGGCGACTTGATAATGCTAAGAGTACCGCCGCCATGCTTCAGGAGAAAACAGCTCGGACGCCACATGTACTTTGCGTCGCGGGCGGTTCGCTCACATGCCGCACGTACGTACATACCCCAGGTAGGTGCGTACGGTACTTATTTTCTTATTTTGAGTAAGTGCGGAATGTACGAAAGAAAGCACAGCACGGCACAGTAGCACCGCAAAACAATGAAGAATGAAACCGAAATTTCGGGGAAAACAAAAATCCTGTCCCCTCCCGTGTAATAATTTCCTGCCTGATTGGAACGCCTTACACGGGTCAAGGAGAAAAATTGAAAAAAATCAAACAGCAGAGCTTTTCTCTCAGCCTCGTACGCCGCCCGCCCCTCTCGCGACCACCTCGCAACCGATTCGGTTCGGGTAAAGCTTTCCTCCCTCTCTGCCACAGTGAGCCCCGTCGCCCGCTTCGCATGAAGAGCGGTGCTCACCGTGGCCCTCGTTCGCCAGCTCGACAAACTTGGTGCTCAGGCTGAGTCGCTCTAAATCTGATTTTTAGTTTCAGCGCAAAAATAAACACTGCTTGAATATTATTTTGCATGTCAAAATGTCCCTTATATAATCGACCATAGTATCACCGGAACCACACCAGGAGGCCAGACAGAGCCCATTCATGCTTCCCTCGTGTCTCGAGGCACACGCGACGCCTAGGCAAGAAAACGGCGAAAGCGCTCCTTTCAGCCCTCCCTCTACCCGCCAGCACCCGCTGATACCCGCGACGGCGCCGGGCTCGCCCGCGGTGCAGGGCTCCGAGTACACGCACACACACGAAGCTGAAGAAGATAAAAGGCAAAAAGAACCGAAATCGCCAAGAGAAAGGGAGAAACAAAGACACGCTGGAGGACCCTGACGGGTATACCCGCCGGGTACCCGGGTAATTTAAATCAGCCCTATCTCTAGCCTAGAGTCCCGCTGCCATGCTTCAGGAGAAAACCGCTCGGACGCCACATACGCGTCGCGTCGCGGGCGGTTTTCCGCTACGCTCGCTCACATGTCGTACGTACGTACATACCCCAGGTAGCCTAAGGGTATTTATTTTCTTCTTTCGATATGCTCTGTGTCTGTACTCGTACTCGTATGTACGAAAGATAAAGCACAGCACGGCACAGCAACACAGCGAAAACAATGAATATGAAACCGAAAAAATGTGAAAGAAAAAAAAATCCCCGTCCCCTTTCGTGTACTAAGTTACTGCCGGATTGGAACACCATACACCGGTCAAAAAGAAGAAAGAAAAAAATCAAACAATAGAGCTTCTCTCTCGGCCCCGTACGCCGCCCGCCCCTCTCGCAACGATCTCGCCACCGATTCGGTCCGGGCAAAGCTTCCCTCACTCTCTGCCACAGTGAATCCCGTTGCCCGCCTCGCGTGAGGCCCGGTGTTCACCGTGGCCGTGGTTCGCCAGCTCGACAATGTTGGTGCTCAGCCTGCGTACCTCTCTCTTTGAGCTTCAAGCCCGGTCGCAAAAAAAAAAAAGCACCGCTTGAATATTTTCTTGCAATCCCGAACGACCCTTATAAACTCGTAGATACTCTATCAGAAACCACAAATGGAGGCCAGACAGAGCCCATTGATGCATCCCTCGTGTCTCGAGGCACATGCGACGCCTAGCCACGAAACCGGCGACCACGCTCGTTGCAACCCCCTCTCTACCGGCCACCATCCGCCGACACTCGCGACGGCGCCGGGTTCGCCCGCGATGCCGTGCTCCGACTACACGTACGCACACGAAACCAAAGAAGAAAAAAGGTAAGAAGGACTGGAAGTGCAAATAGAAATGGAGAAAACGAAGAACCGCTGGAAAGGGCCGGCAAGTAATTAAAGGAGGCGATTCCCAAGTGGGAGCTCTGAGAGGCCAGGGATGTACCAACCGAGCACGCTCAGAGATCGAGATATCTATAAGTGGTTACAAGGCGCTTCGCTCCGCGGGTGGCCTACGCCGCCCGCTACGCTCGCTCAGGAAGGAAACATCAATGTATATGCGAAGCGGACAGAGGTCCATGATTGAAATGAATATTGTTTTTTTTATGGCCCCTGTAGTTAGCTGCAAACTGGCGACTTGATAATGCCAAGAGTCCCGCCGCCATGCTTCAGGAGAAAACAGCTCGGACGCCACATATGCTTCGCGTCGCGGGCGATTTTCCGCGACGCTCGCTCACACGTCGTACATACGTACATACCCCAGGTAGGGTACTTATTTCTTCTTTCGATATGCTCTGTGTTTGTGTGCTCGTCGTATGTACCTGGTACGAAAGATAAAGCACAGAACGGCACAGCAACACAGCAAAAACAATGAAAATGAAACCGAAAATGTCTAAAAGAAATAAAATCCCCGTCCCCTTTCGTGTAATAATTTACTACTTGAGTGGAACACCTTACACCAGTCTAAAAAAGAAAAAAAAAAAAAAAAATGAAAAAATCTTACAGCAGAGCTTCTCTCTCAGCCTCGTACGCCGCCCGCCCCTCTCGCGACCATGTCGCCACCGATTCAGTCCGGGTAAAGCTTCCCTCCCTCTCTTCCACAGTGAGCCCCGTCGCCCGCCTCGCGTGAAGCCCGGTGCTCACCGTGGACCTCGACTCAAGCTCGACAATGTTGGTGCTCATTCGGGGTACCTCCCTCTTGTGACTCTCAGCCCGGTCGCAAAAATAAGCACCGCTTGAATATTATCTTACAATCCCGAACGACCCCTAAATACTCGTACGTACTCTATCCAAAATCACAAAAGGAGGCCAGACAGAGCCTGTTGATGCATCCCTCGTGTCTCGAGGCACACGCGACGCCTAGGCACGAAAGCGGCGACCGCGCTCCTTGCAACTCCCCTTCTACTCGCCAGCATCCGCTGACACCCGCGACGGTGCCGGGTTCGCCCGCGCAACCGTGCTCGGAGTACACGCACGCACACGAAACGAAAGAAGAAAAAAGGAAAGAAGGACTGAAAGTACGACGAGAAATGGAGAAAACAAAGACTCGCTGGAACGGTCCGGCAAGTAATAAACGGAGGCGATTCCCGAGTGGGAGCTCTGAGAGGCCAGGGATGTACCAACCGAGCACGCTCAGAGGTTGAGATATCTATAAGTAGTTCTACATATATGCCCGGTAATGTAGGCGTTTTGCGGTGTACACTGCTGCAGCCCACATACACACACGAAGCGAAGCGTGTACGAAGCACACACTTGTAGGGGGTACGGGGGTTGAGCTTTTTTTCTATTCTGAGAGGAAACCAGAGCATGAGGAGCTCTCTTCACCTCTCACCACCTAGTATCGTGCACGCGAAGAAGAAAAATCCGACACCCCCACTCACTACCCCTTTGTGGAGTGGAGGGTTTTACTGAAGCCAACAAATTGCAATATACCAGGTATATACATATATATATATCTGTAAATACGACAAAAAAAAAAAACGCTTTTAGTAATTTCGTCCACTAAGTAATCCCGCCGCTTTTTTTGGATCGTTTTAGGTTTTAGTTTTTTAGTTTTTGATTTAAACTTATTTTGGACTTTTTCTTAGGAGTGTGGTGTCGTTCCATGTTTTATTTTTGGTCGTGAACCCAGGACAAAGAAAAAAACGTTTCTAGAAAACTTGGGGGGATAGCAATCGGAGTAAGCCGGCTATCTACCCCATTGGCTACTACTACAACTATTAATTTCGTAGGAACCTGCGGAGCTACCTGGTAGGTGCTCACGCGCGGATAGTGGATGGGATTGCAGATGTGTGATTGCATTACTATTCCTACTCGGCTGAGCAATTCCGTCTGTCACCAGATTTTGCGCCAAAAATGTACTCCCACTATATACATAGCAACTAATGGGTACACCCCCCACCCCCCCCCCGATTCATTCGAAACCGTCATCTATTGCAAGTCCACCTTTCGAGCGGCTCTTTGTAGGATGCAGCTCACCCTTCATGCGACTCGCCCAACACCCGACGGCGATCCGCGCTTGGTGAAGCAGCGTCTGCCTGGTCGGTGAAAATCCAACGTGCTCCTTTCCAGCTTCGTAGACCTGGTCGGTGAAAACCCGACATGTTCCGTCCTGGCATTGTAGGGATGCGAAGGTCTATGGTCACAGGACTACGGCCATGCATGAATATGAGTACACCCCCCCTTCCCCCCTATAACTCATTGAAGCTGTCATTCGTATGTATGTCCGCCTCACGAGCGGCTCTTAGTAGGATGCAACTCACCCTTCATGCGACTCGCCCAACGCATCACGGGGATCCGCGCGTGGTGAAAGCAATGTCTGTATGGTCGGTGAAAACCCGGCGTGCTCCGTCCCAGCATTGTAGGGATGTGAGGGTCTATGGCCATACGACTACGGCCATGCATGGCATGAGTTTACCATCCCCCTTCCCCCTATGCCCCCGGTGGTGCAGTGGATAGACCTCATGAGTTTTGGGGACAGATTTACTTGGAGTTGGAGTGAGATGCAGGCTCACGTACACTGCAGCGCTCAAACGGGTAAGGTACTAGGTGTGGTGTGGGAGTTCTTATATATAGGCGTGACTGATGGTCCCCGAAATTTGCGGTCTCCTCGCATCCTTGCCCGTGGTATGTGTACACGTAGGCGTGTTGAGAAACGTAAATGTGCGTGCAGTAGTACGTAGTAGTAGTGGTTTCGTGCAAACCAACACAAGATTCTCAACCAACACCAAGTCTCCTTTGACTCTTTTGCGGTGCCCTCCGACATGGTGCCTCTTGTCTCTGGGTGTTATCGTCGTTGTTGTTGTTGTTGTTGTTGTTGCTGTTGTTGTCCTTGCTGTTGTTTGTTTTGCGTTGTTGCTGAGGTTGCTGTCGTTACTGGGGTTGTTGTTTTACAGGGGACCATAGTAAATAGGACCTAATACTGTTGGTAAAAACAGGTAAATATATAGGTTTTTGTGTGTACCGGAGGTCCTATTTACTATGGTCCCCCGTAACATTAGCAGTTGGCCAAAAATGAGCCTATCGCAACGAGCGTACCGCACGCACGCGTAAAACAAATACCGGTGGCAAGCTGTCGCTTCCTGTCGCCTATTTTTGTTTTGTCGTTATGCTTATTGTTCTACCATGATGTTATTACGGGGGGCCATACCAGTAGGAGATAGGACCAAATATTGCTAGTGAAAATAGGAACTTATATATACATTTGTTTGTACCGGAGGTCGTATTAACTATGGTTCTCCGCAATAATGTGGCGCTACGCTCATCACAGGTGCGCGTACCACGCGTGGCGCTTCGACAGCAACGGGAAATGCTTGACCATACCCCAGAGCGAGCGCGGCGGCAAGGACGAGACTCAAGCCGCCGCATGCGCCAAGGTCTACCCCACTCAGGTGACGCGGCCTGCGAGGCTACGGTAGAGAGAAGCAAACGTGATACGATCCGCGGTGCTCCGCTGTACCCGACGGATCGAGTTTATATATAATTTTTTCCCCAGACGCCAGCCTTTTGCCATAAACTCCACGTCATATACGAAGAAAATATATGCCGGTATAATCAAGGGTGCACGCAAAAAATCATCGACATCTCAAAATTGTTTTTTAGTCCCAGACAAGGTGGGGGACGTACTCAATACCAAGCATGGCTGTAGTGGTATGACCATAGATCCTCGCATCCCTACAATGCCAAGATGGAGCACGTCGGGTTTTCACCGACCAGGTAGACATTGCTTACACCAAGCGCGAAGCGCCGTGAGGTGTTGGGCGAGTCGCATAAAGGGTGAGCTGCATCCTGCTAAGAACCGCTTCAGAGGCGGATTTTCTTGCATGTGGATGACAGCATCAGTGAATTGATTTAATTTCTAGTGTGGCCACTTTCAGAGATAGCAATGAGTTTACCATGTAACTGCCTCACCATATACCCACTACGTGATACGATCATCCCCCTTGTGCGGAGAAAAGGTTCTCCCCGCACAAGAATGATCTACCTCGACCTCCAGCCGTGATAACCGCCAAAAAAAAAAAAAGTACCCTGGATGTCTAGGTCACGCAGTGAGAGGCGTGTTCTACAGCGTCGTCGCCAACCGACGTAAACCCAACCTATATATACCATGTATAGAGTAAAGGCGGGGGGGGGGGGGGGGGGGGGGGTTGTTATCATGCATCGCCAGAGTCGTATGACCGTAGACCCTCGCATCCCTACAATGCCGGGACGGAGCACGTCGGGTTTTCACCGACCAGGCAGACATTGCTTGCACCAAGCGCGAAGCGCCGTGCGGTGTTGGGCGAGTCGCAAGAAGGGTGAACTGCATCCTACTAAGAACCCTTTCGCGGCGGATTTTCTTGCATATGGATGGCAACGTCGATCAATTGATTTTATTTTTGGCAGTGTCTAGGGGGGGGAATAATAGAGTTGAGTGAAATAAAACTGAACAAACTCAAGTTTTGGTTAATTTCTGACGAAAATCCCAACCCGGTATCGCGGTCTGTTGTCAGTCCCGACATGGTGAGCATCGTTTCTTTTTTTTTTTTTGCGTGTACCCCGTGTACAATAAAACTGTATTATTTAGTCGTGTTATTTGATCTTGTTCATATGCACGTACAGATATGTCATATGGTATGATACCGTGTTGTTTAATCTTGTTCATAAAACGCGAAAGGCGAGGTCAGAACGGTCCCACCTCCTCTAAAACTCGTCGTGGGTGTGGCTCGCAGGTGGCGCAAGGCATGATCTGGGTCTGGGGTGATAACGGCCCGGACGCCGTGCTCGAGAGCGCGGTTACCCCAGCACCACTGATCCCGGAGCTCAACGATGCAGAGACGGTCGAGTCCGGCAGGGTGGCTGCGAGTAGTTTATACCAGAGAGACCTGCCTTACTCGTGGGAAATCTTCATGGAAAACGTTGTGGTGAGTCAAGGGCGTGCACGAGAACCAAAAAAAATCGACGCCCTTTTTTTTCTTGAGTCCCTAGGTAGGGGAGACGGTATACCGTTAATAGAGTCAAGCGGAGAAAATCTTTTGAAACAGACATGTTTCACGAACATAAAACATAAACGACAAGAAAAAATATCCTAACCCTCTATGTACGTGCATGTATGCAAACAGTAGTGTGTTTTTTTTTTTTTTTTTTTTTTTTCCCGACATGGTGGTCGAGAGTGTCTCATTTTTTATTCTCGTACCTTTTGTGTACCTCTGGATGAGTTTGTGTGAGCTCGGCTCATACACATATGCACCGTCGCCAGTGCTTCCTGTTTTCGATTGTACTGCTCTGGTGCGCACGGAGCGCTAGGTGAAGGAGCGTTTTTCGCGCGTTTGGGGTAGCATTCCGTTCATGCGGCGCATTATCGGCTGATTCGGTGAGCGTATCGTGCGTCAGGGTACACCAGGTATACAGCAGTAGTAATAACAAGTATCTACGTGTGTGCGTCACATCGTTTGCTTTCCACTGACGTGTGTCGTTTCTGATGCAGGACATGTACTTGTATATACATACATTTATATAGTGTGTGATGCTTCAATTGAGGCGTATTGTGCTGTTCTTCGCTTCGTGTGCGCTTTTCGTGCATCCTGGCGTCCACCGCGCTTGCCTGGCTACCTATAGGAGACAAATTTTATGTACGTCATCCTCCCACCGGTCTACGACATCCATTCTTATTCCCTGTCCTGCCAAGGAGTGTGATCGCGGCCGTGACGTGGGAGTAGGGCGTGCCGACCATCGTTAGATGGGGTCAATGACCGCCATGTATGCGCCTCGCTGTCGACGACAGACAACGGCCACGCGGGGTCTCCACCTTCTCTATCTTTTCGTTTTCCTCCTCCGCTGGATTGGTAAACATGAAGCTCTAAGCTCACCACGTTTCCCTGTTCAAAAATTCGTGTCGTGTGTCAATTTAACCCCATACAGTAGCTCCCGCTGCAACAGCAGAACCGGCTGCTGCTGCTACACCTCGTGGCGCGTGAGTAATGTTGACCCGACCTGATCTCGGAGAGGGGCAGGTGCTGTGTGGAGATAGCCAACCGGGTGAGTCATCTTCTCCCGGTCTCCACCGCACCTCCGAACCTCTCGGGATCAGGTGGAGTCAAAATTACTCACGCGCCACGAGGTGTAGCACCGGCAGCAGCAGCAGCAGCGGCAGCAACGGCGGGAGCAACAGCGGGAGTGACGCGGGGAAAAAAAAAAGCCTGACACTTGATTCGTATTTTAAGCCCTATGTGGAAGTGCGGTGGGCTTAATCCTTTTTTTTTTTTTTGCCGGCTCCGCCGCCGGAAGATTAACCCAAAACAAAAAATCGAAAGAAAGCACGCACAGGTCTCTCGAATACACCAACACCACCATCCCTCTCTCCCGACCACTGCCCCTACAGCTACCCCCGCCGGGGGTGACGATTTTCGCTCAGGGCCCATGCCGTTAGCGGCAGCACTGGTACGTGTTCATAGGTCGCGGCATCCCCGGACCGACAGAAGAGCAACATAATACGGATCTTCCACGACTAGTTCAGGTCATGATCTATCTATCTGCCGATCACCCAGAACCTGACCTGCCGTTAGAATGTGCCGCGCAGGATCTGTGCAGTACTGATCCAACCCACGAAGTATGTCCCGTTAGGTCTTGCAGGGTTTTACGGGTCCCACCCGGCAACATTGAGCTGCTCGTATAGATCATCGAGTAGGAAGGAATCGATTTATTGTGTGTCGGAGAAAGTGCGCCATCTGCCAGCGGTTTGGTTGGTTGTTGCGCGGACATTGTTGGTCAACGCGCACGAGATTAGCTACAGTGCGCGCGGCGCAACGATATTTGCGGCCCGGCATTCTGTTCGTCCAAGCGCGTTGTGTTTTCGACGCTTGACTACAACAATATTTCCGGGTCCGCCAACGAAAAACGCCTACGGTATCTTAGTAACCTGAGAGAAAAGACCGGGGACGGTAGAAGGCCGTCCCCGGAGTAGGAGAAAAGCCAGCTGGGTATACAGAAAAAGCTAGGCAATGCCACTTCCATCGCCGGCAACAATGAGACACCTAAAACACTAGCCTGAGCAAGCCTTCTAAATCTTATTGTGACACCATCCTTGAACAACCTTGAGTCATAGCACACAGCCCATCATTACGGGGGCTTACCTTTACAGCAGTAATCAGGACCAATCATGCACGCAAAAACCTACATATTCCAGTATTTTTTGCTATTCATAAGCATATTTGGTGCTGCTTGCTGTGTTCATAGTAATCAGGACCAATCGTATACACAAAAAACCTATATATTCCAATATTGTTGGTAATAATGTTGGGTCCCGATTATTATCCCTCCGGAATAGACGCCTGGTAGGATTTGGTGTAGCGCTCGCTGCTGTGGCAACGATTTCTTAACCCAACTAGATTGCATAGCACTCTCCCCTCCTCCCACCCCAAAAGACAACCTTGAGTTATTATCACTCCAGGCTCTTTGGTTGTTCGTGGGCCTATTATTATATTGCTATATCCCGTCTAACGACTGCTGAGCTGCAGTCACGGTTTGATCGCTTGCTGACCACAGCGTGCTATCTTCTTGCTGTCCCCTCCCTCCCTCCCGTGTTCTTGCTGTTCGTTGTCGCTGTCGTCACCGCGTTTGTTTCGCACGTTTTTTTTTCTTTCTTTCTTCCCTTCATTTTTCTCTGCCCCCCCCCCCCCCCCCCCCGCCACCGCTTTTTATCTTCGCGCTTTTTTCTGCTCTTGTGCCTTGGAAAACCGCACAAAAAAAAATAAAACGGGACACTAAAACGCCTCTTCGCAAACCATCCGCATTGCATCTGCATCGCGTCGCGTCGCACTGCATTGATTGCGCCGCATGGCATCACGCTCACCGACGCGGGCAGGATCCGGCACACGTGGTCGTCTCCCATCATGGTACGACGTAAAAATGTTGCGTTCAGATCGTCCAGTATCCGTACTCGTAGAGGGTCGAATCCCACGGCGACGACCATCAATGTTGCGCCTGTGCTCGCCGTGAGTTCGATAAAGTCGCGGAGAAGTCTCCTTGGGGGGGGGTCCCAGAGTGATGTCCCTTGCAGCCGCCGTTGCGGCCGACGCGAGGCCGAGAAGACGCCCTTTCATATCGTTCAATAGCGAGGAGATGCTGTCGGCCGCGATCGGTCGTGGTATTCAGCGTGACACCGCCATGAGGGATCCTAGGGCCGGACTCAGTCGGGTCTCTTGTCGAGAAACGCCTGTAGTCGGCGTGAGAGGAGAAGTCAATGCTGTCCATGCAGCGAACCTCTGCAACGACCCCAGACCTGGATTGCGGGATCTTTCATGCATGGCTGTATTTCGTATTCTTCCATGGTTGCGCGTCTTCTCTCAGATCCACGATAGATACGTTTCACCCCTGCCCGTTAAAATAATAGGTTTATATGCATATATGTAGCTGGATAATTTTGGGTCGAAAACGGTACACCCTGGGTCATTTTGGGTCGAAAACAGGTGTACCTTCTATGAGTACTATTTTCCAAAGTGAAAGAGACCCGCCAGGAGTCCCTGCGAATAGCCAACCTCACATCATACATTGAACACCTTTTGGTTTTTGGCTTGAAACGGGCGCCAGGTAACCTTGATATGGTCTGATTTTGTCAACAGTAGCGATCAATTTGTTTTTCGCTCCTACCCTGCTACAGTATCCCTGTCAAGAAAACAAAAGCATCGACGCGGTTTTGCATTTTTGTTTTTTAGCCGTTTCTTCCCTAATTTCACATATCCCGCAGAGACTGGTGCCACACGGTTCGTGTGTAGGGGTATCAGAGCACCTCATATTTCTGAGGCTCTCTCGCTTGATTTTTGTATAGGCGAGCTCAATACCCCAATACCTGCAGTAGCAGCACCCGAAAACTGATTTTGAGCAAAGCTTAAAGGTGCAACCCAACGAACGAATGCCGGAGCTTACGAGTATTACGGGGGACCATAGTGCATAGGACCAAGTATTGTTCGGAGGTATCTGGGCTTTTGTGTGTACCGTAGGTCTTATTCTCTATGGTCCCCCGTCATAGGCGCGAGTCGACGAGGTACAAAAGGGCTGCGGTCCTCTCGAGATAAAAAATGCACAGGCCCGAACCGTTGTGGGAAACGGGGGGCGGGTAAGAGCCTACCATGCATGTAACCCCAGGTCTGAGCTACTACTGCTGTATATACGATGGAGAGAGACAAGGAGGGCGAAGCTGACAAATGGGATGGAATATATATAGATATATATATTTGGAGGGCGAAAATAATAAATGGGATGGAAACGTATACATAATACCTGGTATATATTTCACGAGTCATGGTGTTAAACGCTAATGGCATTCCAGCCATAGTGGGCAATAAATATATATACATATATTTAGAGGGCGAAGATATGAAATGGGATGGAAAAAATATATAATATATTTACCACGAGTCATGGGGTTGAACGCTAATGGCATTTCAGCCATCATGGGTAAATATCTAAGGAGCCTGGTGGGTCAGAAATGTTTTAGGCCAAAAAGGTGCTGCTTCCATCACACTCCCCGGTAAAAAAAAATGCTCGCTTTTGTGTCCGCTATAGCTTGCTTGCTTCGACCTGCACGGGGTAGCTCAGATAGATCATGATCTTCAGCTAGCTGTAGATCATGATCTGCAGCTAGCTGTAGATCATCTAGCTCCTCAGCCCTCAGATAGACCATGATCCACAGGAGGATATCATCTAGTTCCTGAGCTGCAAGTTGTGAGAGGTTGCTCAAGATCTAGCTGCATAGTGCAGGTCTAACCCGGAAAACATGTGGTACTGTAGATCGTGCAGTTCACATGGGTCCCACCCGGCAACATGAGCTAGATCATGCAGATCATCCATATCAGGAATATATTATCTATCCGCCGCAGGGCGCCGGGAAAAAAAATGTAAACGGTAGAAGTTATTATGGTGAATCTACCCCCCCCCCCCCCCCCCCGCCTCCACACACGCATTCTTTGTGTCTCTACGAGTGCCCAAATGTTGATTGCTTCTCTGTTGGGAGTATAGGACCGGTGCTCCGTGTCGAAAGGGATGCGTGTTGAATAGTCGGACGACAGAGGCAAGCAGCAAATGAGTACGACCCCTTGCCCACCCACCCCCCCTCTATGGTCATACGACTACGACCATGCATGATAACGAGTACACCCCACCCCACCTTTATGACTCGTGGTCTGCGCATGTATATGTCGCTACAGGCATAATGGGAAACCGCGACATGGCGGCTCCTGTGAGGCTCGAGCTTTTAAAGTCTACTCTCGGCAAGGTGGGAACTTGTTTCAGTCTTCTATATGTAACAAAATATTATCAAAACGTCTGCTGTTGATATCGCAGAATTTCGTCAAAGCTCATCTTTGCATGCTGTAGGAGGGGGTCATTGTAGTCGTGCAGCTCGAGGATTGTGCCGGGCAGTGCAAGATTACTCTCTAGTTTTTTATGACATGATGCGGCTGTTTTGACTCGGTAGGAATCTGCCAAGCAAAACAACCTCATCGCTTGTTTCTGCGCTGATGAGGAGCACACAGAGTGGCGGCTTCTGCGTGAAAAAAAACGCCAGAAATGTTCGCCAGTAAAGAGAATTATCGTGGGGGCTGCAAAAAAGCTTCTATACCTCGGATAGATGAGTCACGTATAAATCGATCATCTTCAAATAGATAATCTACATCATCTTCAGATAGATCGTCTATCGACTCTGACCATATACAGATAGATCATCTTCAGATAGATCATCTTCAGGTAGATGATCTTCAGATAGATCATCTTCAAATAGATCGTCTATAAATAGATCACGATCTAGATCATCTACAGATCGATCATCTACAGATAGAATGCCGACAGATAGATCATCTAAAGATAGATCACGATCTAGATTATCTAGCTCCTAGCCTGTCGATAGGTTACGTATGATGCGCGGGATCTGTGCGAGTACAGATCCAACCCAGGAAATCTGTCCTAGCCCGTGCAGATGGTAAAACCTCCCACGCGCCAACATGAGCTAGATCATACATCACGTCAGGAATCTGTCTGTCCCTGGAATATCTATATAGACCGTACAGTGGGGGTCGATGGTCTCTCCGAGGCGTACGGAGGGCTAGCTGCCTCCTGGCAATCTGCCAGCAGCCTCGCTTGCTTTCTTCGCCGAGGTGCACTGCGTGGTGGCCCTCTGCGCAAATACGCTGCCAGGAACATGGACCAATAGATAAAAAAAAAAAGTCGTGGGCCGCATGCACAAAGGGTTCCGTATCAGCAGGAAGGCACAGTAGTTCCCTTGATCAGAGGGCTTCCTCGCTTTGTAAGTTAACCCCGTGAATGTGGTACTTGGACAGGAAAACGTGCCGAAATAATAGTGACGATTGCTACCGCATCGACCCCCCGCCCCTTGAGAACTGACAGCACCAACGGGGTGAGGTAAGGGCGTCCCCGATCCAAGCGCCGCCGCAGGGCATAGCTTTGTTCCTGACACCTTGATCCCTATTGGGTACTGTCCCTATTGGGTACTGAGGTGAGTACACGCCAGTGTATTGCCCGGGGTGCTCTGACTTCGAGCGACATCGGTGCAATGGCCTCTCGAGTACAACAGCGCACGGCAGCGACAGCGATATTTTAAGCAGCCACCGTGCCCTACGGCAGTCTCTCAACCCGATGCCCCAGCAGTGGATAGATACCCTCGAATGCTGCGATGGTTGGTGGGTGAGTTCGAATCCCACCGTGGTGATATATTTTTTGCTTCATTTGCAGAAGACATATAAAGGGTCAACTGCTGAGAGCGCGTATACGGTATAGCGTGGGTAGGCACACCATTGGGAGCTAGTCGACGAGGGAAAAAAGGGGTTGGAGTCTTCTCGCGTTGCTTTTTCTGCCGCTTGGGTTGGAAGCTCTTGAGCTACAATTGTGGTGCGCCCCCCCCCCCCTTCAACGTTGGCGGCGTATCCGCCGACTCCACCGTGGATGCAGAGGACACATGACTCCTTTCCAGGAGACGTTTCTTATCGAATTAAGGTCTCGAGCAACAGGAATGTCCTCTTTTTCACACCTCCGGCAGGTAGATGATCTGGAGATAAATCAGATAGATCATGATCTATCTATTTCTTGAGATAAATGATTTAGTTCCTCACTTGCTGTCGTGAGAAGTAGCTCAGGATCTGTGCATAGTACAGATCAACCCAGGAATCATGTGCTGTGTCTATAGATAGATCATGCAGATTTACGGGTCCCACCCGACAACATGAGCTAGATCACGCAGATCAGTACTACACCTACCCTCTTGGAAATCTAAATCTGTCTGTAGATGATCTGTAGATGATCTGCAGATGATCTGTTCCAATGTGTGCCGAAAAAACGTATTTCGTCCATGCCTCAACCTGGCGCGAAAACACCCGCAACGCCGCCTGCCTACGCTGGTCCTAAAACGTTTGACCTACTGCTGTTTTTGCCGCTCTCGCAACCTTCCTCGACAAACGCAGGGCGGGTTCATCCTCGTGAACAAGCCAAAAGATGAAGGTGGTTTCGACTCCTTCCTCCAGTTCCATGCGCCTACCCTGGTGAGCACGTAGAAGTCCAGCACGTGTACTCGAGATACACGGGGTACGTACGTAGTAACGCGCGTTAATATGACGGGAACAATACATTTTTTGTATGGCCAAATATCCCGTGTGTGACATGGCTCCTGGTCTCAGGAGCTATGCAGCCTGTAAAGCAAACAAGGCATACCTGGTGGTATGCCTTATCGCTGGAAAAAACAAATGGGTTTTAACTCGTATCACAAAATCGGTTGTGGACGTATATATCAGCAGTCTACAATACCTGGTATCGTTTTTCATGGGCTTGTGCCTTTTTTATTTTTTTTTCTCCAGGTCAGCTTTTGCAGCGGTCTTCAGGGATCATGTGACATGAACTCGCCGGTCGGGTCGGTAATTTTACGAAGTCTCACAGGTCGGATCGGGTCGAATCGGGTCGGGTCATGAAGTTTTTCAACTCTGACGGATCGGATCGGGTCGCCTTTACCCGACCTGACCCGCGAGGCTTCACCCGATCGGTGAACAAGCCCTGTAGTTTTTGAATAAGGCAGGCACAGAGCCCCCCCACGTGAGACGCCTCAAACCATGACCAGATATGAAGTTCACCCCTCTACCCGCTAGTGCATGCGTCTCTATGGCCGTTTCGCGCTGGTGGGTGGGTGGACCCAACAGCGCACGCTCTTGAGTTTTTTTTTTGCCTTTCGGTTTCCGTGCCCTTGTCTAGTGTTGTACATGGGCGAGCGAGCGAGACGAGCAAGCGGGAGTGTTGCCGCAGCTCAGCTCAGTTCTTCCTTTGTGCAAGTACGGCACCCTCGCCTTACGCAGCAGCCGCGGTGGCTTGCGCTGTTTTATGAGGAAGAACACCGGTAGCAGCTCAGAGCCCAAGCGTCGCTAGCAGCACGCTTAGGAGGGGGGGGGGGGGGACTCATTATCGTGCATGGCCGTAGTCGTACGGCCGTAGACCCTTGCATCCCTACAATGCCGGGACGGAGCACGTCGGGTTTTCACCGACCAGGCAGACATTGCTTACACCAAGCGCGAAGGCCGTGAGGTGTTGAGCGAGTCGCATGAAGGGTGACCTGCATCCTACTGAGAACCGCTTTAGAGGCGGATTATCTTGCATATGGATGACAGCATCGATGAATTGATTTAATTTCAGGTGTGGCCACTTCCAGAGACAGCAGTGGGGTTACTATATAACTGAACTGCCTCGTGGGTGCTTCACAATATACACACTACGTGATATGATCATCCCCCTCGTGCGGAGTGAAGGTTCTCACCGCGCAAAAATGATCTAAGTTGACCGCCAGCCGTAGTAACCGCCAAAAAAAAAAAAAAAATGGTACCCTGGTTATCTAGCTCACGCAATGAGAGGCGTATATTACAGCGTCGTCGCCAACCGACGCCAACCCAACCTATATATACCAGGTATATATTTTGGGCGGGGGGGGGTGTACTCAGTACCATGCATGGCCATAGTCGTATGACCATATACCCTCGCATCCCTACAATGCCGGGACGGAGCACGTCGGGTTTTCACCGACCAGGCAGACACCGCTTGCACCAAGCGCGACGCTCCGTGAGGTGTGGGGCAAGTCGCATGCAGGGTGAGCTGCATCCTAGGGGGGGGTGCAGAAGAGGAAATAATCGATTTTTTTAGGTCCGTCCTACAGGCTGTATCGCCAATTTAGTAATACCCAGGTGCGTTGTGGCGGGCATCTCTGGCGGTAGAAAACTATAGCCATCGTTTGGTTGTTGTGTGCAGTTTGGTGGTGGTGGTTGCTGATTCAGCTATTTTTGGTTTCATGCTTGCTGCTCACCATGCAGTACGACGCCTTTTGGTTTAAAAGAAAACATCGTGTAACTTTCCCTCCTCTCCGCTCGTGGTGACGCCGAATCACCGGGCAGTGTGTCGTCTCAGGAGTAAGCACGGCGGGTGTAGACGCGCCCCACGATGGCTAGATAGCACTGGCGGGGCCCACCAGCAGTATCCGGGCCCAAATATGCTTATTAAAAATACCGGAATAAATACATAGTTTTTTGTGTGTATTTATGATCCCTGGGTCCCAATTTGCTATGGTCACCCGTTTTACCCCCAATGGTTTTACGATATTTCAAGTTGTGTTTTACCATACTATTTACGGGGGACAATAGTAAATAGGACCAAGGATTGTTAGTAAAAACAGTAAAACATATAGGTTTTCGTGCTTACCGCAGGTCCTATTTACTATGGTCCCCCGTACTCCACACCTCGGACGGGTCATACAGGTCATGATCTATCTGTAGACGCGTTCTACGATGGAGGTAGCACGTTTCCGCTATTTGTTTTTTTGAACGACGGGGTTCCTTAATCCTTTTAGTACCACAGTCCCGTTTTGGGGACAAATCACTTGGAATTAGACTGGTTTGTCCCCAAATCGGGACTGCGGTACTAAAGGGGTTGAGCCAAAATCGTCGGAAAGCCAATCCTGTTTCGAAAAAATGACGTTTTTCTATACTTGGGGCACGGGATTATTCATCGGGATGCAATTAGATTTTTTTGCTGAAGTCAGTTTTACGGGTGAGGTGAGGAGCTCCTCAAGTGAGGGGCCTCAGAAAAATTAGGGTGAACCCCTATCGTAGAACGCCTCTGTATATCGTTCAGTTCCTCGTCTGCCGTTTGCGAGGGGTGGCGCAGGAAGCATGCAAATCTATACAACTCCCGCCCTAAAGCAACACGAGCTACTGCAGTAGATAGGACAGACAGATCGGGGATCTATCTGCCTGCCCTAGGAAAGACTTCGATCATCAAGTGGGAATCGATAATCTGTAGATGATCTGTTCCGAGCTGTGGCAATATTTCCTTTTTTTCTTTTCTTTTTTTTATCCTCCGATGGATCGGTAAAAATAAAGCTCAAGCTTGCCGCACTTCCACGTTCAAATTTCGCGTCGCGTGCCAATTTGACCCACAATTTTCACTGCGTAGATTTTGGATGTAGTCCCATTGAATTCTCACACACATGTGAAGGGCATTTTTTGTTCTTTTTTTTCCTTGGAAAAACAGATTTAACTTCGTGATTGATATTTATAGCGCGTCCTCACGCAAGGGGCGTCAGAAAAAGAGTAGGTGTGCACGCACACCCGTACGTACGGCTGAGACTGTAGTTTCTCTCGCAACTGAAGTCTGCAAGCTTCAGAGTCATCGACCTACACTATCACGGGGGACCATAGTGAACAGGACCAAATATTGATAATACAAATAGAGGAAAATATAGTTTTTTGTGTGCACCGTAGGTCCTATTTACTATAGTCCCCAGTAATATTAATAGTCCCTACGATATAAAAAACATTGCTAACGACCCCCTTGCCCCCCCGCCCGGCTCTCCCACGCATGTCTCCCCTTCTCTGCGTTGCTTCCCGCCCCTCCGGTGCTGTCGTAGGTGACGATCGACACCACGAACCAGGATGGCAGCGCGTCGAAAATCGTCCTCTACTGCGTGCCGACCCGACCGGGCTGGTGCCGCACGGTATCTACCCAGGCACGTTTCCATTTTTTCCTCAAATAGTTTTGGGAGTAGTAGTAGTAGTAGTAGTAGTACTAGTAGTACTAGTAGTACTAGTAGTAGCTTTCCACCGTCTCTTCTGTGCAG
The DNA here is from genome assembly GCA_031763025.1 of Macrocystis pyrifera. Taxonomy (NCBI): domain Eukaryota; class Phaeophyceae; order Laminariales; family Laminariaceae; genus Macrocystis; species Macrocystis pyrifera. The sequence continues at coordinate 5,091,821 of JASSKH010000014.1, forward strand.
AGGGTTCCCTCTTGCATCTGTTTTCGTATCAATTTGTTTTTATCTCTACAGAATATATGTACCTGGTGTGCTTGAGTATATGTGTTGTGTATATTTCCGTCAACAAGAATCGCCTTATCTGACCGAAGCTTCTTGAAAACGTTGAGCGTAACACCCCGTCCTTGGGCAACCTTGAGTTTAGGGTTATTACCTTAATTTGTTAAATCTGCAGGATTTGTAGCACATACATGGCGCTCCAAGCCCGTCAGAACGATGTTGTGCCACCCGGAAAAAAAGTGAATGTTAATACGGTCTCTTTCTTATTCCATTTATGGGCCTACCGTACAACAACGCGGGGTGATAATATAACCCCCCCCCCTATACTGTATACGTGGTATTTGTATAGGTTGGGTTGGTGTCGGTTGGCGGCGCCGCTGTAAAACACGCCTCTCACTGCGTGAGCTAGACAGCCAGAGTACCTTTTTTTTTTTTTTCGGTGGTTACCACGGCTGGCGGTCAACTTCGATCATTTTGCTTGGGGGAGAACCTTCACTCCGCACTAGGGAGATGGTCGTATCATGTAGTGTGTGTATGGTCAGGCACCCACGAGGCAGTTACGTAGCAAACCCATTGCTGTCTCTGGAAGTGGCGACACCAGATGTTAAATCAATTCATTAACGCTGTCATTCACATGAAAGAAAATCCGCCCCACAAGCCCTTGTTGGTAGGATGCAGCTCACACTTCATGCGACTCGCCCAACACCTCACGGCGCTTCGCGCTTGGTGCAAGCAATGTCTGCCTGGTCGGTGAAAGCCCGACGCGCTCCGTCCCGGCATTGTAGGGATGCGAGGGTCTATGGTCATACGACTTCTGCTATGCATGATAATGAGTACCCCCCCCCCCCCCCCCTATTATATATATATATTATATATATGGGTTGGGTTGGCGTCGGTTGGCAATGACACTGTAAAACATGCCGCTCACTACGTGAGCTAGACATCCAGGGTACTTTTTTTTTTTTTTTTTTTTTTGGCGGTCGCCCACAGCTGGTCGTCGAGTTAGATCATTTGTGCGAAGCGAAGAACCTTTACTCTGCACAAGGGAATTGATCGTATCACGTAGCGTTCAAGGTAAGGCACCCAAGAAGCAGTTACATAGTACTCCCATTGCTGTCTCTGGAAGTGGCCACACCGGAAGTTAAACTAACTCATTGAAGCTGTCATCCATATGCAAGTCCGCCTCACAAGTGGTTCTTAGTAGGATGCAGCTCACCCTTCATGCGACTCGCCGGACACCTCACGGCGCTTCGCGCTTGGTGCAAGCAATGTCTGCCTGGTCGGTGAAAACCCGACATGCTCCGTCCCGGCATTGTAGGGATGCGAGGGTCTATGGTCATACGACTACGGCCATGCATGAGATCGAGTACATCTCTCTTGTCGAGTACACCCCTCCCCCGGCCGGGGATAATCCGAGAACCGCTTCTCTCTAACATGTCAAAAGGGGGGGGGCGCGCACTCATCAAAACCGGCGGCTTTGGAAAAATATCTCCTGGATAAATTTCCGTGTAGACGCGGCGCCGTTGGGGTTGCGGCACTTTCCTCGTTGTCAAGAGAAATTGGCTTGGAGATTCGTCCCAGGGGGCTGTTTTTGTCTTTGATTTCCCGTGTGATAGTGTGATACCTGGTACGGTATAGAGAGGGGGTGTGGTATATTGTCGCACGTGTGATACGGTATGAAGAAGGTCTGTGTTATCTTGTCACCCGAGTGATGCGGTGTAAAGAGCGGCGTGCGTTGTACTGTCACAAGTGCGATACGGTATAATTAGGGTGATGTGTTTTATTGTCACCCGTGTGATGGTGCGACACGGCATCAAAAGGAGGGGTTTTACATTATCACCCGTGTGGTAGTGTGGTACGGTATGAAGAGGGGGGGGGGTGTCGTGCGATGACACGTTTGATACGGTATAGAGAGGGGTCGTGTTTTCTCATCACCCGTGTGGTAGTGTGATTCGGTGTGAAGCGGAGGGTGTGTTATCTTTTATCACACGTGTGATAGTGTGACACGGAATGGAGAGGAGGGGTGGTACATTTTCACCCGTGTGATAGCGTGATACCGAATAAGGGGGGGGGCGATTCTTGTCAACCGTGTGATACGGTATAAAGAGGGTGTGTGTTTTATTGTCACCCGTGTGATAGTGTGATACGGTATGAAGTGGAGGGGTGTTATATTATCACCCGTTATATTATCACCCGTGTGACAGTGTGATACGTTATGAAGAGAGGGGGGTTTCATTTAATCACCCGTTTGATACGGTATAGAGAGGGGGCGTGTTATCTCATCACCCGTGTGATAGTGTGATACGGTGTAAAGATGAGGGGTGTGTTATATTTTATCACACGTGTGATAGTGTGACACGGAATGAAGAGGAAGGGTGGTACATTTTCACACGTGTGATGGTGTGATACGGTATAAAGGGGGGGGCGATATCTTATCACCCGTGTGATACGGTATGAAGAGGGAGTGCGTTATAATGTCACACGCGTGATACGGTATAAAGAGGGTGTGTGCTCTATTGTCACCCGTGTGATAGTGTGATACGGTATGAAGAGGAGGGGTGTTACATTATCACCCGTGTGATAGTGTGATACGGTAGCGTTATAATGTCACACGCGTGATACGGTATAAAGAGGGTGTGTGCTTTATTGTCACCCGTGTGATAGTGTGATACGGTATGAAGAGGAGGGGTGTTACATTATCACCCGTGTGACAGTGTGATACGGTATAAAGAGGGGGGGGGGTGTCATTTGATCACCCGTGTGATAGTGCGATACGGTACAAAGAGGGGTTATGTTAATCTCATCACACCCGTAATAATTTGTACTCCTTGCGCCTGCGGTGTATGTATATAGCGTTCGCTACCAGCCGTGGCGATGTGAAGGACCCAGTCTGTCCCGTTCCATGAAAAACGCGACACGGACGGCTTGCGGCGGTAATAACCGAAACAAGGAAGAAAACGAAAACAGTCGCTACACGTGGACACGTTTCTGCAGCGGGTCACACATGATAGAACAAGTGTGCATGCAGGATCGCCAGCCAAAAAGGTCTGACTCGAGAACGGAAAAAAAAACCGGCGTGGATGTCTTTTTCTGGACGTTTTTTTTTTGCGACAAAAGAGTACCTGGTAGCAATCACGGCACTGCCTCAGATGTCCCTTTCTTGACCTTTTTGGGGGACTCCAGAGTCGCAACTTGACGACTAAAAAAATAAATGCCGATTTACAGCAACCATTGTGGCCACTGGGTCACAAGAGGGGATGATACAAGCTAGCTCGTGCGTCCGAGTCACAATGGTTGGTGCACGGAGTCGCAGGGCACGGTAGCAGCATGACCCTATATATGCCCCGTGCTATTACGGGGGGGCATAGTAAATAGGACCAAATATTGTTGGTAGAAAAAGGTAAATATAAAGTTTTTTGTATGTACCGTGGGTCCTATTTACTATGGTTCCCCCCAGTAGCTGGGCGCACATGCTCTGCTCGTAGACGGTTGACAACACCAAAGTTATCAACCATTGTTTGGGTCGCCACGATCTCCGGCGGGAGGGGGGGGGCAGCGGGGTTTCATTGTGACAGTTTATCAAAAATCGGGTGCGGTAGAGCCGCCGACCCCCCCTGGACGATCGACAAAATCTATTGACACTGCTGTGTGTCTTCCCCAGACTCGAAAAGACCTCGTGGGACTGGCTCCGATATTCTGTTATGTGTATGTAAACATATATTTATTCATATATATTCGTACGTAGCTGCGAGATCGTGCTGTTGAGAGTATTGGGCACCTTTGGCCACTTCGAACGCATCCTCGCTCGGCAAGGGGAACCTTGCTCGACCGGGTTGGCGGGAGGTTGACGCGTCATTTTTTTTTTTTTCGGGAATGGTGTTGTGCTGCTGCGGACGGACGTTTCGTGGCGGCGGTTCTTGTCCCTCCGCCGTCGCTCAGAGGGCGTCTGCCGCCCCCTTTTGCCGCTCTCAGGGGACGGGACCGCTACGATGCTGTAGACTATTGTGTCTCGTTTGCCAAGGGTTGGTTTGGCTGCCTCGTGGTGCGCAGACACAGCAGTGTTGGGCCATTTGCGAAAGGAATGCTTGCCGGTGCTTGTGTGCGAGATATTCGTTCCTTCCATACATACATTTTCATACATACATAGAAGGGAAAAAAAAACACGAAGCCGCGAGATCGAAAAAAATACTCAAAACACATCTTTTCAAGCTTGGTGTGACACTATTGCGGAGGACCATAGTAAATACGACCCGATATTGTTAAAAAAAGAGGTATATATATAGGTTTTTGTGTGTACCGTAGGTCCTATTCACTATGGTCCCCCGTAATAATGACGATTTCATTTGCGCATTTTACGGGGTGTGTGGGTTTTTGTAGAGTTTTTTTTATCAATTCTTGACAGGTTTTGAAAGAAACGAAATCATTTCGTATGGTACGATATATCCTGCTGGCGCAAAAAAATCATACCACTGCTGTATGTATTATATCTTGTCGTCATTTTACGGGCGAAGAAAATATCGGGCGCAGGCTGTCTTACCCCACTCGACCCCAACATATGCCCCTTACACAACCACCACCACGACCTTCCCTTTTGTTTGCGCGTTCATCGGCTATTCCAGATATCCATTGCCCCCCCAGAATCGATGGGCGGGAAAGCGAAGGCGGCGATTCCGACGGCTGGCGGGTAAGGAATCCCCCCCCCCCCCCAACACCGGAAACTAAGCTAACTCATTGAAGCTGTCATCCATATGCAAGTCCGCCTCACAAGCGGTTCTTAGTAGGATGCAGCTCACCCTTCATGCGACTCGCCGGACACCTCACGGCGCTTCGCGCTTGGTGCAAGCAATGTCTGCCTGGTCGGTCAAAACTCGACATGCTCCGTCCTGGCACTGTAGGGATGCGAGGGTCTATGGTCATACGACTACGGCCATGCATGAGATCGAGTACATCTCTCCTCTCGAGTACCCCCCCCCCCCCCCCCCCCCTTGCCCAGTTTTTTTTTCTGTTTTTTTGTGGGCGCTCTATGGATAAGAGTGGGGGATACGGATGCGGGGGACGCGCTCATAGTAGAGAATGCACGGCATACATATACATATATATGGACACGTACCGCTGTGACCGGTAAAATAAGAAACTGTTGCAGCGTAAATACAAATATAAAATGGATATAATATTTTCGGTCACAGTGGGACCGGGGAAGCACCCGAAGATGCCTCGCACTACGAAAGTCAAGAGCTGCTTCGTCTTCCACGACAAACAGGGAGTGTGCAGCCGTTCGAGCGACGGACGACGGGTCTGCTGGACAGAATCTCGACGGACGAGATAGTTTTTTTTTTTGCCGGAGTTGTCGCCGCCGCCGCCACTCTTGTACTCGTTGAGAGCGCGCGCGCACCCCGATTTTTTTGAGAAGTTCGATTCTGATCTTTTTTTTTTTTTAGGGGAGGGGGGGGAGGGGGGGGTTATCTTGCGTCTTTTTTTTTTGCACGGACACGATTCGATTCGATTCGATTCGATACAACTTGAGCTCCTATCTTATCTTCACTACTGGATCAAAAAAAGAAGTACCACTCAGTCCCGCAGTAGAACTATCGTTTTGATTGAATACTGGTACGTACACAGTGCTTATAATTCGAGACAGAGTGGCGTACTAGGGGCGGGGGGGGGGGGGGGGGAGGTACTCGATAGAAGAGATGTGCTCGGTTTCATGCATGGCCGTAGTCGTATGACCACAGCCCCTCGCATCCCTACGATGCTGGGACGGAGCTTGTCGGGTTTTCACCGACCGGGCAGACATTGCTGTCCGGCGAGTCGCATGAGAAAGGGCGAGCTTCATCCCACTAAGAACCGCTTGCGAGGTGGACTTCCATATGGATGGCATCATCAATGAGTTCATTTGATTGCCGGTGTAGCACGGAGGTTGCGCGAGCGCGAAAGAAGAGAAAAAAAACGCGTTGCGAATCAACTTGTTTGTCGCGTCTGTCTTGAGAGAGGGGGGCACCGTGCTGTATCGTGACGTGCTCGCTTCGTCCTTTCGCGCTGGTGTTGTTCTCTCTGACTGACCATGTCAGTCTGCAGCCGCACAAGCTACCAGATTGGCTCCAGCACGTGTTTGGCCACCTTTTCATGCATCAGGACATGGTCTTTCTTCACAGTCAGGCGAGTCCCGGAACCGCGCAGTGTTGCCCAGCCGTGTCTGCCCTCCCCCCCACCCCCCCCGCCACACGCTGGTGCATCTATTGCCGTTCGCGCTTTTACATTCGATTTTTTCTTATTCTCGCGCGCTGTCAGCAAGTGTCGCTGCCTCCGACCTCGACTTGACGAGACCATTCTCGATAGGAAGCGTTTCTGCATCTCCCATGTTTTTTGGGGATAAGATTAGGAAACAAAATATATGTAAATATATGGAAACAACGTATTGCGCGCCCAATTTTTGGAGGTGTCTCCGGTAGGAGTAGGAACGGTGCTCTGTCTCGAAAGGGATGCGTGGTCAATGGTCAAATGACTAAGGCAAGCAACGAGTGAGTACGCCCCCCCCCCCCCTAAATGTATATGGGTTGGGTTGGCGTCGGTTGGCGACAACGCTAAAAACACACTCCTTTCACTGCGTGAGCTAGATAGCCAGGGTACCGTTTTTTTTGTTTAGTTTGTTTTTTTTGGCGGTTGCCACGCCTGGCGGTCAACTTAGATCTTTTTTGTGCGGGGAGAACCTTCCCTCCGCACAAGGGGAATGATCGTATTACGTAGTTTGTATATGGTGAGGCACCCACGAGGCAGTTACATAGTAACCCCATTGCTGTCTCTGGAAGTGGCCACACCTCAAATTAAATCAATTCATTGATGCTGTCATCCATATGCATGAAAATCCGCCTCAGAAGCGGTTCTTAGTAGGATGCAGCTCATCCTTCATGCGACTCGCCCAACACCTCACGGCGCTTCGCACTTGGTGCAAGCACTATCTCCCTGGTCGGTGAAAACCCGACGTGCTCCGTCCCGGCATTGTAGGGGTGCGAGGGTCTATGGTCATACGACTACGGCCATGCATGATGATGAGTACACCCCCCCCCCCCCCCCCCCCCCCCCCCGCCGACATCGTTCGTCTGTTCTATAGCTTCGAACGATTTCGTTCGCCGTCGAAATAAAAATCAAAACTACCAAACCACGGAGCGTCACAAAATTCACACCAATATCTCGACACGACAGACATAGCCCAACGACTAAAAGCGTACGTATGGGCCACGGTGCCCCGCGTATCAGCTGTATGGGCGGGAGCTGTTGCATAGGGGTTGACCCGACGCTCCCTCCCTCCCTCCCTCCCTCCCTCCCCCTCCCTGCTTCCCTCCTCCCTCCCTCGTCTGCTCGATTTGTTTTCGGCGGTGTTTGCCCTCGACTCGACTGGGCCCGACTCGACAGGAAAGAATTCTCGCCAGTGCTGGCTACGACATCTCCAATTACGAGAATGGTGTCTTCGTTCCCGCCGCGGCTGACATCGGGGTGCTGGCCCTGTGAGTGAATGATAACCAAAACTAATATAAAGGGTATCATTGGAACGGAGAAACGTTCGATGTTCTCGGGGGCTCTTCGCGATTCACAGCTCGTCCGTGCGGGTCTGGCCAGGGCGTCTTGGAAATATCACAGGCCCCCGTCGGGTCGGGTCGGGTCGGGCCGCGCGAAGAGCTACACAAATTGTGACGGGTCAGGTCTGGTCACCAGGTAACCCTGACCCGACCCGACCCGAACCGACCCGCTAGGTTTGAGCTGTCCCACGAATATCCCTGATATTGTGTTTTGAGTCACGCAGCACGCTATAGCTATAGATAGTATGTAAGGGTGCACCCACCCAATGCTTATATTTATAGTGTGTCACCCAAAAACTGTTTTCTGACTTTTTGAGAAAAAAACCTGCACGCTTAAGGCCGGCGAACAAATCCCATGGCCCAGCAGGCATTAATTCAAACGAGGCGTCTTTTATAAAAACAACACACACACACACATCATGAGCTGTGTGATACGGAGGATGTTTCCTCGACGCTCACGTTTGCAAGCTGTGTGCGACAAGTAGGTGGATCGCCGCGCGCGGGCACTATGCAGCTTCAGATTTTGTCTGCCTAAACTATGGACCGTATACCCTCCATGAATCCATGTAAAACCCGTTCTACGCGCGATCGAAGTTACCACACACAGCTTGCAAAGGTAAAAGATTCGACGACATCCCCGATCTCACATCTGTTGTTTTTGTAATTTCATAAAATGTATTCTTATTATGTATCATACGACTATGGCCATGCATGATGGTGAATACACCCCCCCCCCCCCCCCCCCCCCCTCTGCTCCGTCTTGAAACGGACGCGTGGTAATGGTCAAAGGCAAGCAACAGAGGAGTACCCCCCCCCCCCCACCCCCCCCACCCCCCCCAATCCCTCCACCCCCCTCCCCCACCGGTCTGCTTGTGATCGCTTTGGTAGTGAACTACGATGTAGCCTTGTGTCACCGCGCGCGATGACGGGCGTCCGCGTCGCTACGCCCGGAACGAACCGGGCACCTGACGGCAGGCAGACGCGGTGGAACCTCCATTACGTATGTTGCCCCGCGAAGTGCTGGAGGGAAATAATAAGAGCGAAGCGATACGGCTTGAGAAGTGTACGCAGCAAAGGGGGGAAAATGCGCGAAGCAAACAGAGGACGCTCTCGCCGTGAAAACGGAGACTTTTCTCTTTCCGGGCTTTGAATGACGCGACTGCTCTCGAAGATTGCCTCGCGCCCGTTGTAAACAAACCCACTACTCACTCCACTCCACGCCAACATCTTGACTGACGCCGTGCAGGAAGAAGTGGATCAGAGAAATCGGATCCGGTGGTCCGGCTTGGAGCAAGGGCTGCGACCCGGTATTGCCTCCTCGTGAACGCAATCGCGATGAGCTGTTCAACGTCCTCGAGGTGCGCATATATGTTTGTGCGGTGCGCTGCTGCTGCGTTTTGCTTTTGATTTGTGGGGTTTTTCTATCCAGCGGATTGGTTAGGTTTAAATCAAAGGCTATATAGGTTGAGCACCACTTCCACTTTTCAAGTCTCGTGCCGTGTGTCATTTTAATCCGTCACTCCCATTGCAGCAGCAGAACCGCCCGCTGCTTTGTACCACGGGTGCATGAGCATGTTGACCCCCCCCCCCCCCCCCCCCCCCCCCCCCCCGCCCGACCTCACCACCGAGAGGGGCAGCTGCGGTGACGGTGGACGCCCGCGGTTATCATCGTTGATGGTACCACGCGCGACACAGCAGGGCCAAACGCGTGCTATGATGGATAGGGGCAGGATCAGCACGTTTTCGGACCGCGTATTTGTGACCGAAGCAGAAGAGGCTATCCAATGTTGTTGGCCCAGCTATATATCCGTGATGTGTTACGTACCCGTTTAGAATATTGCTGAAACAACCCTTAAAGTAGTGTATACCGTTGATTTCGCCCGTTGGGAGTGTCAATATGTATGCCGTCGTGATACCGTTGGAATACCGTTGAAGAATAACCGTTGAAATACCCTGCTTCAAAAAACCGTCGGGATACCGTTGGAACGAAAAAACACCGTTGGCACAACAACCATTAGTGTCACCTGTGCTTTGTATCACTCTGGGCGAAAATACAAGGACCACTTGGGAGGCGTTCTGCGGTGGAGGTTCACCATAAAGTTTCCGAGCCTCCTCACTTGAAGAGCTACATACTTCACCCGAAAACTGACTTCAGAAAAATCGTAGAACATCCCGATGAATATATATATATATATATACCATGGCCCAAGTAAAAAAAAAACACGTCATCTTTCGAAACAAGATTGGTATTCCGACGACTCTGGGTTAAGGAGCCCCGTCATTGAGAAAAAAAAAAAACAGCGGAAATGGGCTACCTCTATCGTAGAACGCGTCTTGGTGTCAATACTCGTGTCTACACGGTTCTAATATTCAGTCCGGAGTAGCACCAGGTACTATACTATTTCGTCGTACATCCAGGCCATGGAGATTCTCATCGGACATTTTTTATTTTTGGCTTTGTGTGTGTGTTATTTTTTTGTCTCGTAACCGACCAGTGCTTGGGTTATGAGGGGTGTAGAGCTCTTCAAGCGAGGAGAAGCCTCACAATACAAGTTACTATTTGCTGTGGGTGCACCCGTACACGGCAAGCTCGCGCGTCGCCTTATGTGTTCAATGCCCCCCCCCCCCCTGGTTTGTTTCGTTCCCCCTCCCCCCGGGGCAATGTTGTTTCAGTATTCTGGCGATCGGTACGACTTGCTATGACACGTACGTAACATAAAACGATTGCTGGCAATGTTATTTCGGTATTCTGGCGATCGGTGCGACTTGCTATGATACGTACGTGACGTAAAACGGGTTGAAAACTGTTGAGCACACGCCCCACCGCGTTCAGCGGAATGCGTATAGACAGACCCTGCCGATACGGGGTCTGCGGGGGTTTACGCCAACTGTACCTCTCAAAGAGACCATTATTTTCGCGATTCGGTTGCTGTTTGCGTTCTTATCTACAGTAGAGTGTTGCACGACGGACTGATACTTCGCCATTCCCCACGTAGTGATCTATACATCTTTTAGGGCCGGTGTATTCTTGGTCTGTATGATATGTATAATCTGTATGATCTGTGTGATCTGTAGGATCTGTAAAATCGGTATGATCGGCGTGATCTGTAAGATCTGCAAGATCTGTATGATATGTATGATCGGCATGATCTATACATATATAGCACACATTTTCTGGAATGGATCTGTACTATACAGACCCTGCACAGCATATCGTATCGGCATTTTATGTCCCAGATGATCTATCTGTAGATGGTCTATCTGTACATGATTTATCTGATGTGAGTCAGGGTTTGCCTTTTTTTGTTTGGGGGGCGGGGGCGGGCGGGCGGGGGGGGGGGGGGGGGGGGGGGGGCGTACTCATTTGTTGCTTTCCTTAGTCATTAGACCATCGACCACGCATCCCTTTCGAGACGGAGCACCGGGGGGGGGCGGGGTATAGAACAATGTCCGAGGGGGCAGATACGAGACGAAACACTCTCCGAATGTGTTTCGGAATACATCATACTGGACTGCCTGCTCTCTTGCCGACACCAGCGTGCTTGTTTTGCGTCTTCTGCTGATGTTTTCCTAGCAGCAGCACACCAAACTCTGCACCTCATGTTCGGGGGCTTTGAAGAGGGTGAACCGGTACCTTCCTGCGGCGAAGGCCTCCGCGGCGGCGTCTTTGGCCTGGGTAAGAGCGGTGGAAATATTGCGATGGACTCACTTCTACCTACCCGACATTAAATACCGATTGAGGTTTCCTTTCGTCACGTGTTGGCAGCGCCAGTAGCCGAACGCGCCTACAGAACGCGCTACGCACGACTTCAGAGAACGTACGAGCACTTGCTGGCCAAACTGCTGCTGGGACTGACGGGGCTCCCCAAACGAGGAGCTACAGTAGTAAAACATGCCCTTAACATCTCTGGAAACCCGTTTTTTGTGTTTTTTTTTCATTTTGGTTGTCGTTTGACACCTAGGCGAGGCGATCTTGTTCACATTTTGTTCCCCCTTCTTCTCAAAGTCCGTTTTGGGTGAGAGGTTTAACGCTCCTACACCGCTGTATATTCTAGTAAGGAACCTCAGAAAACGTCAGGTGCTCTGCTCGTACCGTGCCCTGCACGCGTCGTTCCGGTCACTTAAAAATAGCGGTCAGGCATGCACAACGTGCTTTCGCGCGCGTTGCGGAGAACAAAAAATGCGTTGTGCGGGGGGGGGGGGGGTGTACTCATTGTCATGCATGGCCGTAGTCGTATGGGAGGTGGCGGGTTGTGTATCTTCACGCGATCGCCGTCACTGTTGGCCGGCTTTTTCTGCGCATGTATCCGTTCCGGCGATTGAGTCGCGCGTGAGTCTTCGGCGCTGCATCTAGTCTGTACACGTTAGCCACCTCGATCGAGACCAGACGCAGCCGGCTGAGCAGTTGTGCGCTACGAATGTAGGTTGTCTCCGAAATTATCCTTTGTTTCTTTCTTTTTTTTTTTCAGCCCATTCGTGTCGAACCCTTCGCTTGGTGCACCACACCCTCGGAGGAAAATATGGTCCTCTTTTGGAGGCTGATACGAACGAACGTTGCATGAAACAGACATGCTTGTTCCTGCCCCGGTGGTCATGTTTGCTGTTTTGTTATCGTGTTCGACAAACGTTCGGGCCAATCTGCCCACAACTACTATCACCGTCGTGTACATCAACATTGAATCAAAACTGTCCTTGTACGTAGGCACAAAGTGGTGCGATATCACTCCCAGCCTAACATGGGAGGCGTTCTACGATAGAGTCCCCGCTATTCTTTTTTAGGCTCCTTCCTCACTTGGGGAGCTCCACACCTCACTCGAACCCCCCGACCTCAGCAAAAATCAAACTGCATCCCGATGAATAATCCCATGGCCCCCAAGCATACAAAAAACGTCAATTTTCGAAACAAGATTGGCATTTCCGACGATTTTGGGTTAAGGAGCCCCGTCATTCAGAAAATATTTTAGCGGAAATGTGATACCTCTATCGCAGAACGCGTCATTTGTGGCACAGTTCTAACGCCATCCTCGTTGAATACAACAGCTATACGTTGGACTTGCTGCTGTTGAAACCCCGGGGGACAATCCGTGTTTCCTATATTTGGGCGAGGCGAGCATGGTTGATGGCACACGCTGGGTTTGGGGGCGCGGAGAGTACATGTTTTTCCTTGGAAAACTTCACGGAGATTGGACGACGGCGGCCGTCTCCCCCACGTACCGTCAGATGGCCTCATGGATATTGTTTCGTGGGGTCCGATCGATATTTCTATTTCCATCGCGACTTCGAAGTCGCGCGTTGCCAGTGAGTGTGTCGTGTCTTGTCGTTTCGTACCGTGTTATAGATGACATTCATTTTGTATCCTTCCCCCCCCCCTCCGCTATGGTCATACGACTACGGCCATGCATGATGATGAGTACCCCCCCGCCAACTCAGTCCTACTATTCTAGACGCAATGCACAAGGTTAGCAGCCGTGGAGATGTTGGAAGGGACAGCCTACCAACCCTACAGTCAGCGCCGACGAATTGCGTAGAAGTGTGTGGGCCACTACGATATCGGTAGGCCTGCCAACCAACAGCAAATATCCGAACTCCAGACATGGTATCAACCATCCCGTCTTGTCTCTTGTCCTCCGGCTCATACTTGACCCTCCACCATCTGCCCCCCCCCCGCCCCCGCCCCCTGCCCCGTGGCCTCCTTGTCCGCGGATACTGACTGTGGGGCCGTCGTCACCTTTCTTCGTCCTGGAAGGCGGTATTGAGAGGGGCGCGAGCTATGAGCGCCTCGGCCTTGCCTTCCGCCTCCGCCCTGAAGTTCGTGACGGCCAGGGCAATGCTTCCCGGGTTGTCCGTGATGCTCGTGAGCCTCGGTTCTATGAAGGTGTGCCCAACCCACCGCCAAGCAGGATTACTGTTTCCCCCGTCTGCAAAAAGCCTTGAGGGAGGAAGGGAAACCCCGACAATTATGGACACTATCTCACACCTCGGACACACCAGACAGATCATGATCTATCGATCTATGATCTATTCATCTATCTTCAGTAAATTATCTAGTTCCTCACCTGCCGCTGTGAGAGGTTGTGCAGGATCTGCATCCACCACTCTGTCCCACAAAAAAAGAACGGTTTTACTGTTATACTGAATAAAAAAAAATCTTATATTCCGGGCCATAGTGGATCACTCTGTCCCACATAATAAGAACGGTTTTACATTTACGCTTAAATAAAAGTGTACTTATATTCTGGGCCATAGTGGCGTCGTGATTTCGCGAAGTCCCACCGGGCAACACGAGCCACAGGTAGACCCTGTTTACAACATCGGGGGGTTGTATATTTTTCTACCGTGGAAAATATTTTTAGACCAGACGAAGTGGGAATCGGTTGATCAATCTGCTCCCCGAGGTGTGCACTAATATTTTTAACCAAACTCTCTTTTCCTCTTTCTTCTCCGCCACAACTACAGTAGTACCTGGTACGCTAAAGCCCTACAGTGTGTCAGTCCGCACACACCTAGTGTCGTTTGTTGCCCGGAAGAGAGTTGATGCTGTGTGTTTCGTTGAAGAGAGGTGCAGCGCGCCCGACGTCGTGCCGGGAGTGTTGGCCTGGGGATGACTTCAAAGAGAGCTCTCTGTAGCCCTCTCGGTGGTTGTAACCAGCGCCAGCCAGTACGTGCGTTCTTCACGGTCCTCGGAACCTAAACACATGGTCGCGGCTTGATACGGAACGTAGACAGGGAAGCAGCAAGGGCGGGGAGAGACGACTCATTCAAGACACGTGGGGGACATTAGACGTGTGTACGAAGCTCGGTACTTCGGGAATGTATCTTGTGATGTCGAAGTCAAGTCTCCGCCCCGCGATTTCCTCCTCGCGGGAGACAGACACTCTCTCGACAGACCAATGAGAGACGCGTTAAGGCTCGAAGCGTGTCGCGGTCTGGTGGATTCTGCTTGGTTCTTGTTCTGCTGAGAAGCGAGATCGCCCGCACCGTTTTTTACGTTTGTGGCAAGACGCATGCGTCGAACAACTATAAGTAGACTGCGCGAACAGTCTCAGAGGTACTGCTGTATTTGTAGTCCCGAGATAGGATCGTCGTCGATTTCCAATCGACGCTACGCAGAACTGAAGCGTTTGGCCGTTACATAACCCACCAATGTGCGGTCGGCATGTATTACGCAGGGCCACAGTAAATAGCTACGGTACACAGAAAAACCTGCCTGGTATATATTTCCCTATTTTTACTAACAAAATTTGGTCCCATTTACTATGGCCCCCCGCAATAGCAAGAGTGCCGCATTCGCAGAGCGGCCAAACCCCTGTCACGGTGGTGTGCAAGTTTTTGATTGGTTCGCGTCCTTGGCGGGTGAAGGGCCGAGAGGGACCGCTGAGCCGACCAATCAGATGATCAGCACACAAACCAGCCAATGAGTCAACCAACCGACCCGCCCACCAATCAGTCAAGGGAGAAGCAGTAAATCCTTCGCTGAACCGTCCAACCGCGCAATAAACCCGTCAGAATCACCTGACCAACACTCATCGCGGCCTGGATGGGCTGACCGACGTGCCCGCCGACCCGAAGTGAGTCCAGCACTCGTTGAGCCGGCCAAAACCAAGGGATATAGCTGTGGCGTGCCCAAAATAAGCCAGCGAGTAGATGGCGCACGTACTGTAGTGTTCAGACGTACATTCCAGGCTCGTACGAGCTTGGCCAGCCGAATGAAAGGATAATGCTCCTGACGGTTGTGTCTCGTGAACCGCTACAAATTGGGACTTGAAGATTGGAAGTCCAATTTGAAAATCCGACTCCATTTCGCCGAGATATCCCAAAACAACTCAAAAGTACCAATTTTTGCCGACTTTCAGGCATAAAATCCGTATGACAGCTCCAACAAATCGTCGATGCCGGTCGAGGTAAAATTTTAGTCTACGAGTAGACAGTACTGAAGACTTGAGGAGTCGACCGATATCAGTTGCACTGCCCAATTCGTCATGCGTCAAGAGATCTGACGAAAAAAACAGTTCTTATACATTGAGTAAGTAGTGACGAGAACGAGTGGCGTTGCTGCGATGCCCCGCTCAATTTTGCGAGTTTCGATCTGAAATGTTAACCTCGTATTTACACCACATGTGCGAAACAAACGGAAAATCCTGCCCCTTGTTGGTGTCGTTTTTATTCTCTCAAACAATTTTAAGGTCGCTGTTACATTTTTGTTCGGATTGTTGTATGGGTCATATTCTCTCGAGCAATCGAGAAAACAAGAAGGGCAGGATTTTTTTTCCATTTGTTGGGTAGTGCATGTATCAACACCCGTGTAAAAAAAACAACCGAATCAATCCTAATACGGGGGTCCATAGTTAATAAGACCTATGGTATACATAAAAACCTCTATATTTACCTATTTTGACTAACATCATCTGGTCCTATTTACTATGGTCCCCCGTAATAGTAAGTAGTATTGAGCGGGGCGTGGACAATCTTCGGCCCGGGCAACACCTTGGGTGGTCAGCTCGTCTTGTCTTTCACGTTTGTCTCCTTTGTTCCCCGCTGGCGGTGAATGCTGTGAATGAACCCCGAGCAGGTGCTGGAAATCCTGCAGAAAGCGCTCACGACCGGCGGGTACCACCATCAAGACAACGACTAGAGCACTTCCTCCGTGCTAAAAATATCAAACATGACGATATTCGTAGCGTTTTGACGCACGTCACCCCGACCCGACCGCCATGGAGCATGAGGGGGGTCATTGTATGACAGAGAGTGCCTGCTGTTCGTACCGTGAGTAGGTTTTAAACACGACTACGACTATTATCAGCAGAGAACCTCAAATATATACACAGGGAAAAAAAAACCGAAAAAAATCGGGGGGGGGGGGGGGGGGGGTTTTGACGCACGCGCACCCGATCCCGACCGTCATGGAGGGGCATTCGGAGATCCTTGTACGGTATCGGGTGCATGCTGTTGCGTACCGTACTACTGGACTGCCAGGTACCGGTAAGTTTTGTTTACCACACACAGCAGCAGTAGTCGTGAACGCCACGTACATCCTTTAGCAGGGTGGGTGTGCTGTGCTTTACGGGGGGGCCATAGTGATCAGGACCCATTATCTACTCAAAAAACTATACACTCAGTGTTTGTGGTGAGCGTATTTGGTCGTGATTAATATGTTTGCCCCGCAACATGTTACAATGGATTATGGTATGATAAGTGATACCAGGCAAACTTTTGCAGGAGGCTTTTTTATGGTGTTTCCGCCGGGCTTCTATTTTGGGGGCGAGGTTATGGTTCTTACTCGTAGTCTACAGCGGTTTATATAGTTGCTCAAGTGGGAGGAGCTTGAGAAAATGTCGGTGCTATACTGTACCTGGTACCCCTTAACCGTATATAGCGCGCGTTTTTTTTTCTTTCTTTCTTTCTTTCTTTTTTTTTTTTTTTTTTTTCTTTCTTTTTTTTTTGGCCAAATTATGTCTGACTGACCGACGGGATTTCCTGTATCGGGCCAAAAGTACACAACCAATCCGATAGCGTTGGAATCACAATAATCCATTCGTGTTTTTTCAATACATAATGCCGGCGTCCCCGATGGCTTGGTAGGTGGTCCGCGAGCCTATCAAGATCGAGTTCGTGGGTTCGAGTCTCACCGAGTGCATGCTCGTAGGGATTTTTTCTTGCTTAAAAATTGAATAGCGGAAAGCGCGAGAGCGTGAGTTGGCTGTACATTCGATGAAAATCGACGAGCAGTGGGAATGCTGAACCCTATGCGCGACAAAAAATAAAAGCACGTACAGGGGGGGAAAAGGGACGAGCACCTGTGACCACGGCTTATCCAGAAGATCGCTGAGGGTAAAACCTCGAACGAGTTGAGCTGGAAAGTAAAAGTGATGAAAGTAGCCATTTCGTCAGGTGCTTTCTTCGTACTACGTAGGCCGTGTGGGAGTGTGTCCTCGGGGGCTTATTAGCAGTAGGGACCCAATTAATCAGGACCAAATGTGTTTTCTAAAATACTGGAATATATAGTTATTGTGCAGATTGTGGGTCCTTATTACTATGGTCCCCGACAATAGCATTTACAATGTTTGTTGCAGTTCGGATGTTTGGATGTGGTAGAGAGCTTCCCGTGTAGAAAACATCGTAACAGTTACGTGGCTCTGCTATGATGCCTGCCCTACTACAGCATGCGTCAGTAGATACGTGGACGTATATACGTAGGGAACGATGTGGCATCACAGGTGGCCGGGACCCCCCCCCCCCCCCGCCCGCTGCACACCCACGAGGCAGTTACATAGGAAACCCATTGCTGTCTCTGGAAGTGGCCGCACCAGAAATTAAATCACTTAATTGATGCTGTCATCCATATGAAAATCCGCCTCACAAGCGGTTCTTAGTATCAATAGGATGCAGCTCACCCTTCACGCAACTCGCCCAACACCTCACGGCGCTTCGCGCTTGGTGCAAGCAATGTCTGCCTGGTCGGTGAAAACCCAACGCGCTCCGTCCCGGCATTGTAGGGATGCGAGGATCTATGGTCATACGACTGCGGCCATGCATGATAATGAGGACACCCCCCCCCCCCCCCCCTCCAATATATACCTGGTATAAATATAGGTTGGGTTGGCGTCGGTTGGCGACGACGCTGTAAAACACGCCTCTCACTGCGTGAGCTAGACAGCCAGGGTACCGTTTTTTTTTTTTTTTTTTTGCGGTTACCACGGCTGGCGGTCAAGTTAGATCATTTTTGTGCGGGGAGAACCTTCACTTCGCACAAAGGGGATGATCGCTTCACGTAATGTGTGTATGGTGAGGCACCCACAAGGCAGTTACATAGTAACCCCATTGCTGTCTCTGGAAGTGGCCACACCAGACATTATATCAATTCATTGATGCTGTCATCCATATGCAAGAAAATCCGCCCCAGAAGCGGTTCTTAGTAGGATGCAACTCACCCTTCATGCGACTCGCCCAACACCTCACGGCGCTTCGCTCTTGTTGCAAGCAATGTCTGCCTGGTCAGTGAAAACCCGACGCGCTTCGTCCCGTCATTGTAGGGATGCGAGGGGTTAGCGTCATACGACTATGGCCATGCATGAAAATGAGTACACCCCCCCCCCCCCTGCACAACGCGGGCGTTACAAAACTCCTCGTGGAAACATTGAACAATGTACAGTAGCAGAACACCTTCAGGCGTATACCGAGGTTGTAACGTTTGGGCCCGGCGCGAAACCCCGTTTCTCTCGCGTAGTAGAAGCGCGGCCGAGTGGGACTTCAAGGCTTGCCGGGGGATGGCGTAAAATGGGGTGCTTGCTTTTCAGGTACTGCTGTACTCGTAGCCTTTTCGAAGGGAGCGAAGACACAGTACCTTCCTTGCAGCATACCGGGTAAAAACCATTCTCATAGATCAAAAGCATACGTTCTAATATCTGTATCTGATTTTGCTTGCGCTATTATCGCAAATGATACCAGTATTTCCAAAATATTGAGGTTCACTTCTCGCCTTTCAGGCGCGATACCTGCGCGATGCAGTTTCCGTCGTGTGTATAGGATTTCATGAACCCACTGCACAACCGGGGTCACCAACTTCACCTTCTGCGTACTCCGCTGTAGCACCACGAAGCTTGCTGAGCTCACTAAACCGCTGCGAGGTAAGAGCAAGACCGTTTTGGTTCTCCAACCGCGAGCAAACGCGCAAGACGCCGAACAAAATGTACGTACGTACATTAGGTGATATTTTGAAGCAAAATCCTGCAGTTTACCGCTTTTCGCTTTCGCACAATTCGTGTTGCCGATTCGTACAGAAATCCCAAAGCCCCGATTTGTTTTTCTTGTTGAACTTTTCTGCAGAAGGAGCATGGTATCTGGGATTCGGATCTGCTTGCTCCCCTGGACGATGCCTGATTGAGTACGCTTTCAGGTTCGCAAAGTCTGCCGCCCTTGACGAGCTACAGGAGCATGGGGCGTTCGTAGAATTTCTTTGGTACATTACTTGCCTCTTTCGTGCGATACCACGGCATGTCGTATGCTGCGACGTGTCGCGGAACGACTGCCGCGGCAAAAGGTCCACGGCAAGTGCCATGGCAACCCTTGCGACACGTCGCGGCAAGGCCTGCGGTAACCGCGACGTACCACAAGACCCACGACAAGGCCCGCGGCAAGCCCCGACAACACCCGCGGGACGTTCCTCTGCAGGCCGCGGAAATTCCCGCTACAAGACCCGCGGCAAGAGCCGCGACAAGTCCCGCGGCCAAACCAGCTGTAAGTTCCGCGGAACGCCTCGTGGCAAGTACCGCTGGGAACAGGGTGTCAGGTGGGCCTCCGGCGGGCCCTGCGGAGGGATGATTATATTTCTGCACCTTGTGGGTGAGAGCAGTGCTAAATAGGATGGACCCAGTTCTGGGCCAACGCACCAAGTGAGAACAGGGTGACAGGTGGCGTGTTACCGCGGGTCTAGCCAAGAGAATTGCCGCGGGTGCTGCCGCGGGACTTGCCGCAGGTCTTGTTGTGGGTGTTTCCGCGGGTCTTGTCGCGGTACTTGCCGCGGTTGTAGCCGCGGGACTACCGCGATTCTTCTCGTGGGTCTTGCCGCGAGTCTTGCAGCGGGTCTTGTCGCGGGTCTTCCGCGGATCTTATGGCGGGTGCTCTCGTGGGTCTTGCCTCGGGTATTTCCGTGGGATCTGCCGTGGATATTGCCGCGGAGGCTGCAGTGGGATGTCATAGCAAGCCCGAAGGCAGTATCCGCGGGCACAACCGTGGTACATCCCGTGGCGTATGGTGTCCAGTGGCACTTGCCGCGACATGCCACGGCATATCGCGGGCGCTGCCGCAGGCATTGTCACGAGAAACTCAAATAATGTGCATTAGTGCTTACTTTTTGCGTTGCTTTGACGAGGATTTCTACTTCGTCTCATGATGTCTGAGTACCGAGAAGTAGGAGTTCCTTCCTATCTTCCCCATGCATGAGTTCATTGCCGCAGAGCTTGCCGTAGGATGTCATGGCAAACCCGAAGGCAGTATCCGCGGGCACCACCATGGTACATCCCGTGGCGTATGGTAACCAGTGGCACTTGCCGCGCATGCCACGGCATATCGCGGGCACTGCCGCAGGCATTGTCACGAGAAACTCAAATAATGTGCATTAGTGCTTACTGTTTGCGTTGCTTTGATGAGGATTTCTACTTCGTCTCATGATGTCTGAGTACCGAGAAGTAGGAGTTCCTTCCTATCCTCCCCATTCATGAACTCATTGCCGCGGAGCTTCCCGTAGGATGTCATGGCAAGCCAGAAGGCAGTATTCGCGGGCACAACCATGGTACATCCCGTGGCGTATGGTAACCGGTGGCACTTGCCGCGACATGCCACGGCATGTCGCGGGCACTGCCGCAGGCATTGCTCCGAGAAACTCAAATAAAGTGCATCAGTGCTCACCGTTTGCGTTGCTTTGACGAGGATTTCTACTTCGTCCAATGATATACGAGTACCGAGAAGTAGGAGTTCCTTCCTATCTTGCCCATGTATGAACGTCGAGGAGCGAATGGGATACGGGGCGAGAACCAGGCCAAACGTATGGAGCATGCCGACTGTGGCAGACGTTCTGCGTAATTCGTTAACCGGAAGCGTATGGTGACTGCGGTGGGTTGTCTATTACGGCATCTGGGATAAAGCAGTGTTTCGAGATCACCTACATCTGAGCTCAGCGGCTGTCGCACCTCAAGGACGACGTGAGTGTATGTTAGTTCCGGAAGAACCACACGGAGACACGCCGCGAAAGGCTCCGTGCCAGCTAGACGCGTTCCCGGGTTCCTCGTACCCAACCGCATACCTAAGAGCGATTCGGAAAATCGTACACCCAAAGCGGCAAGGCCAGTAGTTTGGGGACAAATAAAGAAGACAAGGAACCCGCAGGAAGGATGAGAGACACACGAGCGACGGCATGGAGATAAGGGAAGGATCAGCAAGTATGAGTGTGATCTCATGCCGCAGCAGAGAGGCCTCATTGAGCCCAAACTACATTCGAAGTAACCTACGACACGCAATCTTACGACAGCACTAAGAAAACAGAAAAGAGGGGGAGCGCCAGAAGGGTGGACGTTTATTTCGGAAGAACCCTTGCTTGTTGTACTGGGAGAGAGTGGCTGCCCCTCACTCCGTGAGCAACATCGCAGCTCTATACAACAGCACGACAGAGTAGAAAGAGAGGCAAGAAAAAACAGGCTACCCCGCCCGCCCATCGTTGGTGACCGAGGTGTACCACCGACAAAGACATCAGTCTTGTTAAGGTTTGTTTTACAGGGATACCTACTCTCTGCAACGAGGTGTGGGGTTGATTGCCATAAGCAATTAGTAACTCTTGGTGCGAGCTCCGGTTGGTCGCAGCAGGAGGCCTCATTAATCTCAACCTATACACGAATTAACCCACGACACATTGTCACAACAGGAATGTTTTGACAACCTGGAGTTTGTGGAACGGATAAAAAGCACACACCCGGTAAGGGTCAGACGGGATAGTGGGGGGTGGGCGGGGAGAGTGGTTCCCAGAAGGAGAGACATGCATACCTCCCTGCCCAGGCCTATATACGACACGTTTGTTAACAGTATTCAAATCAGATTCCAAATGGAGATTCTATCACCGACCAGAGAGGTATTTGGGTGGGATATCAGCAGCAGCAGCAGCAGCAGCAACACAGCTGCACACATCGGGTAAGCAGGGGCGGATAAAGCAAAGAAGATTCCACACAGCTGTGACAGGAGCAACAGCAGCAGGGACGATCGACGGCAGCAGTGTAAGGGAACAGAGAGACAGCACGTTGTAACACAGATCGTACCAACGTATGTGCTGTTGTCTCTAATTAGGCAGGCAATCAGCGATTTGTAGATAGAGAAGCTGAGAAGGGGACTAGAAGAGGTGGAGCATTCGGGCAAAGCCGAGCCGGCGTAGAGCTACAGCGCCAGGACAGCGGCAGGAGCAGGTAGCGGGGAGGGGAGGAGGAGCGCGTGAGCCAACCCGACCGAAGGCAGTGGCGCTCAGGTTGAGGTGACGGTGATCTCGACCCCGAACTGCGCGAGGGTAGCGAAGGAGAAACGAGTGTACGAGAAAAACGTTTCAAGGGAAACCCGTATAAGGATGCATGCCTCAGAGTTCGGTGGGCGTACTGAGGATGGCTATGGGGAACTTGCAGGCACACCGCAACAGTACGCACGGCACAACAAACCGCGTGGCATTGACAATCACCACCTGGGGGCGATGCGGAACACCATGGGGCCATCTTGGAAGCGCTGGGGGATTTCGTATGAGGCAGAGGCCTGGGGGAAGTGGGAGAACTTTAGCCCGGAACGTCACAACCGTAGAGTATACCATAACGACCGAATCTCGGAGGTGGGGATGTGGGAAGCGGGGGTAGAATCCCGCAGACAGAACAAATAGCGGAGTACGACTATTGGGCGGATGAGCGGGGAAGAGTCCAACGAGAGTCCAGCTGCTAGAGAAAACTGTGGGAGCTAGAGGGGGGGGGGGGGGGGGTGGAGTGGGCAGCCAGTCGGGAACACAAGCGAGGAGAACGGGACGGGAGGGGAAGGGACCGGGAAAGGCAAGGGGGCGGGTACAGGGAGACAGACAGCTACAACGAACCCATGAAGTTTTTCAGGGAGCCAGAGTCACATCGTGGACGCAGAAGCCTGATATGGGGATGATCATGTGGGAGGGGGATCAGGGCAGACGGCGGCTTAACGGGCGATGTCGCCTCTGTTTGCAGAGCGGTTCATCGTGAACGAAGAAGGGGAGGGAGGACTTATGCATTTCTCCGACCTCGACCTGATGATGTATGCCAGGAAGAAGTTATCTGGGAAGCGGAGGTTCGAGGGCGGGACATCGTTGCCAGATCGGATGGAGACAATGCTGGAGGTGGTTTTCAAGGGTGTGTAATGCAACTTCCTGTTCGCGAACGGTTCGCATACCAAAACGAGGTTCTCGGAACTTTAAATGTTGTGGCTCTTGAAGGGCAGTCCCCAGACAGAAACGTCTTCGTGCATAAGTTGGAACCTCTCCCTTCTCACGTATTTGTCGTGAGGATATTTTAGCGATCCACCCCATACCACAACGTTATGCTTGTACTCGTAGCGGTCCTTGAGGACGGTGCTCAAAATTTATTTGTTTCGCGGTACCACCGGTTGGTTCGAACTCAACTTTAGGGTATCACGCATCCCTGATACTTTCGCACACGTCAATGCTTGCGACAGACGAGCGCACAAGAACGCGCCGGGGGGGCATTGCAGCAGGTGGGGACGGGGCAGCAGCTTGAATACGCTCAGGAGGGAATGCATAACTTCTTGTTGCGACGCACAAGAGCGTGGCGGAGACGGAGGATTTTGAGGAATACGGACCTGGTGGAGTTGAGGGAAGCGGTGCGGATGAAATCCATGCAGCTGACGTCGAGGGAAACCGCGTGGAAGACGGCGTGGAAGGCCGGCGCGCTGTCAGATCCGACATTCAAAAGCACGGGAGACGCGACTGGAATTGACGCCGCTGGGCCTCAGGGTCCTGCAGCGGTGGAGGGAGGGGAGGGGAGAGGCGCGAAGAGGACACTTGTCGGGGAGGAGAGGGGCGGGGGGGGGTGAGGGACCATGAGGGAGAATGAATGGGGGAGGAAAACAAGGCAGCAGGGTGTGCTGGAGGCACTGCAAGTTTGAGCATGGGGGCGAGAAGGGGGGGCGGAACGAGCGGAAAGAGGGTGGGTGGCGCGTACTCGATGGAGGGGAGAGAAACGGTCCACATCTGATAGTGGTGGAGGGGGGGAAGGGCAAGACAGGGAAGGGCGATAGAGGATTTGCGGGAGCGACAGGCGGAAACCAAGAAGGTCACTGCGAGGACCGGAACAGTTAAGAGACCAGCAATTTGGAGGGGCTGATGCCAAGATCGATCAGACTGGTCAACTCAGATACAGGAAGGGTGGGGGGGGGGAGTCAGGGGGGAACAAGGGGTGAGGGTGGTGTACGGGCGGGACAGAGTCAGGAAGGCGAGGGGGGGGTTGTACTCGATAGGAGAGATGTACCCGATCTCATGCATGGCCGTAGTCGTATGCCCATAGACCCTCGCATCCCTACAATGCTGGGACGGAGCATGTCGGCTTTTCACCGTCCAGGCACACATTGCTTGCATCAAGCGCGAAGCGCCGTGATGTGTCCGGCGAGTAGCATGAAGGATGAGCTGCACCCTACTAAGAACCGCTTGTGAGGCGGACTTGCATATGGATGACAGCTCCAATGAGTTAGCTTAATTTCCGATGTAGCCATTTCCAGAGACAGCAATGGGAGTACTATGTAGCTGCCTCTTGGGTGCCTTACCTTGAACACTACGTGATACGATCAATTCCCTTGTGCAGAGTAAAGGTTCGTTACCTCACACAAAATGATCTAACTCGACGACCAACTGATTGCGGGACAGGGGGTCGTGCACAGGGCGGAGGGGGCGTCACGAACGGGAGGGGGGTGGGGGGGTGGACGCCCTCCTGGGCTTGCTAGAGATGGAGAAGCAGGAGGGGTCGGGAGGGCGGGAGGCGACCTTTTCGCGGAGACGGGATTGACTGGTAGGGGTGGTTCCGGAAGCGGGGGGGGGACTAACTTACTACGGAAAGGAGGGGACTTGTGGGAGTTTGAGAGGGTGGCTTGATCAGCACCATAGAATGCGGGGCGAGTGACGGATTGTTTTCAGTAAACAGGACAATATCGACCATTCGCATTGCTGGAACACATAGCGAGGGTAGGCGTGCTTGCGTATATACGGTAAGCCCCGGAGGAACCTAGAGCGCGAGCTGGGGCGCGGGACCCATAGCCGCACCAGGAGGCACGCGACCTCGGAGGTGTGTGAGGACGCGGCGGTCGATATCAGGACAAAGGAAGTGAAAGAAAATCTCGGTAGGATTGACGCGCATGGTGCGATGTTTACGGATTGAATGCTGAGGACACGGGGGGGGTGGAGGGGAATGTGATGGATACTCTTGTGGACTTGCTAATAGAAGAGCTGTTCGAGTACTGCCAAGTAATCCTCCTACGGGGGGGCGAACGGCCCGCTGATGATATTCAGGAACGAGAGGAGATGGAAGGTCTGGACAAATTTGAGGCCAGATGGCGTAATTCCTAAGGAGCGGACTGAAGAGGATCGGCGAGAAATGATGGAGATAGCCGAGGAGGGGGGCAGCGGCGGAACTGGTGCCTGAGGAGTCCATGCTGCACTCGCTGAGGGTGGGGGGGGGTGACAAGGCTGGCGGAGATAGGAGCGAAATCAATTGTGGGTGGTCCAGAGAGAAGGACGGTCGGCGTCGAAGGCATTTATCGGGTAGGCGAGCTAGGTCAAACATGGAGGGTCCGCTCTGGGTGTCGAGAGTTATAGAGGGAAGCACAGGGAAAGCAACCAGCCAGCCGGGGCAGGGGACGATGTAGGGTGTGCAACGGCAGGATAAGGGGAGAAGCAGGATAAACACTCG
This sequence comes from Macrocystis pyrifera, assembly GCA_031763025.1. Classification (NCBI taxonomy): domain Eukaryota; class Phaeophyceae; order Laminariales; family Laminariaceae; genus Macrocystis; species Macrocystis pyrifera. The sequence goes on from JASSKH010000014.1 coordinate 5,117,886, forward strand.
GCCTCTGAATGGATTTTTGGGCTTTTGAGGTTGTCTGCTATATTGCGGGGCAGGCCAGCCGCGCGCAATACGCAGCGGGCATGGGAGAGGCGGGGGGGGAGGGGAGGGGGGCAGGGGAATTTGGACGAAGAAGACCCGTCCCAGCTTCCACCCCCCTCCCCCTTGGAGGGAGAGATAGGGGAAATTCTCCATAATAATACTATTAATAATGAGCAAGCTGTGTCTGGTGTGCTTGACAACGTCGTATCCAGTATAGTCGAAAATAACTGTTGTCAGGCACCCGGTCCAATACAGCAGTACAGCTAAGAAACAAAACGAGCAATAGAAAAGTAGGGTGATGTCAGTATAATAAGAAAAGCAGGGTGATGTCTGCACGGGGGGAGTCATTATTATACTGAAGCTACGTAGTAGTGTAGAACGCACACATTTCTCAATTAATATCAAGCCTGGACCGGCTTTCTTCCTCTGTCTACGTTATAATAAAGGCGTCCGTTACTTTCTTGAAAAGGCGGCCGGAAAAGAAAAATGTGAACCTCCGTCACAAAAAAATATTTGTTTCGCGAGACAGGGGGGGGTTACTATTAATAGAACCAAGTGAAAAAAAATGAAGAAATGAAGAAAAAAAACCTTTTTCTTATTTCATCACGTTGATCACAACGGATGCAACGGTTTTCCATTCGGGTGTGTCGTTTTCTCTTTTCACGGACGCCCCTCCATGGACTACCAATACTGTACATGTACGTAGCAGATAATATTATGGACTAGTAATACTAGATAATACTAGATAATATTATGGGCTATTAATAGTGGTACTACTGTTGTTGTATCTGCAGAGACTCCTTGTGCCTTTTTTCGTGACCCACACGCACTGACCAGAATTCAAATATCTACAAGCATGATCTACGTACGTACTCGATACCACTGCTGCTGCTGTCACTGCCGGTGCACCTACTCGTATACTGTTCCCGGAATTAGTGTGGGATCATTACTACAAGAATTAATAGGGTATCGGTAGGTAAGTGGATATATTGATCCAGCTGACTCGCGGCGATTAATTCTTAAGTACAAAACAGTTGCGCGAGGTCGAGGTTGCGCCACAATACTTTGTGACCGGCTGAGTAGGTACAGCACATACATACTGGAACTACTGTACAATATGTATGTTCCCCAAATAAAATGTTTCTTGGTGCTCAGGGTAATGTCAAGGTTTGACATGTAAATGCTCGAGAACAAATCGTAGTCCGAGTACTGAGAGTATTGGAGTACTGGCGGCAAAAATATTGCGAGTACTGAGAAGGCCCAAATACTGAGAGTAATGAGAGTGTGAGCTGTACCGAACCCCGGGAATACAGGTAAGTATGTACCCGCAGTAGTATCGAAACGCGAAATACTTGGGGTAAAGTCAATATGCGCAGTACAGAACCTCGAGATAATGAGAGTATTCGCTGTACATGTGCATATATATTCCTCGCAAATGCATATCTCGAAATACTGCCAGACTGCTTTATTTAGTGCTCTCCAGCGAAAGTAGTTTGCTCCAACTCCCACTCGTGTGGGATTCTCTGGGTGTGTTTTGTGCCGAACGCTGAGCCTGTCGACACGGTGCACAGACGGTTTAAGTATACCTCATGCTCGAAGTATACTGGGCATATTGAGGGTATTTCATTACTACTGCGAGTACTGAGTCTCGTAGAAGCAGCAGTACGACTATTATACCAACGGACGAAATACTGCTAGACTAGTATACTTGTAGTACCCGCGGTACAGAAACCCGAGATAGTTGAAGCACAACAGGCGGTATCCATGCCAGCAGCAGTAGCGAGCCCCGCATTAGTGCGAGCCCGAAAGTATATGCAGTAGTATCTACAGAACCTCAAAATACTGCGTGTACTCGCAGTATCTCGAGTACAACAACACCCCCGAAATACTGCGAGTGTACGAAGTACCTACGGTAACAGCAGCAGTATTTTCTCGAACATGCTTTGCTTTACTCCAAAGTATTGGGAGCTCGTAGATGTGAAATGTTGAGGTATGAACGCACGCCACACGTAAGCGCGCCCAAACCTATGAATTTGGGCTAAAACACACAAGTAACATGTGTACTATATCATTTTTTTACGTTCAGAAAAGCAAGGTGGATGAATGTACTGGCACAAAAAAAAGCCAGAAGAAGTGGAAAATAAACACACACAACTTATTATATTACAGTATATCATGCTATACGTTCAGAAAGCAAGGTGTGGACGAATGTATTATTACTGTGTGTATTACTGTTGTAGTCATGGTACAAAAAAGTCAAAAGTGCAATAAAAATAAAAGCGTGGATGGTGCGAGTCGAACATCGGAAACGACGTTATCCAGCGCAATACAAACGTCTACGCTAGAACAGTGCTCGTACAACTGGCACGTCGTGTTTTACCTTGTACAGGTACGACTGCATATACAGCAGTACTGCTGTAAAATGCCACGCGAGGAACGTACGTGTACTGATCCCCCCTTTCAGCTGGCTCTAGGATCCATCGGTCTCAGCAATGTAGGACACTCTGCAATCAGAACTGCTGTTAGGGGTCCTTTTTATAGCCGGTACCAGCAATATCAGTGTCCATTGACCGTTGTGCGCAGAGATGAATTTCGTTTTTTTTTTACCAATCACAACGAAGAAAATTGACAGCAGCCGTCATCATTTTTTTTCACTAGAGACCAAAGCCCAAAAGCATGGAGCCTTTCTGGAGATCAAGAATTATTAGAAAATAGCAGTCATGTGTAAGCCAGGGTCAGCAGCAGCAGCAACAGGCAGCGCAGCAGCGGGAGAAAGAGGGGATGGAAGGTGGCGATGCAGCGCGATCCGTTGCCGTTCTCGCGGAAGAAATCATATTTGCGTTCCGCATTGGGTGCTTCTTGCATGTCCTCCACTTGGCCGTCAACGTGGGGATGGAGAAGGTATTCTTTATGGGTCCCTTGGGTTCGGGTTCTTGGCATGAAAGGTCGAAGCAACACCTCGTCGAGCTGCACGCCGGCGCCCGCGTACAGAACTTTCATGATAATGGGGCCGACGTGCTTAAGCGGGGTCCCGGTCTCAATGATGTCCTGACATAGACGCGCCGACGTCATACCGTACGCGCGTCTCTTGCCTTTTCCCCCGCCCCCCTGCTCGTCGTCCTCCCCCCCCGCAGTCTGGCCATACGGGCGCAGATTGTCCAAAATCCTATTCTCGAAAATCTGTCCCATGTCTTGCTGCTGGGGCGGCCTTGTCTGGACAGGGACACAGGCGTGCGCCTGCTGCCGGTCCCACCGGCCTTAGCTGCTGCAGCTGCTTCCGACGCCTCGATCGTTTTGCGTTAGCGTCTATTCTGTTGTCGTCAAAACCAGGAGGGTCGACGCATGACAAACACGGCATTGGCAACAACAAAGTGGCAGCTATTAATAATAAGTACTCCGTATTGGTTGTATATCAACTTGGTTTTTGTGATGCCTCAAATAACAAGTAATACAAATATACGTTAATCACAACGACAAAAATCAGTAAAAAAACAAGTGATATAAATAATACATATATATATATACAAGGCTTTCCTTCGGAGTGGGTATTCCGTCGTTTCTTGTACGAATACATTTAGTTTGGTTGGCTTTGGGCTATGACGCCAATTGCAGTTTTGGTTGGCTTTGGGCTTTGACGCCAATTGCAGTTATATTACAATTGGGGTAATAGCCCAAAGCCAACCAAACTAAATGTTATGACGCCAATTGCAGTTATATTGCAATTGGGGCAATACCCAAAGCCAACCAAACTAAATGTATTTGTGTAAGAAACGGTGAAGGATGTAATAATCGCGTTTATTTGTGAATGTAATGTGAAACGTAAGATCGGGTGACGCAAGAGTAAGAATGGCATTCGTCTAATAATAAGGATAACATATTTCATCAGTGCGGGGAGAGAGTGGAGTAGTGCATGGCATGTGGATGATATACAACATACAGGCTGTTGTTTCAAGGAAGGTTCGGGACAGAGGGGAAAGCAGCAGTGCCGGCAACGACAACGGTTATGGAAATGTTGTATAGTTACTGGGCGGCCGCGATTTCGATTTAGCCAGCATAGGAGTTTGGATGAGACATGGTATGTAAATAGTCTTCCAGGCTGCTGTAGTAACGAGGCGGGAGGCCCAGAATGTGGATCTGTCCGCTGTTGAACCCGTTGGGTATGTGTAGGGAGAAATAGTCGTGATTTTGGGAAATGTGGGAACAATTTGTTGCCTCTCATTCGTCCTAGATGGAGACAATCTGCTTGGCGTCCTGCTTCGGAATTCCGCGAAGCCCTGGAGCAGGCGAAATGGAAGGGAGTCTTCTTGCGCTTGATGATGATGTCTCCGTCTTTGATGGTGGAGTCCGTCAGGCGGCAGTTGTAGCACTTGCCACCGACCTGGTCGAAGTAAACAGGGTGCGCGGGGCGGGAGCGGCGTGCAGGAAATGGCGGGGGGGGGGGAAGGGAAGGGGGGGGGGGGGGGGGGGGCAGAGTTCATTATTTGTACTGCTCTACAGCGGCACAACATCAGTACGTAATCGCTTGCTATACGACGGCAGCAGCAGAAGCAGAAGCAGCAAGTACATGCGTAAAACGCAGCAGGAAAACGGCCAAAACATTTTTCAACGTACCAAAACGACCATTTGGGTGCAAAAACGACCAAGAAAAACAGTAATCCGAATACATAAGAACAATCAGTGGATGTTGAGCCAGCATAAGCAGTATCAGCAGCAGCAGCAGCAGCAGCCCCAACGGCTTCGAGCAGTGGTTGCGGCAGCATTAGAAACATTAGCAGCAGCAGAAGCAGCAATGGATCGCCGCAGGGTTGGCATCAGTAGCGGCATAGCAAAGATATAAAAAAAAAGAAGAAAAACAAAGTATGTACCCTGGTATGCCGCGACCGCAAAAACTACGGAATTTCATTGGCGAAACAAAAATATGTACACACAAATGACCAGCATGACGTACAACGCAGCAACAGCACCACAGCAGCGTAGCAGCTATATGGAAAGAACGAAGCCCAAAACGAGAAAAAGCAGCACGTACGCAAAATGCAGCAGCAAAATGACCAAAATACTTTTTCCAGGTACCCAAACGACCATTTAGGTACAAAAACGATCAAGAAAAACAATAATCCGAGTACATGCCAAGATCCAGTGAATATTGCGGCAGCATTATTATTAGCATTAGCATTAGCAGCAGCAGCAGCAGCAGCAGCAGCAGCAGCAGCAGCAACGGATCGCCGCGACGTTGGCAGCAGCAGCAGCAGCATAGCAACGATATGAAAAGGAGGAAGAAAAAAAAACTACGTACCCTGGTCGGCCGCAATCGCAAAACGTACGGTAATTATTGACGATACAGAAATATGTACACACACACGAGTGTAATACACACACGAATCACGTCCAGCATGATGTACGGCAACAACGCAGCAACACCACAAAAAAAAAAATCGTTGACGATACAGAAATATGTACACACGCACAAGTGCACGCAAATCATGTCCAGCATGATGTGTACGCGAACAACGCAGCAGCGCCACAAAACGACAAAACGACCAAGAAACACAATTATCCGAGTACATACGAACATTCAGTGAATATTGCGGCACCACTAGCAGCAGCAGCCGCAGCAGCAGCAGCAGCAGCAGCAGCAGAGCAGCAACGGATCGCCACAGCGTTGGCAGCAGCAGCAGCAGCATAGCAATGATATGAATAGAAGGAAGAAAAAAAAAGTATGTACCCCGAGTCCGTCCGAAAAGTATTTTTGGTACCTCACTATAGATAGACCCACCCCCGCATGCTGTACGGCAACAACGCAGCAGCAGCATAGCAACAATACGAAAAGAACCAAGCTAAAATACGAGAAAAAGTAGTTCGTACGCAAAATGCAGGAGCAAAACGACCAAAATCTATTTTTTACGTATAAAAAAAAACATTTGGGTACAAAAACGGCCAACAAAAACAATAATCCGCGTTGGCAGCAGCAACATAGCAACGATATGAAAATAAGGAAGAAGAAAACTATGTACCCTGGTATGCCGCGATCGCAAAACCTACGGAAATTCAGTGACGACACAGAAATATGTACACACACAAGTGCAGCATGATGTACAGCAACAACGCAGCAGCACCACAGCAGCAGCAAGCAGCAGCATAGCAACGATAGGAAAAAAAATCAAGCCAAAAACGAGAAAAAGCAGTACGTACGCAAAATGCAGGAGCAAAACGAAAAAGTATTTTTCACGTATCAAAGAACCATTTGGGGACAAAAACGACCAATAAAAACAATAATCCGAGTACATACGAACATTCAGTGGATATTGCGGCAGCATTGGCAGCAGAAGCAGCTACAGCATTAGCAGCAGCAGAAGCTGCAATGAATCGCCGCAGCGTTGGCAGCAGCAGCGTTGGCAGCAGCAGCAGCAGCAGCAGCAGCATAGCAACGATATGAAAATGTGGAAGAAAAAAAGCATGATGTACCCTAGTATGCCGCCATCGCGAAACCTACGGAATTTTATTGACGATCCGAAAATATGTACACTTCCAGCATGACGCACGGCAACAACGCAGCAGCACTACAGCAGCAGCAAGTGCACAGCAGCAGCAAGTGCACAGGAGCAGCAGGCGCACAGCAGCAGCACTCATGGCGTGGCGCTGACAGCAGCAGCAGCAGCAGCAGCAGCAGCAGCAGCAGCAGTAGCAGCCGAAACGAGCAAAGGGGGTACGTAGGGTCACCAAAACATGTACACATAGAAATCGTGCGCACCGAAAATGCACCACAGTAGCAGCAGCACTCACATCGTTCGGTGCAGCGGTGACGGCGACAGCTGAATCCTTCGTTCCTTCGTTCACGTCCCGCAAACAGTTGTGCATGTGCGCGTTCGCGTGCACTGTGTAAGAGGAGCCGACGCAACGCACGAAGGGGAAAGAACGAGCACGGATGAGTCCAAAAAATAATAAACGCTTTGAGGTAGGTTTGTATGCAAAAAGGCAATTGAAAACCCCAAAAAAACGTACTGGCAACAGACAGCATTCAACAATAAACCCAAGACACTCACCACTGTCAGCAGTCTCGAGGGAGTACGAGACAGTCCCTTCCTTGATCGGGCGAGCACATAACTCGCAGTTGGTTGCCCAATACAGGATGATCCCGCCACCATCGCACATGAGATCCTCGCAGGTGGTGAAGGCCACGTTTTTGCCACCAGGCGCGGAGTTCTTGGGCAACTAAGTAAGTGCTGGTCCGTGCACCGGTCGCAAACAACAGTCGGCACCAGGTCGGTCTTTGCCGTTGCCGCTCTCTTGCCAGAGGGCGAGGACCACGCGCCTCTCGACGAGGGGGAGGTGAGCTTAGGGGGCGTGGAGAAGGGAGAGGCGGGGGTTGCAGCACCAGCAGGTTCGCCACCGACAGCAGCAAGCAGCTTGGCCGCCTACAGCTGCATCTAGATGCCGTTCGTCGAAGGCGAGACGCCTCTTCTAGGCGTTGTGCGAAGAGCTGTCTATTCATTGGTTGCAGTTTGCGAAGAAGAAAGAAGAAAGGTTGTTTGGCTGTTTGGCTGTTCGGCTGTTTCAAAGAAGAAGGGCTGTTTGCGAAGAGCTGTCTATCAGTCGGTCTGTCTGCCAAGAGCTAGCAAGTGACAACGACCTCAAAAATCGTAATTATAGTTGTATCTACAAGGCTTTCCTTCGGAGTGGGTATTCCGTCGTTTCTTGTACAAATACATTTAGTTTGGTTGGCTTTGGGCTATGACGCCAATTGCAGTTTTGGTTGGCTTTGGGCTTTGACGCCAATTGCAGTTATATTGCAATTGGGGTAATAGCCCAAAGCCAACCAAACTAAATGTTATGACGCCAATTGCAGTTATATTGCCAGTTATATTGCAATTGGGGCAATACCCAAAGCCAACCAAACTAAATGTATTTGTGTAAGAAACGGTGAAGGATGTAATAATCGCGTTTATTTGTGAATGTAATGTGAAACGTAAGATCGGGTGACGCAAGAGTAAGAATGGCATTCGTCTAATAATAAGGATAACATATTTCATCAGTGCGGGGAGAGAGTGGAGTAGTGCATGGCATGTGGATGATATACAACATACAGGCTGTTGTTTCAAGGAAGGTTCGGGACAGAGGGGAAAGCAGCAGTGCCGGCAACGACAGCGGTTATGGAAATGTTGTATAGTTGCTGGGAGGCCGCGATTTCGATTTAGCCAGCATAGGAGTTTGGATGAGACATGGTATGTAAATAGTCTTCCAGGCTGCTGTAGTAACGAGGCGGGAGGCCCAGAATGTGGATCTGTCCGCTGTTGAACCCGTTGGGTATGTGTAGGGAGAAATAGTCGTGATTTTGGGAAATGTGGGAACAATTTGTTGCCTCTCATTCGTCCTAGATGGAGACAATCTGCTTGGCGTCCTGCTTCGGAATTCCGCGAAGCCCTGGAGCAGGCGAAATGGAAGGGAGTCTTCTTGCGCTTGATGATGATGTCTCCGTCTTTGATGGTGGAGTCCGTCAGGCGGCAGTTGTAGCACTTGCCACCGACCTGGTCGAAGTAAACAGGGTGCGCGGGGCGGGAGTGGCGTGCAGGAAATGGCGGGGGGGGGGGAAGGGGTGGGGGGGGGGGCAGAGTTCATTATTTGTACTGCTCTACAGCGGCACAACAGCAGTACGTAATCGCTTGCTATACGACGGCAGCAGCAGCAGCAGAAGCAGCAAGTACATGCGTAAAACGCAGCAGGAAAACGGCCAAAACATTTTTCAACGTACCAAAACGACCATTTGGGTGCAAAAACGACCAAGAAAAACAGTAATCCGAATACATAAGAACAATCAGTGGATATTGAGCCAGCATTAGCAGTATCAGCAGCAGCAGCAGCAGCAGCCGCAACGGCTTCGAGCAGTGGTTGCGGCAGCATTAGAAACATTAGCAGCAGCAGAAGCAGCAATGGATCGCCGCAGCGTTGGCAGCAGTAGCGGCATAGCAAAGATATAATAAAAAAGAAGAAACAAAGTATGTACCCTGGTATGCCGCGACCGCAAAAACTACGGAATTTCATTGGCGAAACAAAAATATGTACACACAAATGACCAGCATGATGTACAACGCAGCAGCAGCACCACAGCAGCGTAGCAGCTATATGGAAAGAACGAAGCCCAAAACGAGAAAAAGCAGTACGTACGCAAAATGCAGCAGCAAAATGACCAAAATACTTTTTCCAGGTACCCAAACGACCATTTAGGTACAAAAACGATCAAGAAAAACAATAATCCGAGTACATGCGAAGATCCAGTGAATATTGCGGCAGCATTATTATTAGCATTAGCAGCAGCAGCAGCAGCAGCAACGGATCGCCGCAACGTTGGCTGCAGCAGCAGCAGCATAGCAACGATATGAAAAGGAGGAAGAAAAAAACTACGTACCCTGGTCGGCCGCAATCGCAAAACGTACGGTAATTATTGACGATACAGAAATATGTACACACACACGAGTGTAATACACACACGAATCACGTCCAGCATGATGTACGGCAACAACGCAGCAACACTACAAAAAAAGTCGTCGTCGATACAGAAATATGTACACACGCACAAGTGCACGCAAATCATGTCCAGCGTGATGTGTACGGGAAACAACGCAGCAGCGCCACAAAACGACAAAACGACCAAGAAACACAATTATCCGAGTACATACGAACATTCAGTGAATATTGCGGCACCACTAGCAGCAGCAGCCGCAGCAGCAGCAGCCGCAGCAGCAGCAGCAGCAGAAGCAGCAACGGATCGCCACAGCGTTGGCAGCAGCAGCAGCAGCATAGCAACGATATGAATAGAAGGAAGAAAAAAAGTATGTACCCCGAGTCCGTCCGAAAAGTATTTTTGGTACCTCACTATAGATAGACCCACCCCCGCATGCTGTACGGCAACAACGCAGCAGCAGCATAGCAACAATACGAAAAGAACCAAGCTAAAATACGAGAAAAAGTAGTTCGTACGCAAAATGCAGGAGCAAAACGACCAAAATCTATTTTTTACGTATAAAAAAAAACATTTGGGTACAAAAACGGCCAACAAAAACAATAATCCGCGTTGGCAGCAGCAACATAGCAACGATATGAAAATAAGGAAGAAGAAAACTATGTACCCTGGTATGCCGCGATCGCAAAACCTACGGAAATTCAGTGACGACACAGAAATATGTACACACACAAGTGCAGCATGATGTACAGCAACAACGCAGCAGCACCACAGCAGCAGCAAGCAGCAGCATAGCAACGATAGGAAAAAAAATCAAGCCAAAAACGAGAAAAAGCAGTACGTACGCAAAATGCAGGAGCAAAACGACAAAAATATTTTTCACGTATCAAAAGAACCATTTGGGGACAAAAACGACCAATAAAAACAATAATCCGAGTACATACGAACATTCAGTGGATATTGCGGCAGCATTGGCAGCAGAAGCAGCTACAGCATTAGCAGCAGCAGAAGCTGCAATGAATCGCCGCAGCGTTGGCAGCAGCAGCGTTGGCAGCAGCAGCAGCAGCAGCAGCAGCATAGCAACGATATTAAAAAAAATATGGAAGAAAAAAAGCATGATGTACCCTAGTATGCCGCCATCGCAAAACCTACGGAATTTTATTGACGATCCGAAAATATGTACACTTCCAGCATGACGCACGGCAACAACGCAGCAGCACTACAGCAGCAGCAAGTGCACAGCAGCAGCAAGTGCACAGGAGCAGCAGGTGCACAGCAGCAGCACTCATGGCGTGGCGCTGACAGCAGCAGCAGCAGCAGCAGCAGCAGCAGCAGCAGCAGCAGCAGCAGCAGCAAAAACGAGCAAAGGGGGTACGTAGGGTCACCAAAACATGTACACATAGAAATCGTGCGCACCGAAAATGCACCACAGTAGCAGCAGCACTCACATCGTTCGGTGCAGCGGTGACGGCGACAGCTGAATCCTTCGTTCCTTCGTTCACGTCCCGCAAACAGTTGTGCATGTGCGCGTTCGCGTGCACTGTGTAAGAGGAGCCGACGCAACGCACGAAGGGGAAAGAACGAGCATGGATGAGTCCAAAAAATAATAAACGCTTTGAGGTAGGTTTGTATGCAAAAAGGCAATTGAAAACCCCAAAAAAACGTACTGGCAACAGACAGCATTCAACAATAGACCCAAGACACTCACCACTGTCAGCAGTCTCGAGGGAGTACGAGACAGTCCCTTCCTTGATCGGGCGAGCACATAACTCGCAGTTGGTTGCCCAATACAGGATGATCCCGCCACCATCGCACATGAGATCCTCGCAGGTGGCGAAGGCCACGTTTTTGCCACCAGGCGCGGAGTTCTTGGGCAAGTAAGTGCTGGCCCGTGTACCGGTCGCAAACAACAGTCGGCACCAGGTCGGTCTTTGTCGTTGCCGCTCTCTTGCCAGAGGGCGAGACCACGCGCCTCTCGACGAGGGGGAGGTGAGCTTAGGGGGCGTGGAGAAGGGAGAGGCGGGGGTTGCAGCACCAGCAGGTTCGCCACCGACAGCAGCAAGCAGCTTGGCCGCCTACAGCTGCATCTAGATGCCGTTCGTCGAAGGCGAGACGCCTCTTCTAGGCGTTGTGCGAAGAGCTGTCTATTCATTGGTTGCAGTTTGCGAAGAAGAAAGAAGAAAGGTTGTTTGGCTGTTTGGCTGTTCGGCTGTTTCAAAGAAGAAGGGCTGTTTGCGAAGAGCTGTCTATCAGTCGGTCTGTCTGCCAAGAGCTAGCAAGTGACAACGACCTCAAAAATCGTAATTATAGTTGTATCTACATATATATATTTTTTTATCATCACTTTTACTTTCCAGCCCACTCGTAGGAGGTTTTACCCTCGACGATCTTCTGGACAAGCACGTGGTCACAGGTGTCGTCCCTTCTCCCCCCCCCGGTACGTGCCTTTATTTTTTATCGCGCATAGGGTTCAGCATTCCCACTGCTCGTCGATTATCATCGAATGTACAGCTAACTCACGCTCTCGCGCTTTCCGCTAATCAATTTTATGCAAGAAAAAGTCCCTATGAGCATGCACTCGGTGAGACTCGAACTCACGAAATTGATCTTGATAGGCTCGCGGACCACCTACCAAGCCGCCGGGGATGTACTATTACGTTAATCACAACAACAAAAATAAGTGAAAAAACAAGTGACGAAAAAAAAACACCGGTATACTACTACGTTAATCACAACAAAAATCAGTAAAAGAACAAGTGACTATAAATAATACCTGGTATACTATTAATTAAATAGTGTTTCCTGCAGCAGATGCATCATGTTGAAAGAAAATATAGCACAACGCCAAATTCGGTCGAGGCTACCCCAAGCCGAGCATGCCATGAACAACAAAACGACTGCTTGCGCTGCTGCTCACCTCTTCCTCGAATTGGCGTTGTTCACTAGCTGCTGCCTCCGAGTTTTAGCGTTCTCCACCTCGCTTTCCATCTGCTTGAGCTTGAGCTTCTCGAAGCCGAGCCGCTCTCGAAGGTGCATCCCGGGCTGACTCCTGCTGCGCCAAAAACTGACCTCCAAAACTGTAAAAAATCACCGACACGAGCTGGTTCCTCCCTTCGATGACACCACCGGTGACCAACGACAGGCGATCCATCTCCGAAAGCCTCGCCACCCTCGCCACCTCTGCCCGCCTCCGCCCCTCCTCGGCTGCCTGCACGCGTTCCTGCCTCCGCGTGCAGCCGCTGTTGACGCTCCGTGGACAATTTTTCTGCTGTGTCAAGTCGCAGCCGCTCCTCGATTTCCATTGTCTTTTTTTCGGTCCTCGGCTAGACTCTCGGCCGATTGGCGAGCTGCGCTCTCAGCAGCATGTTTGGCGACAGCCTCGTCGCGTGCGCGGGCAGCACCGTCATGGCGTCGCTCGAACGCACGACTCCGCTATGTTCTTTGCGCGCTTCTCTCTTCCCGCTTCTCCGTTTTCCCCGTGCGGGCAAAAACCTCCTAGTTTATTTTTCAATATTTCTTCTTGTTATTTTTATTGTGTCTCTCATTGTATGATGCATACAAAAAACTACCACTCTGAACCGAAATATAGGGACCATTGAAATATAATTATTTAATACAAACGATCCTTATATTTTGGATCAGAAAAGTACTCTTTTTTGACGGGGTGATACTTCTTACTCAGACATACGATTAGGGTGATTTTTGTTCGTCCGTGTGCGGCATACTACGAACTTTTTTTTTATTTATTTTTTTATTCATCACTTTTACTTTCCAGCCCACTCGTAGGAGGTTTTACCCTCGACGATCTTCTGGACAAGCCGTGGTCACAGGTGTCATCCCTTCTCGCCCCCGGTACGTGCCTTTTATTTTTGTCGCGCATAGGGTTCAGCATTCCCACTGCTCGTCGATTTTCATCGAATGTAGCCAACTCACGCTTTCGCGCTTTCCGCTTATCAATTTTTTATGCAAGAAAAAGTCCCTATGAGCATGTTCACTCGGTGGGACTTGAACCCACGAAATTGATCTTGACAGGCACGCGGACCACCTACCAAGCCATCGGGGACGCCGGCTACGAACTGTGTGTGTGTGTGTTCTTCACATTAATCCGTTCTTCTACTCGTCGACATCCAGCAAGCCCAGTGTCCGTGCTGATTCTTCACCCTAGAAAGATACGAGCTCTGTGGTCACAGACTACGACACAGAGATAGCACACCGTAATGCATTAATAGCCTACGTAATACCATGCCTTCGCACTAGGTGCGGCCGACACAACATACATACATACGCCAGCAACCAAAATACACCATAAAGAAAGAGAAGCAACGACAAAAAACCAAACCGAAAAAGAACAAGAAAAAGAAACAGAAAAGGAGAAGAATCCCAAATAAATACATAAAATGGGAAGCCAAAGCTCAGACACATACATACTTACCCCGAGCATGAGCCAAAAGGGACGTGCAAGGGGAAATATACGAGAAGGAAAAGGGGACTATGCATCCCGGTGAACACTTAACTAAGTAAAAAGAGTAATAGTGAGTGGGCCAAAATACGCTCGTCACCCACCCACTATGTAGTACTTCTTTCATAAGGATAAGAAGGGAAAAAAATCAACATGCATACCGAACTGCCGCAGCAGTTGGCGGTACGAGTAGCAAAGAAAAGTCCAACCTATTAGTCGGCCTGGTACCTTGCTACCCTATCTGCGGTCTCTCTGCTACTCTCTTCTACCGCGGTTTCCCTTCTACTCCTCCTGTTCCCCCCCCTGCCCCCATACACTTGTACGGTGTTCCCTCTACCCCTCCTGCTGTTACCCCTCCCCCCATTCCCTCTAACACTACCTGCAGCGGATGCTCGGGGCTGTCTACTCAGCTTTGCCTCAGCCTCGTGCCACCTGCCCATGAACTGTTCAGCTGCTTCGAGGATTCCCCGGTACCACTTTCCCATCTGTTTTGCTGCAGTGGGCCACAGTGCGGTCCCAACTCCAAAGACTAAGGGGGAGTCTTCCGTTGATCCCTCGGTGGCTTTGAACACTCTAAGGTCCTCAGCAATGGCCCTAGGCCAAGTCTTGGGCTGCCCGCCTGGTTTCGGGCTCCCCCCACCAGCGATCGTCCCGAACATCAACCGACTGGGCAATCGCCCCTCGTGTTGCCGCACCACAGCCCCCGCAAAGAAGAGTCGCCGTTTACGGATGGTCGTTTCGATACTTTCGCATCGTGTTATCCTGAGCGCCTTCGCATACGTGAGGGTGGTGTGGTCGGTGCGTAGTCGGCGCTGGAAACCAATGACTCGCAGAAGGACTTCGTGGTGGGCTGATCGAAGCTTGGCGAACTAAGTCTCTGTCGCCTCGATTTTTTATATCAGTCGACGCGCTCTGCTGCCAGGTAAATAATGCCGAAATATGCTTAAAATGATACCTATTAGCTGTTTTTGAGATCAGCATCAAACGGAAAAACATTCCGGTTGCTAAATATGTCTAGAATGCTTTTATACGTCTGGGCACACTATGGACAGCCAATTCGTGACGTATCAGGAGAAAAACGTGATGTAAGGATGACCTTCCGGTATACTATATTCAAGTTATTATGGAGTGCCATGACAGTTCAGAATTGTTATTTTTGTCCAGTCTGTTGGTGGTGACTTTTGGGGAAATATTCTGATATGGATCGGGAGCGTATAGGTCATGAGGTCTTGGGTCAGGATGAGGCAAGCAGCACGGGCATGAGTCTATTCGAAGGGTCAGCCGTTGACAGTCCACTTCAGATATAGGATAGAACAGGATTACAACACATGCCTACAATATACAAATAATAAGACCAACCTCAAGTCTGGCCACGATCCAACCGAGTCGAGACGTGGGCTCGCACGTGTCCCAGAGGGGTAGAGCGTGCTTCTGACGCTAGGGAGAAGGTCTCCCAGGTATGTAGATGGCAAACTGATTGCTTTGAGCCACCGGTCGAGAGCGATGACCGAGGCAACACGTAGGACCGTGCAAGAGGAGAGAGAAAGAGTGGCAATCCACAAATGGGGGAGGGGCCGTAAATGACGCGGCCCCTGCTGATACAAAAACGCAAGTCGTCGTAACTCCTGAAACGGTCTAAAACCATAACATCCCCCCTAGCATAATGCGAATAACTGAGCAATATGCTATAGCAATCTTTTACTATAACCAAGGGTAAGGAACCGAAAGGCTCTAAACAAAACTAATGATCTCGGGGATAGGCGAAAGCAAACAGAAAACGCAGGGGCCATCAGCGGGAAATCCCCGATAAAAACCCTCACCCCCGCCTTTTCACTGCGAGTTTGACTGCCTGACCAATAATCAATGGTTTATAGTCATCCTACCACACTTTTTCAACAATGAACAAGCGCAGTACACTAACGCCTAAGCTTATACCGCCATCTCTGCGTTCTCTGAACGGGCCAAAAGTCAATACCCGTGGGATTTGAGTCCCCCAAATCGGATGAAAACATACGAGGAAGCCGAATCGTCAAAACAAGTTAGCCCACTACCAGGCACGGAAGAGCAAACCCCCATACAAAAATACCCAACTAATCTACGCCAGACCGACTGGCTGTAACAAGCACGTACCTCTCAATCTCTCACAAAAACACGTAACCTCGAACTACAGAACCAGAGATATTTGCGTCCTCGGCGAACGCTCATTATCGCTGCCGGTCTGGAACTGCTCCTCACATCACTTAACTACGAAATTGTAACCCCACCAGGCACGGAAGAGTACGCCTCTTCCCAACCCAAACACACAAACATTCACGCAGTCACAACGTACATCCAACACCCCACAAGTCTATACCTAACAGTTTCACGCCAAAACGACCAGCTGTTGCGGGCAGGACCCCCACCGTTTCATACAAAAACACAAAACAACGAAGGGCAGGAGTCGAAGATCTTCGCCTCCTCGGCGAACGCACAGTATCGCTTTAGGTCTTCGACTGCTCCGTATAGCGGCTGGTCAGCTCCTTCCAATTCTGGTCGTTGGGCAGTACCTCGTACGATCAAGGCATCGAGGCAAGAAAGCAGCGCACGGGCGCAAGCGAGCGATGGACGGACGAGATACCGGAGCGAGGGAACGCACGGTGCCGGAGCGAGGGAGCGGCGCAGCGAGCGGCGGACGGGCAAGACACCGGGCGAGACAACGCACGGCGTCGAAGCGAGGGAGTGGCGCACGGACAAGACATCGGTGCAAGGGAGCGGTACACGGGAAAGCGAGGCAATAGCGTACGCCGAGTGTAGAGGGAACAGCGCGCGGAAAAGCGAGGGAACGGTGTACCGGCAAGCGAGACAGAGAGGAAACGGCGCACGGGAAGCGAGGAAGCGGTCCACTGCGCTTGATGCTCGATAATCGCTTCCGCTCTTCAACTGCTCCATCTCGCAGCGGGTCAGCTCCTCCCAGTTCTGGTTGCTGTAGTGTATTCGCTAGTAGCGGTCTCTGCAATCGTACACCTGGTTCTGCCGTCTGAGATCGCCATTAAAGTATTTTCATAGAGCGACACCTACCGCCTAGCGGAAACAGGGGCAAGGCTGACCCAGATGGGTATCGTTCCGGTGCCTTCGCGTGAAGGATACCGGGTTGGTGATATTTGAGCCACTTGGTTGATCTCGGTGACTTCATGCCGTTGCAGGCTTCCGACGAACGCGTCGCCCTCCCCCCGTCAACGAGAGTGGAAACGAAAAAGGACGCGAACGGGAGAAACAAAGAGAACTTGAGAACCTGACAGTCAGGTCCAGGCAACTGGCGAGCCTAACGGTCAGGTCCAGGCTATAACACACATATCAGGGCAATAGTTTCCTTGATGTGTCCTTCACCCGCCAAAAAATGAACAGAAAAGAACGTAGTGATAAGGAACTAAAATAACCACGATGGACACGCACGCACAGCGCACACGGGACGGCATCAAACTGCGGGACACATTCGACGGAGTGCTGGCGTCAGTAAAAGTCACAGTCAGTGCGAGCGGATGCACGGGCAAGCGGGTTTGCAAGAAACAAATACACAAGCAAAACAAACAACCAAACAAACAATAAAAGCGAATAGAACAAACAAGAACAAACAGAGGAGCAAAGAAACAAACGGACGAACGACATAAAACTAAACGACAAACAGGTAAAAGCCCCGTGGCTAAGGCACAGACCTAGAGGGGCCTGGTGGCCGTCTCCCTTCAGCATGGGAGGCAGCAACAACGGTCCCAATAGGCGCAGACCCCAACCACTCTGGACATCCACTCTCTATCCGAGGAATGGACAAATAGCAGGGATCTACACTATTTGGACTTCCCGTGGGTCGCCGTGGGGCTCGCAACGCGGTACACCATAGGCGTCCTCACGGCATACCGCGGAATGGCATGGTACGCCGTACAATCACATGGGACTCCATGTGCTGTACCATGCCCCTCCCCCCACGGTGCCCCCCACGGTGCCCCCCACGGCGGCCCCCACGGCGATACCCACGGTATACGGCGGCAAGGTCCCCGTCACGTAAGAAGTACATCCACGGCTTGCCACGGTACCCCCCCGCCAGACCACGAAACTCCACCCGACAACCCGCACGGGATTGCCCACGGCTTACCATGGCGAACCCCACGGCTATCCCCACGGCGATGCCCACGGCAACCGCCACGGCGACCCCCATGGTGATCACCGTGGGGGTAACCGTGGGGGTTGCCGTGGAGTCCCCCATGGTTGATGACCGTGGGGGTCCACGGTTGATCACCGTGGGGGTCTCCACGGTGATACCCACGGTTATCCCACGGAAACCCCCATGGTGATAACCGTGGGCCCCATGGTGATAACCGTGGGGATCACCGTGGAGACCCCCACGGACACCCCCACCGCACTCCATGGCAATCTAAGTACACGTAGAAGGTGTCACACGTTAGGCAGGTAGAACGCATATATGTCTCGACTAACCCTCCTACACCAGTAGTATTTAGTATCAGGTCGGCTGGAAACATGTATGTTTGGTCTACACGGTCGTTATCCCTGCGCAACTGCGTGTCCCCCTGTTATTGTCGTTAGGAAATAATTGTTACAGCGTCGTGTTGGGGACGTCGTAATCGCCAGGTCAATTATGATTATGAATAATATGCACGGATTGTCTATCAATGCGCATCAAATGTGATGGTACTATTTCCCGTTCAATCGAGCCGTGAAGTACGTCCATAAAAGTACTAGGCGTGCAACACTCTGACCTATTTACACGTATATAGACGGTCTTTTCGCTCCGCGGGCGGCCCGCCACACGCGCCGAGGAAGGAAAAGTACATCAGACTATGCGAAGCGGTTAGAAGTCCATGATTGTATGTATATTGTTTTTTCATGACTTTGCATGCAGGTCCAACCTGGCGAGTTGATAACGCGTACAGTCCCGCCGACAGGTTTTGGGAGAAAACAGCTCGGGCACCACCTACCCTTTGCGTCTCGGTCGATGTTCCGCTACGCTCGTTCACATGTCGTACATACATACATGCCCCAGGTAAGGTACTTCTAGTATTCTCTCGATATGCTCTGTGTCCTACTCGTATGTACCAAACATAAAGGACAGCAAGCCACAGCAACATGGCAAAAAAGCATAATCTAACCGGATATTTCTGCCAGGAAAAAAAATCGTGGTTCACTACAGACACTGAAGGTACTGTATTACCTTTTTTGTAACTTGCGGGTTATATCCAAGACGAACGCCGTTCCTTTTCAGAGCTCCTGTTTTTTTCTGTGTTTGATTCTACGCATCTACGTCCTTTTAACCGTGCACGTGATCACAATCGGAGCACACGTAATGTATCACACAGTAGTATAACCTTGCACCAATATCAATGCAAAGGATACACGCGGTTAGCCCCTGACATACAGCTTGTCCGTGTTTCGGCGTCTAGGACCCAACACCGAACGGCCCATTTGACCGGCCCGCAAGAATGTTACATGTCCATCACCGCACGCGCCCTCCCAGCGGATTACGGATAGGTGCGCCCAACCCTAGTGACAATTCGGGGGAACAGTTAGACGCCGAGTAGTCGTGAATGTTCTTGTGGTTCCCATGGGTAGCGAGCATCGACACACAAAGAAACGTCCTAGGTCGTCCCCAAAACACCTGTGTAGGATGCACCAGGAATCATTCCATGTATGTACGCGTGATTGTCCTGCTGTCTTGCTGCGCCTTAATATGTCAGGTACACTCCGTACGCTTAGCATGCCGGGCATCATGCAGTGTATTCGGTTATCTTGAATTCCTCTCCTGACCGACAGGGAAACACCTGTGTCGAATGTTCCTGAAGTAGGCTCATCGTATGTCTGTTCGCTTGATTGTCCTGCTGTCTTGAAGCGTCAGAAGGAGTCGGGTACACGCCGTTCTGTTCCCATGTCGTGACTCATGCAGCATTTATCATTTCCCAAATCACCACCCCTAACCGACATCCACAACCCCTGCGTCACTTTGCCAACACACGCACTCAAGCGGCGAATGTTGGGTTCTTATTCCATAGTTTTTCCGCCAAGGTGAGTTCGTTGTGAACAATGACGTTGACGCTGAGTACGAAGTGCCCGAGGATACGCGGCATTTTTTCACAACCGGGCCCAAACCTGTGAATAGCAGAACATCACAAGTGGGTGGCGGCAAGGCGTAGGAACCTGATAAGTTGAGGTAAAAGCGAATGTTCAGGAACCATGTCTGTCCATACTGGCTTTCACTACCAAACTCGCACAATTTCTGTCGTGACTGCATGTCACATTGCACCCCACCCCATTTATCCCACCCGGCAATGACGAGTTCAATTCCCTCGTTGTATGTACCCGCGTTGTACAAGGGCTTCAAGTTGAGGGCTTAACCACTGAAACCACGACGTTTAGTGGAACTATGTATCCTGTGTTTAATCAACCCGCATGATATGCGAAGCGTCATACAGCTCTTTGACCAACATCCAACCCACTTCTAGGAAAGCAAAGGTATGTTGTCGTCGTCCTTTCGTGTTGGAGTTGAGAGTTTCGCCTGGGGTTATCTCTACGACGACATAGTGTGTGGATGGATCGGCGTGTAGAAGCAATGCCCCCCTCGTGTAGAGCTATGTCGGCTGCACTCCTCGCGGTTAGCATTCGCTTGTGACGCTC
Source organism: Macrocystis pyrifera (assembly GCA_031763025.1). Taxonomy (NCBI): domain Eukaryota; class Phaeophyceae; order Laminariales; family Laminariaceae; genus Macrocystis; species Macrocystis pyrifera. The sequence continues at coordinate 5,138,495 of JASSKH010000014.1, forward strand.
ACCAGCGAGGCGGTGTGCGTCCTTCTATCCTGTTCAATGGATTGCGAATGAATTATCTGATTCAGGTCGCGTAACGTAGTCGCGTCGTTTGAACCTGTGTTGTAGGATAGGGACCAGGGACAACGGCATTCTCCCCCCCCCCCCCCCCCCCCCCCCCCCCCCCCCCCCCCCCGCTGGCGAAAAGTTACAGCGTCCGTGGAAAACAAACTTATGACAGAACCAACTCTATACCGTACCCTCAAGTGGACGTAAAGCACACGTATGTACGAATCTATCTGGGTGTAGATACTTGTTTTTCGTACATCACCACTCTCCGCGCGGACCCCCTTCCCCTTATCATCCGTACGCGCCTTCAATAAAGGAGTTGTTGCTTTCAGCCATGCTGGAGTTCCAGTTAAACCTCGGCCTGTTTTGTTCGTCCCGGTGCCATAGCAATGGATCGTCCTGCTGCTCTGGATTGCAGAATTCTTGGCAGTCTGGTTCCTTATGGCTTCTGAAATGGAACCTGCCGTGCACGTGGGCGCGATTTTAGAAGTAGTAGACCGTTCAGTTGCCCCCGTGACGAGTCGTTTTTTCTCCTTATGACCGTTAATTTTATTCATGTGCATTCGTGTACCTCGCCAACCTTCTATAATTAATGATGCGCCCTCCCCGACGCACGCAACAATACTCGATGGGAGCGTTCAGCCTGTTTGGATCACCTACTCCTAGTCTCCCTGCCATCCTCGCTGCGCGCGTTTATCTATAGGTGGGTTGTGTATTTTCTGCACTGTACGAAAACGTGGGCAGCGCTCGCACAGAGGCTCTCTGTTAGGCATGGGAATGGACTCGTTTTAGACGAAAAAAAATGTCCAGTCTATTCGAGAATCTGTTGAAAAAAAGTCGAAAGCACAATTTTTTTAAATAGTCTGCCCACCACCCCATTTACTTGGTTCTAGACTACATTCACGTGTAGCACCGAGCACCTGATTACTCGACCAGGGAAACGAATTGGATGATAAAGTTCGACAGACACCTCCCATCGATGGAGAATGATCCACTGACCGGTTGTGTTTTGATCTGCAGATTTTTTCTCCACTAACTTTTTGTGGAAATACGCTCCAAAACTCGATTTTTTCAGGTTGTATTCGTCTCTTTCCGTCTATTTGACTATCGTCGAAAATCGAAACCAGTCCATCGATGCGGAATGACTTTGCGCACACAGCAATGCAATCCGCACCTGAATCCGACAAGTAGCCGACATGAAATCTGTAGCACGAGTTGACCCTCTTTTGAAGAGTCAATTTGTTGATGGGAAATCCGACACAAAATATCCCGAGATAAAAACAAAGGACGTCCAGTCTTCGTGGTATCGGGCAGACGGTGCCGGACATGGAAGCGGCCGCACGCCGAGCGATCGCCATCACACCCGGTGTCATCGCAGCAGCGAAGACCATCTCTGATCGGGCCTTGATGCAGCAGGAAGCGAGTTACCCCTAGCGTTCAGATGCGAACGCATCACTATTGTTGTCTCACGTGAGAAAACGACGGAGTAAAAACACGCTAGCGTAACACCCTGTCCGGAACTATAGGAATGGTTCAATCATAAATGTGAAAATAATCTGTTATTTACATTTCCGGACAGAGTGGTACGACGTACGTACGAGTACATACAGCAGCAGCATGCAGATTACAGGCGCGAGGTGAATGCAGCCTTGGCCGCCTGGCTCAAGCCTAACTGCACGCACAACAACAACTTGCCCGTGAGCTAGAAGTGGGGCGCGCTGCCCCAGAGGTGCAGGCTGCGCCGTCGATCTCCCGGTCTCGGCGAAGTGCAGTATAGCAACACGCAGCCGAGTGTCGATGCTCTGTGTGTAGGTACGAGGTATGTTCTTCTTGTTTACTTGTTAACGGTAAAAACAGTACCGACCGCATGCTGCGACTTGATCTGTACAAGATGTGTTTCACAGGGGGGAGCATCTTTCTCGTGCTGCCGGTGGCCAATCCCAAGGCCTCCCCAGGAACGCGCGATTCGTTCACGCTCGCGCGTCCGTGTCTACGCTGCAACTCCATCCTCTGGGCTTGGTTGTGCGCTGTCCTGCAACACGTGTCTTGCAAAAGGCAAGGCTGACATTTTTCCAACTACAGCTCAATGCCACAACATCGATGCCGGCACTGCTTTTTATTTTATTTTCGAGAGGCGGCATCATAGAACGGAGTTTTTGGTTGCATTTTTTTTTTTTCCAATCACGGATTGGTTAATTTCCTAAAGATATTTTCCCCCCGATAACGACCATGCGACATCCTTTGTTTTTTTTTGCGTACTAGAAGGAATCCATTCCCATCCCTAACTGTGGAACGGTGAATGGAAACCTGTCGCCAACCGAAAAGTAACTTCATAGTGTTGTCGCCATTAAATATCCCAAGGCCGATGTCATATTAGTCTTTCTTTTATTGGTAGACTTGACGTGTCATTCCCTGCGGTAGCAGCCACTTTGTAGCCAACTGCCGAAGGGACGTTATTCTCCAACCATCCTTACCGGTCGACGATGTTGATGGTGCCCCCCCACGAAGGGTCAGGGTGGTTCAGCAAGTACCGGCGGCGTCGGCACGCCAAGTCGTAGAAAAGCAGCTGTGGTCGCCCTGCCTCCTCTTTCCATATATGCGTTAGCGCCTGTTGGACCTCCCCCATCCCCTCTGATTCCCACAAAGGAGCTATCCTTGCAATGATGCCGCAAGTGTAGCTCCCGACAAAGTGTCCGAAGCTTGTCCTGGGTGCGAACATGAACCTGAGGAGTCGAATGTGTTCCTCCTTTGGCGCGTTGAAGCGATAAATAGTGCGGACGGTGCGGCGCGGTGTGGGTTATCCCTTAGTTGGAGAGGAGGTAGACTTGTACACGAATTCCCCTATATCTTGTTCGCCAGCACGGGGAAGGAATGCGTACGGTGGGTGCCGCGAGGAGTTTCAACGCCTCTGTTTGCTGTAATTCGTATCTAAACATACGATGGCTACTATTCTTAGTCGCACGAGTATCGGCCAAACTGTCATTACTGTCAGCCGCGCACTTTGAGCTTGTTTTCGATTAAGCCTAACCTTGTGTACCTACTGGAGCTCAATGCAGACACCCCCCCATAATAGCCATGTGGGGAATTCTGGGTCTGACGGACTATTAATAGTGACAATTTAGGAGGTCTTATACGGCGCTGTTCAGGGCGGCAATGTATTAATCATCGACCGCACACTGAAGTTTCCAAATGGTTTCCTGGACGCTCTCGCTAGCGATGGCGTAAGTGTCGTATGCCTTGCAGGGAAAGCAATCGAAAGGCTCCTCCTTGACATGGCTCTGCACCTGCTGTTTGAGCCTATTGCGTGTGCGATGTGCCTCGTCGCGGATAGATCCTTTATGACTAGTCGTGTCAATTCGTATATTGCTGATGTGTAATGTTGCAAGTCCTTTCCATGTCGTGATTCCGGAACGCTGTTTATTTCAGGTCGTCGTCTTGTACGCCTGGTTTTGTTGGGGTGCCACCTATCTTCACGCTGGTAGTAGGCGTTAAACCTCGAGCATTCGAGCATGTCGCCATTCGTCTATCCGGATCGTGCCCATCCCACTACTGAAATTATCCATGAAAGTCTCTATCGCCTACGCCTTATGTAGCACGCCACTGTCACGGTGGCGCTTATTTGACGAACGCCAGATTCCTGTGCAGCCCAGCACCATGGCTTCTGCCCGAAGCCCTTTCCGTATGTCGCACATAATTAGCTGTGTTCGATAACATCTTGTCGCCTTTGCCTGTGGTCAACAAATATGTCTGTCGTGGTTACTCTGATCCACGAGCCCGCACTCTAGTCCAGGCCTGATTTGTCTTACCCTAGCGCATCGGCGACATTGATCCAATGTCCATGTCGATGCTATTGTGTAAGTCCTTACGTAGCGGTAAAAGTACAGACTAGCCCCGCCGACATTGAGGCCCGAAGTTCTTTAACGTAGTTCCGTCGTCGCGGCCCAAACGAACGTTTGTGCGTTGTTCTTTTCGTCAGGAACCCACCTGCGTTGTGCACTACAGGACGGGTTGTTTGTACCTTTTTCCATTGGTGGTCATGCTTTACCTCGGGTATGTCGTCTGCACCCTGCGCGTTTAGTCGCCTCCTCCACCCCGTCTTCTCGTTGTGGCTCCTCCACGTATCCTCCATGTGGGAGTGTCCCCCGCACGTCAGTCTGTTGGGTTGGTGGTGGTTTGTGCACTGCTGTGGCGTCGTCACAGCGCACAGGTGGCCGACTTCCTCTTCATGCGCTGCACACAACCTGATTCCGCCGGATGTCGTCAAGCAGTCAGTGTGTCAACTCAGCGATGTGACGTTGATGCTCTTACGCCATTTGGGACATATGGTTAATATAGCGCATCCGCCAACGCACTACAATCTATGAAGTCGTACGATAGCACGGCGCGCTTTATATGTATCGTTCCAACGCCTCTACATCGGCACCACATAACCCACGACGTATATTGTTGTGTAGCCCTTGTGGCATAACGTCAAAACCCCTAGCATCGTTCAACACACGCCCCCTACCCTCTTAGTCGTCGAGAAACTCTTGTCCACGGGCGACCTGTGCGTTACGTATTCCAACATTCGACCGTGGTGACATATTCGGGGTCGTACATGTATGCGTTACTGGGGGTGTGTCCGTACCGCCTCCAGGCCGCGCGCTTCACCAAGTGTACGACAACGTTGAGGCAGGCCCAGGATGGTGAACGTTCGAGCAGCATGTGTGTCCCGCGCGTAACGTCTATGTTGTCGACGTCCTTTTCGTATTGTAATAGTCCTGCACAAACGTGGGATTCCTATTTGTTCTTGATACCTTCGTCCGCCCAACTTTGGCAGGTCGAGCTTGCACCCGTGGAAGATGCACTTGGCGTGTCGTGTAGCCGTAATGCCGTCCACCACCGCAGCCTTCACAGAGTAAGATTCACCGTCTACGACGATGTCCTTCCTGCACAAGTCGCACGCATGCCCTGCCCAAGCTGAGGTTTCCCACACAGTATGCAACACTTCCGTCATCGGCTCTCTTAGGCCCCCCCAATCGTTCGCTCCAGCCTCTTCTCCGTACATCGACAGTATGGGCACTTCCTGGGGTGTGTGCGCCAGAATCTCCGCATTGGGGGGCGCAAACCATAGCCACGGACCTGAGTGCATCGCACCAAGGACGTGTGTGGTGTGCGTCGTTAATGTTCTTAGGACAGTGACGTCGGATGACCGCATGACGTAGTTGCGGCGAGGTTGATTCGGTGTTATGGTAGGAAGGTGTTTTTAGGTTGTTCATGTAGGCCCCCTGCCCCCCAACTCCCAAATTAAAATTTCGAACCCCTGCATTTTTGTCCTCACTTGGGCAGCTACTTCCTAACCACTGTCCACTCCTGAGCTCGTGCGGTGGGCCTGCGAACTGCTGCGACCATGGCGAAGGCGTGTAGGGTAGCGAAAATGGTCCACGACGCTGGTGTGATGGAGAAGGTCTACGCGCTAGTTACACCGGTTCGCAAAATTGCACGAACATGGTGTGTCGTGTGTACAATCAAACACCACAACAACGTGTCTCCCTCTCGTAATAATAAGTAAATATTGAAGGTAACATACAAACCTATAATTAGCATCATATTGGTGGATCACTCAACTTCGCGCAAAGTACAACTAACTCCGCGTTCATGTATGTGAACTTGTGATCCTAGCTGCATTGTGCCTCGTTCGTCCCCCTGGCTTTCCCTGGGATACCCTGTTCAATCTTCAATGCTCGAACAAGTACTTATCTTGTCTCATTCGCGATAATTTCTACCCGTGCTTCAACATCACTGATCTTGGCCCGTTAATACTGCTCGTGGGAGGTGCATCTGGTCCCCACAGCTACCTTCGGGGCATTACGTAGACACGTTCGACGTGAAATGTTGGGGGGAGCACCTGTGCCGTTCAGAAATCAACTCGGAGTGGCGTCTAGGTTTCGCTTGTATAGGAAACCGTCTCATTGCGTGGGCGGGTTTGATGGAGAGATACGTGTGAATGACCGTAGCAACATGTGACCGTTGCGAGTCCCCCGTCCTCAGGGATCGTACGCTCCCTCGGAGTTAACGTCAGCCTCCCTCCTCGTGAGCAGACTGTTTGTCGGGCCGAAAGATTGCGAGTCAATGAGGATTGTCCCCTCCTTGGGACAACAGTTCGAAGAGGGTAGGTCCATGCTCTCACACCACAGCTCGACAGGGGTGGGGGCTGCAACCCCAACGTGACGTCCGTGGTTTAACGTTTGAATACCTCATCTTGGGGGTTAGGTTTAGGTCGTCACTCACCCACGCCCTGTTTGTGCTTGAGTATGGCCAAAATAGCCCAACACTCGGTGAGAACCGGCCCTGTCAGCGGTGTCGTACCAGCCCTTCCGTCCCGCCTCACCGTGCGTGCATGTAGGTTGGCGATGGTGCTGAACCCCACTCTGTTCAAGGCACGCAGCAGGTCCAACGACGAGCGTCGCCGTAAGAATCGGCGACAACAATATAGGCACTGTTCATGTGCGCGGGGTTTGCACACCCTTACCGACTTACCATGACAGCGTGTAATGTCGTGTGATCGTTCCTCGATCCATTAAGGAGTCGCCCAGACATACATTGCTTGCACGAAGCACGAAGGGCCGTGAGGTGTCTGCTGGGTCGCATTAAGGGTGAGCTGCATCCTACTAAGAACCGCTTGTGAGGCGGACTTGCATATGGATGACAGCGTCAACGCGTTTCTTTAATTTCCGGTGTTGCCACTTCCAGAGACTGCAGTGGGATTACTATGTAACTGCCTCTTGGGTGCCTTACCTTGAGCACTACGTGATACGATCAATTCCCTTGTGCAGAGTAAAGGTTCTTTACTTCGCACAAATGATCTCACTCGACAACCATCTGCGGGCGACCGCCAAGAAAGAAAACAAAACAAATACAAAAAAAAACGGTACCCTGGATGTGTGGCTCACGTGTTGAGTGGCATGTTTTACAGTGTCGTTGCCAAATACGCCAACCCAACCGGGGGAGGGGGGGGGGGGCTGGTACGGCCAAGCATGTGTTGACGACCAAGAACGGTTGCCGACGGTTGCGTTCATTCCATTGCCAGGGCTGACCCCGGGATGGATCTCAGCCCCTAGAGAACCTCTTGGTCTCCGGCTAAGCGTTGCACGCGCTGTGGCTGTTTAAACAAATTGCGTGTTGCGATGTATGTGCGCCGCCCATGGCTAGGATGAAATTCAAGAACAAACCTACAATGCAGTCAGTGTCTTGAGGCAGGTGATATGTCGACGCCGTCTACACGCGAAAGTGCCAGTTAAGATCGATCCGACCTCATGAGGATTCCACGCGGCACTGCGCCTGGAGTGCTTGAACGTCGAAATGTACATTTCACTCATATACTCGGGACACAGACTACCACAAAGTTTTGTCCCTCTCGATAATTTATGGTACGCCACGCACGTAACCCAGGGGTCCACCGAAGCACTTCCGGCGAAGTGGTCGCCGCGTTTCCTGACAAGGGCGCCCTCGTCCATAACCTACAGCCACATGTGCAATGTGGCGATTTTCCGCAGCGTGGCCTACTGTGGCGCGCATATGCGACGCACCCCTTGGCTTTTAGCGTCATGTACGTCCTTCCTCCAATGGCCTCGTTAGATGTAGGACATAGTGATCCTTCGTGGTGCCGCTATCTGCGGACAGCACCCGCGTCTTTGTTGTGGTTCGCCCACATATGTACGCGTTGTAATCGATGTTTGCTTGGAACAAGCGCAACACCTTACGCCACGTGTAATCGTGCACTTGTTTCGTGAATGCTACGGCATGAAGTATATCTGATTAGGCGAACATGGCCGTGCGAAGGATTTCCTACAAGAACTGACATTAGCTCAGTCGAAGGTCTTTTGGATTTCCTTGTCGGGTAAAAACGATTTGATTTCCCAGATTCGAGGCGGACCTCTTGTCCGGGGGCGAGACGACCCGACTTCCCCTACCTCTATCGACTTGCTCGCCGCGTGGTGGCCACGAGAGGTCGTTGTTTCGTCGGCACGCTAGCCGCGTAGGTGGAAGGTTGAACGGATGCGGCGAAGCTTCCGAGGCACGACGTAGGGCAAGTCCGCACCAACTACGACGCCGAAAGGCTGATAGCCTCTGCACGTGTTAATCATGCGCGACCCGCGCTGTTCACCGACGAAACACTGGTACGACAGGTAACAGGCGCGCGTGTCGAGCGTGGGCAGGCGAGGATGAACGCTTGTCGGTAGCCACGGCTGGGCTGGGCTCTAGGGCTAATGGAAGTGGTTCGTCCGGGTCGTTTGTGTACGCATGTACAACGGGCAACTCTCATCTCAGACGCCAGTTATAGCCGGAATGCAGCCCCTGCAGGCGCTCGTCTTCGGGCGGTCGAAGTTCGAATACTTGTAAGGGTGGATTTGTTGTAGGCGAAAGCACCGTGAAATGAACGCAACTGCACAACTGTCGTCCGAAAAAAAAAGAATTACTTATTGCTTCATACAGTGCCCCGCTATGGACCATGGCGTACAACCGCGTTGTTGTTTTTTTTAGCGTTTTTGGCGCGTCGGTCGCACGAGTGTGTGTTTTATTTATTCGTATTAAACAGCCGTAGATCTCTCGATTTTATTCCGCCGCGCTCAACCCCAGGAGGATGAACGCGAGTCCCGGCGGACAACGACGACGCACACGGACCATGTACACCTCGTCGTTCTTGGTTGTTGTTAAATCGGAAGGAGGTGGTGTCCGTACGTAGGGCATTGCGCGGAATAACGAAGCTGCGTACGCTTATGGCTGTGCCACGGCTATAATAAACTACAGCCCTTGTAAATCCTAACAAACGTCCCACTTTGCATGGTATCGACCAGTGCCCAACGGTGCGAGTCGACTTAGACTACATGTGCCTGACCACGGCGAGGTCCTGTCCGTGTCCCACATGCAGCATGAGCTGGATTCCTGAGGCCCGCGCTGCCATTGACGACGGAGCGGTCAAGCAGAAGGCGGTCTTTAGTACATTTCCTTCATCGGTGTTAGTTGCGCCATTTCTCGACATGTTTCAAAGAAAAGACCATCGAAAGACGACAACTGCGAGACGAACCGCGAGGTAACGGGGAAGATCCCATCCCTGTTGAAATGCTTGCGACAGTCCACACGATGGCTCCATACACGTACAGGGGTCCTACAAGCTCAGGTTGCGTCGATTATCAATATCAGTGGCCCTTCCATGCCAATGTGGGACGCGCACAAACAACCGCGTTGGTAAACGTCACAAAAAAAACGTCGGAGTTCGTATTCTTCCGGTTGATCCTCTATGCCCTCTACGTGCTGTCCCTCTTGCCCTCTTCATTTGCTGTATGCCGATAAGTTGTTCCCACTATCACGTCCGCCGCTCTACTCCATGCCACATCCATATCTGCCTTCTACTGCGTGCGGTATCTGGTCGTACGAATTCCGCCCGACTCTTGCGTTGAAGGAGTGCTCGTGCTACCCGGGCGACGTATTTGGGGTCGTGCTCTGTGCTAGTCGTCTGTTCCGTTTGTTTTGCACGCGTCCGGGTCGTTTCTAGGTAGTTGTTCACTCGAATGTGTACTGTTCTGGTATTATCCTTCGACCGCATGAGTCAACGGCGTCCATGTGCTGCCTCCCGTTGCCGTCGCACGAGTTGTGGCTGTAGATATAGCTGTGCAAATTGTGTTGGCGTTGGTCGTTGTCGCGAGTGTCAAATTTCGACGTGACAACGTCATCCTGTCGTTTGTGGCCCCCTCTTAATTTTCATCGTGCAACAACTCTGTGCGTGTCGACCAACATCATGTCACCTCGGCCGCCCATTTTCCCTACTGCCACGCAATTTGCCCCGTTGTCCGTGCGTCGTGGTAATCCAATATTCTTCGTTGGACGTAGTCCGGCGAGAATGTCGGCCGAATGTCGGGGCGTCGTCCTGCCTGCTCTCGTTAGCTCTGCGCGTCATGTCCGTCTCGCACACATAATCATTACTAAGTTAACGTTTGTGATTTTTCTTCCCAACTGTAACAACAAACTGACTCCCCGATTGTCGGTGTATCCGAACTGACATGGTGCTCTGAAGCACGTAGGTTGTAGAATACGAGGAGGTCAGCCTTTCAACGCTTCCAACTCCGGATCCGTCACGAACTGGCCTTCTATGGCGTGTAGAGATGGGCGAAAGTATTTTATCGGGTAAATTAGCAACCGGAATGTCTTTCCAATTGTTGTTTATCGCAAAAATAGCGATGGGTGCGATGTGAAGGATGGGGGCGATATGTGAATCGCATTTGCCCAGAGGCTGCGAGGAAGTTTCCACATAAATGTCCTTGCTGTTTCGAATAATTTTCGTCCGACAATTCGAAACATGAGATTTGTGGTAGCGATACAAAATCAATGGCACCTCGGTCTCCTTTATTTATTTATATTTTTTTTTCCTATTTAGGTCGATATTTGCGGATATGGATATATTGGTTTGTCGACGAACGGATGTCACAATGAATACAAAAATACACGGAGGTGCTGTCGCAATTTCATTTGCAATAATAATACACATGGAGTGTCTAAATCTCGGACCAAAAAACTCGTAAGAACCGCCTGGATATTCCAGTATCTGTTTTCTTCGTGAGGATTCCAGGTGACGTAGTACATCACTCCAACGTCGTAGGGTACCACCCCCGTACGTACTTCAAACGTTACGGCTCTCAACCAACACCGGGGCCAGGGTCCGACGAGGGGGTCCCTCAAGAGATGCAGTTCACGTGGGGCTCTCCTGTAACGTGCTCTTTGGCGATACAGCAGTACAGCAGTAAATACACCACATTCTGTATTGAACGCCATGGGTAGACTTGGCCTTAACATACGGCATTTATTCATCGCGACATCCTCTCCGCGTTCTGCAGAGCAGCCTCACACGTTCAACTCTCCAGGATTGCACACGCGACGTACTCAACACCCCATTACCTGCGTTCACCACATACTCGACCAGTAGGGCACACCAAAACGTTTCACCTTACCGTTCCCTACCCCTAGGTGGACGCCAGGCCTAGTGTATTGCTTGCCAAGGAAATAACGTCCCTTGTCAAGTCTCGGTGGACCGGGGATGGACGTCTTCTGCATATCGTGTTCGGCTGTGGGAGGCCGGCTGACATCCATGCTGTCGCACTCGTGTTCTCGAATGCGAATTGGTATCGCGTGTGTCTCTATTTGTCTGCCTCCGATGTGTTCATCTTGCTGCGTTTTTGCATAAATAACCAGTGATTCGGCCGCAAATAATAAAATTAGGTTTCATCTTCATTCTGCAGTCCGAAACCTAGACATGAAGTGCGGCGGGTTCAGCTGACTACATATTACCTTTGGTGTGAGTTAGGAAAACTGGCGAATGCCAGGTCAGAGAGCACGTGCAAACGCCCTGTGACTGGCTGATTACACCGATGCCCTATTTTCCTCCCGAAAACTTGACATCGCATACTTATGACTTGGAGAATGGATGTCAGCCTCAGGGCGAATTGAGGTCGTATGAAGTCCTTCTCGTAGGGATCGAATGGAGGCGTGCATGTGTGAATGAGCATGGCGGATTATAACATTGAGGACATTTTACTTTAGGGGTGTTGGTACGCGAGAGGCCTTTGGGTAGGAGAGTGTGCATTGATTAAAGTGTCCGACCCGGTTAACGAAGCCGCTTCTCTGACCCGCGTGTTTGCACAAGCACCTCGCGGGTCACGTAGGGCCGACCCGCTGGCGGGTCACCATCCGACCCTGCACGACCCAACCCGTCATACTTGGAGAATTTACTCGGCCCTACACTACCCAACCCGTGTTGCTTTGAGAACTCCAGAGCCGACCCGACCCTGTTCAACTTTCGATTTGCCAAATTTTACAAAAGTCAAATTTTGCAAATTTTATACGTTTACTGCCAAGTGCTGGCGGTAAACTTGACTTGATTTTTTTTTTGTAGCTCGTGTCCACACACCAACTCGACTCTGCCCCTGGGCTATCTATACTATGCCTCAAGACAAACGCATGACTCGCAGTGGGCGTGGTGGTCGTGGTGGTCGTGGTGGTCGTGTTGGGCGTAGTGGGCGTGGTGGGCGTGGACGACCGGCGAGCGGTCCAGGAGGAGTTGAGCCTTCGGCAGCAGGAGTTCCGGATGACGCTGGTCAACATGACGCTGGGTCTTCAGCAGCACCAGACCGCCGTGCCCCAGCTCGCGCCACAAGGAGCTCCACGCAGATGAAGACCAGGCGCACATCAGCCAGCATAGCCCTGGATTCTCCCTCGAGCAGCAGCGCCGAGAAAGGCGCTGCCGAGGCTCTTGTGGATCTGTGCAAGGTCGTCGGTCCCACAGCAGCAGCAGCAGCAACAGCAGCAGCATCTACTCCTCCTCCTCTGCTGCTGCTGGCGACGAGAGTAGGACACGCGGTCTTACCGCGGGAATGGAGTCTACGGGCAAAAGATCACCTCGTGGTCGTTTAGCAGACTCTGGTTCGTACGCTGCGATGCAGCTGGGCAGCAGGGGTGCGGCACTGCGGGCTGAGGGTGGCGCAGGGCGGAGTGCGGGAGGACGTGTTGGTTCGACAAGCACCGATCACGAGCCAATCGATGTCGATTCCACCGCAGGTGCGTCCAGCAGCCACCCCGTAGCCTCCACCACAGCAGGCAAGAGGCCCGCGACGAAGGGTAGAAGCGACCGCGCCAGGAAGAGTACAAAGAGCACGGGCAAAGGCAAGGGCCCAGCGAGGCACGCCGGAGGCGCGGGACATTCTGGTGGAGGTTCAGCGAGGAGTGGAGTTTCTCGGAACGATAAAATTGTGGACGGAAAGTCTCGCCGCAAGGAGAGAGGTAGTCCTGGAGGGGGGGGCAGCGGCAGCAAAAGCAACGACAACGACGAGGTGTGTATGGCGTTAGCTGAATGTGGAAGTGACTGACATGCCATTGGTTTCTTCTTCATGTAGGCTGTTGTGTTCTGGGTTCGATTTGCACTTAAAACAGCAGTACCAATGCTGCGACCGCGCATGCATGATATCCTCGCTATTCACACAGTTTTTGTGGTGCGGTGTACCAGCACGTGCGTTCGTGTCCCGAGATCCCCTTCTATGTACGTTCGGGCATACATACGGCATGTGTAGTTTTACAGCAGATACGTAGTACATGCTACATCAGTAGGTCATATCTTACGCACCATACCACGTACACTAGGTATCCCGTCATACCCGCCGTGTGCTCGTATCATATCTATCAGACGTAGTCTGTATTCGTACGTGTGAAATGCCCGGCTGAATACTGGCAGCCTGTACACGTATATATTATACTGACTCCGTCAGCAATCAGTATACTGGCGTGTTTTCTCGCGCATGTAGGTCGTAGACGACCTGCATGAAAACCTCTGAAACCTACTGTTCATGTTCATCTGTCGCACATATACCCTCGGGGCACAGTGTACCACGATACTCCCTTTTGGGCTCCCACCTCGCACCTCTCTCGCTCCGAAAATAATTGGGATGGTTTCTCCGTTATATAATACGGCGTTTTTTTTCGGACGCAGGCAGTGTAATTCGTTCTTCAGTACCTACGTGATGCCCGCATCTGCTGCCACGGTCATTATTACCGAAAACTGGTGCCAGCACAAAACTGTGTCGGTGTCAAGCCCTAGTGACATGATGTCCAGGCAAGATCGAGCTGGGCCTGGACCAGTAGGTATTGGCAGTACCACTGTGGGGTGCTTGAGAATATACTGACTATATCAATACATTCCAAAGTAGTCTCTACTGGGATATTGTGCTCGGCGCGCTGAGGGAGCCGCCACGGAACGGTTGAACCCCTATAACTAGTGACTAACTGGAATCGATGTACAACGCACAATAACGCCTATCAAGGTGGTGTCTTCCTATGTACACAAAACAGAAGATAGCGGGGAGGGGGGGGGGGGGAGTCACAAAGAACGACCGTCGAGGCCGCCTCAACCACTGACTACTTATAGCTTGGGCTCTGCGAACCCCTGTAGTATAATGACTTTTGACTGCTGTGTCTGTTTTCAATACTGTTTACGTCAACCTACTCCAGGGGTGAGGGTGGGGGGGGGGGGGGGGGGGGGGGGGGGGGGGGGGTTGTGGCACCAGTTTGCGGCTTCGCCCCAACAATCAAGGGGGAATCCAGTGTGTTGATTGGTGGTTAATGTATACAAGATTCCTTGTGCTGCCAGAACCAACCATTGCAGTTATTTTGTTATACATACAGTTCGGGAACTAATAGTCGGAACAGGCACAAAGTCACACTATATTAATGGACGTTTCGTACCATCTACTTTTGGTACAGTATGACGCGAATGATAGACTCTACAGGTGGCGGTACTTGCGACAGTCCATAGACCAGCGCTACGCCATCTACCCTAATTTAGTCCTTGTGGGTGACAACCGCAACCTGGACCCTTGCTTTTACCGCTCCCGTATAGTGAAACAAAAACTTGAAAGCAATGTCGTGAAGGTGTTGGGTTCGTCTGTCCGTGAATCTATTCACTGCTAGTGCCCGACGTTGATGTCGTCACTACTTCGCCCAAAACACTAACCCCGTGTTCCTTTCCTACCTTCAGGACTCGGATTCGGACGTGGTTGGCGTTCCAAGCCGCTCTTACACTGCAGAGGAGAAGGAAGCCGCCATGGTAGTGGCCAATGAGAACACGCCGGACATCCACGTGAGTTTACACTCGTGAATAATATAATCCTTTATCGATATAGGTACAGGTAGTGCGTATCGAGGTTGCAAATATGTATGGGGTGACGGGACAGGCACTTTACGCACGAGATGCGCTAGAGTGTCGACAATGAGGCAACAAAGGAACATATTTCGTTCTATAGTGATTGTTGATATATGTACGCGCTGTTTATTCGCCGATGACCTAAACCACCACAGATAACTCATATCCAGCCGCGATAGTCTTGAGTTACGAAGCGAAAGCACATAGGCCGGCGTCTTCTGCGGGGCCCTCTCACCTGTCCGGGTAGTGGGAGTGGAAATTGCCCTTGCTACGCTCGACATTACATCACCGGCATCTAGATTTGGTGTAGGCTCGAAGTATTTTACACTAAAGGTTTGTGATACTAACTACTACCTGGTGTTGCATTTTATTCCAATCGACCGCGTCTTAATACGAAATAAAGATTATTCGTTCTACCGGGGTGAGGAAATCTCCAGAGCTTCTTCAAGCGGATACCTTGCCGTCAAATCCACTCTGACGTACATCTAAGGAGCTTTTACACGCGGATACTTTGCCGTAAAACCCACTCTGACTGCCGGTCCCCGAAGTCTCCGGACTATATAGCGGATTTTGTGCATATACAGCATCCAGAATAGGCGACAGAGCTTTCCTACAGTATCTCGGTTGGACATGTAATGATGACCGCATTTCATTGCAAGTGACGCTGTTTTTATAATGCGTTTTATTTCTAGGAAAACCGGAGTGATATGGTCGGCAGCACACATTGCACACGAGCACCAGCACGCTACATGCGTCCGTTGGGATTCAGGTAGAAAAAACGTCAAGAGTAATAAGTTCATGGCGATAACCCTAGCGGTCCCATGGAGCAGCCGGCGTTCGCAGATACGGAGGTGAATGAGAAGTGCGCCGTTTGATCATACTACTGTAGTTATGGTGGTGCACAGTCTTCTCTACAGTCTATCACACTATGTCCAATTGGGTTAGCCCCTGCCCCTCCCGATACCGTAGCCTTGGGCCCATTTCCTTGCTTCTCATTACGGTCTATTAGGCCTATCTAAACCATCAAACGTATGCCCGACGTCGACACCTCTTTTGCCTGCGGTGTGTTATTCGGTTGTAAAAATACGACAGAGCCACAAACGCTGGCACAATCATTGATGGTAGTAAGTAAAAAAACGGTGTGCAGAGACAAATGCAGTAAAATGTACTCACCTTGTATATGCTACGCAGAACATATATGTGGCAGGATGAAAAAAAACCGTGCTGGTTGCCTCTTTCGATGCCTTGTTGACGGTGTGTACTTAGTCCATCCTCCGAGTAGTGCCATGGGTTCCAACCTACTCTATCATTAAGGCACCTATTCTCTTCTTTGAAGTGTAGATTAAATGCAGTGTATTGAACATGAGCGAATTCCTCGCGATTACTTTTGACAATCGATAGGGTTCCGAAGAACAGATTAACAGGGTGTCATCCCTTCGCGCTCGTATCGTAACAAGCTATTTTATGTTTGCAATGCAACGGTCGGGTTTTTTTTTTTTTTTTTAGTCGCACGTTTTGTGAATTATGCGTAGCACTGAACAAAGCGTCGCACGTTTAGCACACCCCCCGTAAAATGGCAGTTTTCTGTTTTGACGTATTATGGCCGCCGCTGTGGCCATGACGGCAACAATTGTTAGAGTTACGTCACGTCTTCTGCGAACAAGCTTATATTTCGTTGTATTATATCTCTCCGATTCGTCGTGCATCATACCCCAGCCACACGGCTGGAGCTAACTAGGACTTTGGCGAAACCTCCTACCTTTGCATCGACTACTAACCCCTCACATAAGCCCGGTCCACCTCAACGCGTTTATTGGTTTCCGTCAATCAACAATAAATGGCTTCCCAGAACTATGAAGCACATGGTGACGCCAATATAAAACCCTGGCCAGACACATATCCCTGGTGGCGTAGAGTACTCTGCAACATTCCTGTTTTATAACAGCAACGGTCAACATAGGGGGGTGTGTGCGAGGTAGCAATAAATACCAAACCCGAGCGGCTGCGTCAAACACCCTGTTCCCTATCCATTGGTTATTCTGCAGCATGACCCCTTGTTCATTATTTCGTGTTTAGAGACTGATCGAGCAGACGCATGTAAATGTTTCTCTTATTTATGCATCCACGTTATCCGCTGTACCTTTCGCGTGACGTTTTCTGTGCTTATCGCCGACTTGCAGAGCACACGGTTTTCTTTTAACAACGATTTTGGCAGGTCGAGGTGGCTGGAGGGGAAGGGGTATTTGGGTTACTGAAAAAATAAAAAATTCGAGTTTTCAAGTAAAAAATGGGCAATGGGCACTCGATGGGCACCGATGGGCACCGATGGGCATGTTGCCCATTTTGCCCATTCGGTTTAATATGATACTTACAATTTCTCCAGCGATTGTTTTTTATAATCGCTGAATGTTATGAAAATTACTAAATACCTATCACAGCAGGGATATCGTCATACGATACAGGGCCCAAGAAATAACTTGACTGCCAAACTTCGTGGGCTGGATACGGCCCTTTGGTCGTGTCCCGTGTGCCCAGTAGTTGCCGTGCATATACGTATTCAAACCTGGGTGTCCTAACATCCAGCCCCTAGGCAGGCAGGCCTGCGACTGACACGGAGTCAGGCCGGCTGCCTCTGGCTTTGTAGCAGCGCCCGCTGGAAGTAGTATATACCAGAAACAGGATTCCTACCCTAAATTCAGTACGTCGTGTACGAGTATACTGGCTATAGTGGTAAACGACTCCCGAACTTCTTATTTCCGTGTGAATCTGGGCTCGTTTTCTTAATATATACGGTGTACATATACCAATTACCTGGCACAAGGCACGAGGTAATATATATATAGCCATATACCCGTGTCCTGTGCTGCTGTATACCGGCTACCGGCTGGATTGACTGATACCAGTATTGGATATGATTAGACCTGGTATGTAAGGCGGCATCATAAGTACTCGTACAGAGAAGGAGAAGTTCCACACTGTCCCTAAATATAAGTAACATGTATATATAAATAGTTAATCCAAGTACCCACTATATTTCGGTATTGGCCGTTACATTTGGGTACAGGGTGGGAGTACGTCAACAGCAGAAGTAGTATAATATGACGCTCTTCAAGATGAGCATACCCATTCTAAAATATAAAAGACACTCAGGGTTGAAAACAGCCCCTGTCAATGCGCTCTCTTGCTTCGTCATACATCGCAATAACAGTATATGAGTAGTTTTTTTTTTATGTATTGCCGTCCGAGCACATGCAGATCATGCTTCAGCCATAAAACAAGCAAAATTCTAGCACAATAGCATCGATAATGTTGATTTAGCCGTACGAGAATGTATCGTAACGTTATAGGAGAAATGCTGCAAAGAATGCCCCCCCCACAACGAAGCCCGAAGCAGCACGGTATAATAGACGAAAAAATAAAAGCGTCGCAATACGCCAAACATCCAGTACAACGAATGAAACTCAACACTCTAAAACAACAAAAAAACGTAACGACGACGCACAGACGAAACGATGCAAATTAACGTCCTAAAAATAAACGCCAGCACGAGTTCAGTGGAAACATGCCGTGTCCCTTCCGATACATCACAAACCAATCAAAACACTTCAGAAAAGGACCATCCAGCAAGCTCATTGGACAAATGGTGCCGGTATGTATCTATAGTATGTATGACCGGTATATACCTACAGTATGTACATCTATCTGCACGGCATACAGACGATCAACAACAAACCGACATCGCCTGCACGGTTCACATGGGCCTCAAACCCTCTAAATTAAGTTCTCCTTTACTATCCATAGCTGCAACACCAGCCACCCCCGCTACCGCCACCGCTCCTACCCCCGCCCCCGCCGCGCTTCCCTCCATATCATGTGCAGCGGTTTGGATCGGCAGGAAAACAGCCGCCCCCGCTCTCGCCCCCGCCCCCGCCGCGCTTCCCCCGATATCATATGCCGCGGTTTGGATCGGCTGGAAAACAGATACTTCCGCCACCGCCCCCGCCCCCGCCCCCCCCCCCCCTCCCGCTCCCGTCCCAAACCCCGCTCCCGGCCCCGTCCCAGTCCCTGCTCCTGCCCCCGCGTCCACCCCCGTCATAGTCTCAGCTTCCGCTTCCGCCCCCGATGCCGCTTTGCCCTACCCGGATCGACCGGAGGGGAGTATGACGTCAGGTTTTTAGCTCTAAAGTAGTCCTGCAGGCGCTGGCGCTTGGCGTCCCTGTTGCCACTGGCTGACAGGTGCAGAGATCGCAAGTACATGTTGGCCAACGTGTCTGAGAGCGTGTTGATCTGTCCAATCCCCAGAGGAGTGCCGTTCGCAACAGTGAGTCTTGCAGCATGTACATCCCAGCGTTTGCGCTTTCTGTTGGGCTCAACGGGCGGCTCACTCGCGGTGGGCTCACTCGCAGTGGGCTCCCTCGCAGTGGAGTGACCCTTGCTCAAGGCTGTGGCGAGCTTTTCGACATTCTTGGAGGCTTTCTGCGCGGCCACTTCGATCGATCTCTTTTTCACCTTTCCCGTTGAAGTGGGCGCACGGATCGTCGGCGTGGACACCTCCGAGAACTGCTCCTTAAAGAACTCCGTGTTGTACAGCTCTACCGCCGCTGCGGGCACGTCCTTTTCGTTCTGCCTCTGCGCTTTCGCTAACGATTGGCTCAGCAAGACGACCTCTTCCGGGCTTCGTGGGGTGAGGGGGCGCTGGGATTCGACGGTGGGCCGTCTCACATGCTTAACCCGTGACCCACCCAAGTTGACCGTACGAGGGGCTTCTCCGACGTCGGCCCCTCCAACAGCACAGTCGCCCCCCCCAACCGCACTGTCGGCCCCTCCAACCGCACAGTCGCCCCCCCCAACTGCTCTGTCGGCCCCTCCAATCGCACTGTCGCTTGTCCTGCTCGTCCGGCAACCGCTAGGCGGTCTTGCTGAAGGGGTTGTGGGAGACCACCTGCTTTTTCTTTCACCCCCGCAGCCTCAGCTGCGCCTCCGACCCTCGCCAAGGGTTGAGGAGGATGACGGTCGATTCCAGAGTCGCCCCGTGAACTCTCGACCGTACTGCGTTGCGCCACCCTACTTGCACGGGCACTCCTTAGTCCTTCGTTCCGACATTTTGCCAGCTCGTCCCGCCTCATGCGTTGGGCATACTCGAACCCCATCGGCTCGAAGCCATCCTTGGACACCTATACGAATTTGGAGAATTGCGGGGAACAGCGGAGCAGAATACACATAAGAGCACAATCGCAAACGCAGAATAAAAAGAGACGAATGGCACATACTGGTAGGAAGTTGTTACAAAACAAACGGGAGGTGGGTGTGACAGTGGTGGGTGTAACAGTGGAGGTGAGTGGTTCTGAATGGATGACGATGCTGTTAATAGCGTGCGCTCACTTATCGAAGCTAAGCGTGCGCGAAAGCTGCGGATGATCAAGCGAACAGAAGAAACTACAGCAATATGGAAGATGGACAGTGATTTGAATTTTTTTGTGAGGAAAACGACGACAAGGATGATCCGAAGTAAGACACACCGAACAAGAAAAACGTTACATCGTACAGGAACACCAAAAGCTGTGCGTCGTCGATAGACGTAGCTCGCACCTCATAACAAACTGATATAAACAGTAGACACAAACAAACAACATAAAGAAGAACATAAACACTTACTGGTGCCCCCTTGCCGCCATATCAGCTGTGTTTACCGTAAATAGTAATTCTGCACATCTGTACGAAAATGGCCAACTCTCGGGTCTCACCTGAGGGCGGGGACCCGCTTTGGGGAAAGGTTCCGTAGTAAGGCAGAGCTTCGCTGCGTCGTTGGCGTCCCGCTCAATCCAAACGCGCCCAGTCGATTCCTTGCTCGTGCGGCCATGTTTGCGGTCCATCTCGTAGTTGTGACGGTGAACCCGAGCTAGCAGCTTCATGTCAATTGCTTCAGCGCTGATGTGAGACGTGCCATCAACCGAACGGTTAATGCTGCTGTGGAACGCTTCGTTCTTGCCCGTGCCTCCTTTCTTCGAGTATGACATAAGGTTCGTCTTCGGCCCCGACCAACCTCCATGTACCTAGGCAGAAGCACGTGGCGGAAATTATAAATAAGTGACAAGCGACAAGGGCGTACAATGTACGAGTAAGTGGGATTAATACATGGCAAGAGAGAACGTCGGACATGTGCGAGAAGTCCTTAACCATACAACATTGGCTGGGATATGTACCCAGCCCACGGCACACTTACATTTCCTCCACCGGCAGTGGGTCAGACCCACATCCATTCTCGAGGCACTTGATGAGATTGTTCGCCACTGCAGCAGTGCCCGCGGGCCCTGACTTACCCTTTCGTTTCGGTGGGCTCAGCAGCGGGAGCTCACCCTGCTCCAGACATTTCGCGTCCAGCTCCTGGTGAAAATTCACCACCCTCCTCACTTCACCTACCATATCGGGCACCGGGCGAGACTTCGTCCGTACGTACATCGCCATACTCTTGGATTTAGCCTTTGCCTCCGCCGTTGTCTTGTCCAGTCCACGACCTTGAAGATACTGCGTCACGGCCTCCACATCAGGCTCGTGCTTGGAGCGGACAGCCTGCCGATCTCCTTCGCAAATTGAACTCGTCGTGAGTGGTCCTTTGAAGTGGTCGAACCCGAAACGTTCTTCAAGCAAGTCCGTCGCGAGGAAAGTGTTGGCGTGCAAAGGGTGTGCGAAGAGCGAGCGATTACAATGAAAATAGGTGTGCTGCCCAAACACGCTTTGGGCAATGGGTACTCCAACGTGCACACAATATCAAACTGCGTTTGCATGTACTAATAACTGGAGAATACATTCTGCATGCCTTTAATGCTTAGTCTCACCAGCAAGCCGAGCCAACGCGGACATACCCACTACACCTGTATCATGTGGAACGCATCCCCGAAGGGCGCACGCATCACACTTGGGAACACTCCGGTCACGAAGTGCCGTGCAGTATTGCGAAGCTGTTGGCAACAGCGGTCGTCGTACACGTACTTCAGATCGTACAGTGTACCGCTCCTCTCCCGTCTATCCCTGTATCTGCGGGCGGTATTTCGAATTTCAACGTTATGGACAGCGGACACAAGGCAACGTCAGGCCATACTTGCCATAGATAATGCTAGAAGAAATACACACTTATCTGCAACTTCGTACAAACTCAACAAGCAGAAAGGAAGATGTACTCCAAGCCAGAAGGCAGCAAGGCTCGATGAAGTAATTACCAGCTAGCGTCCATTACATGGCGGGACGAAACACACCTCGTCAAGAGGGGAACGATCTCAGCCTGGCTCTCTGACCGCAAAGCTCCAAACGTGTGAACCTTGGCGTCCTCTCCCGTTGCGAAGAACAGACACCTGGCCTCATCCGCAGTCCTTCCAGCAATACGGAACGTACCGTCCCAGTTGAGAAAACTTCCAGAAGACTCCGACTCCAACTCCGCCCGCATATGGTCCTTGTCCTGTGTAGCGATGACGAAAAACCAAATTAAGTGCGCATGACGCGGTTGTTAATGTTTCCGTCGTCAAAGACCAACCGATGAGATAGACGAAAACGAGCTACTGCGGAGATTAACAGAAAGGTCAACCCAGAATCGAATAGCGGCGAGAAAAACGGCCAACAGTTGGCCATGTACAATGGAAGCCGGCTTTTATCTGCGCTGCTGGTCGACGGACACCCTAAAACAGTACAGTAGCTGTCACCTCTTCGTGCCCTGCCTTGAAGATGGTATTTAACACGGGGACAGAAGGTGTAGATATCAGGGTCCCACGGTTGAACTTCCACCCTGGCCAAAGAGTACACTTGCCGTCGACTCGCCTCTTGCGCTCGGCAGTCTGCTGGCCGTCCACAAACCGAACATACCTCCTCATGTCCCTGACCTCTTGACCCTGCTTTCCCGCAGACATAACCCTGTGGAAATTCTGACGGCCGTCGCAACAACATAGCGTATTGTAGAAAAAAACAGTTCTGAGAAGGGGAAAGTACAGGGGGGCCGAGGGGGGAAGAAAAACGAGAGAAACTCCTTAGTTCGTCGTAGCTTCAAAACAGCTCCCAACCCACTGTCAGCCTGAAGCAAATACGACACAAGGAAAGCTTGAAAGCACTGAAAAAATAAAAAGGAGCGAACTACGTCGCCTTACAGTAGCACCTGCGTGTTACCCTCCGTAGCCCTAACTCTGTCAATGAGCCCCTCCGATGCGCCATTTTGCTTGAAGAAGCGGAAGGGGAGTTTGGCAACAATCGCCTCAGGAAGCAACTTCATGTACCTGTGTAATTGCATGGAAATATTGTGCAACGTGTTGTTCATAGTGGCTCCCACAAACTGTGAACAAGGCATGGTTACCACGGTCGTTGCACTTGATCTGGTCACCTCCATCCCTACAAACAGGGTGTGGTGAAGCTTCACTATTGTACTCCCCGATACACGACATTACCGCCGCGTATGTCGCATATCCTTCATAATCAACGTCTCGCCGCGAGTCTATTGTTAGAGTTGTACCCCTAGACTATGCAACGCCGCCCGACATACCAATACCTTTCATCCATTGTGTTGAAGGATACCCCGTCTTTGCAGTAGTGTTTGACAGTATCTTCGTTCTCCCAGTCGATACCAATCGGTGCCTTCAGATCCGCCTCCGCTGCCTTCTGAGCACTCGCGATTACCATCGAGCATTTAGGATTCTTGCAGGAATACTTGCCCGAAACTGGCATCACCACCCTGTCTACGTCGTGCGCCACTCGCACCTGCCATAGGACACCACATGAGCACACCGGGAGATACACAACTTAGTTCTTTTCCAAAATACTTGCAAGAACGCCATCATGACATCGGTATCAAGACACGGATCTGTGGCAAACAGGCTGAAATCACCAGGGGACGCCTTAAATTGCGCACTCACTCTTTGCCAGGACAGGGGAGGGAAGCCGTGCCTCGATGTCCCTGGAGTTTTCACAAACTTGTTCGATCGGCAACCCGGACATATCATCCTTACTCCCATGCCGTTCCTGGTCTGCACCTGAGGTATGACACAGACCAGGGTATATTATTAAGCCATTTCATGCCGTATCGAGCGTAGCCAAATCATTGAAAGTCTTGTCTACTGCTGTATACCTCAAACAACACAAGAGCAATACAGCTCACCACAAGTTGAAGTCCGCGACTCCATGTGTCAAGCTCACGAACAACTTGTAGTGCAACACCGGCCAGGTGGGCTTGATTTACTTGCCTGGAAGGGCTTCAGGCCGACCAGCTCCTCGAAGAACACCACCTCATGCACGTAAAGAGCAACCACCACGTGAATTGTGGCGAACACGGACATCGCCGACAATCTTAACAGGCGTCCCATATCGGCTCCTTGCCCCTCCCGCTTCTTCATGTCGAGAGTAGCTGCGTCGGGTTGCATCGCTTCAATCGCCCGAGTCTCGACGCTTTCCACGGGATGGCATATGGGTGCTTGAGGAAATCGCTTCCGAAATGCTGCAGCTACATCACGGGGCGACGACTCAGCGATATCCTTCCTCTTGCCCTTGCCCCCGCTGCCTTCTTCTTCGGCGGCAATAAGCTGCCGTTTGCTGCTATAGTTGGAAGAAAATCCACTACCGCCCGGCCTAAGCGCGACATCGCCACTTGTAGCGCTCTGCTGCTCCAACGACGTGGGTCGTCTTCCTTGGCCTCTCCCTCCTCAGGCTCTTCCTCCCCAGGTTCTTCCTCCCAAGGTTCTTCCTCCTCAGGTCCCCCCCGCCAACCTCTACCTCCACAGGCTCTTCCCCCGCAGGCGCTTCCTCTTTGCCCTCTTCCCCTACGTCTATGTCCTCATCCGCGCCCGCACAGCAATCACTCGGCAATGTACCACCTCCACCCTCGGGAGGGGACGATTGTGACCTTGGAGGGTGGCTCGACGATGAAGTACCACCACTCCGCGTTGCCACTTCACCCTCTGCACTTGCACCGCCCCCCACCGGCCGGGGAAGACGCCTGGACGAGGCGGCACCCCCAAAGCCTCCAGCCGGAAGCTGCATTGCCATTGTTGCTGTGCACTGGTAACAGAAATGGTCCCATCCAGATGGATTTGCGTCGTTGGGAATGCCTGTACGGTGCCTGCCCTGGTTAATCCACCGCTTGCACCCATGGCAATTGAACATCCGATTGGCGGGTGCCATGGATGCACCCGGCACAGATCTATCAGGCAGTCTGCCCGACATGACTCCATCAAGCCTCAAGCCGGCAGTGCTGTGCTCGCGTATTGTCATCGGGCCACCATCGATCACCCCGCACTGCATGACCCCTTTCGACTTCGGCTTCGTTCATTGCAAACCCTTCGTGCCCATGGCCTGAGGGGCATCATTTTTTTTTCCTTCCTTCCACTCAAACAGTCAGTCATTCGTATCCCAGGATTGTCAGTTCAGGTTTCGGTACGATGGTTGGTCTGCAGTAACGCCATCCGATGGCGTTACTGCAGACCAACCATCGTACCGAAACCTGAACTGACAATCCTGGGATACGAATGACTGACTGTTTGAGTGGAAGGAAGGAAAAAAAAATGATGCCCCTCAGGCCATGGGCACGAAGGGTTTGCAATGAACGAAGCCGAAGTCGAAAGGGGTCATGCAGTGCGGGGTGATCGATGGTGGCCCGATGACAATACGCGAGCACAGCACTGCCGGCTTGAGGCTTGATGGAGTCATGTCGGGCAGACTGCCTGATAGATCTGTGCCGGGTGCATCCATGGCACCCGCCAATCGGATGTTCAATTGCCATGGGTGCAAGCGGTGGATTAACCAGGGCAGGCACCGTACAGGCATTCCCAACGACGCAAATCCATCTGGATGGGACCATTTCTGTTACCAGTGCACAGCAACAATGGCAATGCAGCTTCCGGCTGGAGGCTTTGGGGGTGCCGCCTCGTCCAGGCGTCTTCCCCGGCCGGTGGGGGGCGGTGCAAGTGCAGAGGGTGAAGTGGCAACGCGGAGTGGTGGTACTTCATCGTCGAGCCACCCTCCAAGGTCACAATCGTCCCCTCCCGAGGGTGGAGGTGGTACATTGCCGAGTGATTGCTGTGCGGGCGCGGATGAGGACATAGACGTAGGGGAAGAGGGCAAAGAGGAAGCGCCTGCGGGGGAAGAGCCTGTGGAGGTAGAGGTTGGCGGGGGGGGACCTGAGGAGGAAGAACCTTGGGAGGAAGAACCTGGGGAGGAAGAGCCTGAGGAGGGAGAGGCCAAGGAAGACGACCCACGTCGTTGGAGCAGCAGAGCGCTACAAGTGGCGATGTCGCGCTTAGGCCGGGCGGTAGTGGATTTTCTTCCAACTATAGCAGCAAACGGCAGCTTATTGCCGCCGAAGAAGAAGGCAGCGGGGGGCAAGGGCAAGAGGAAGGATATCGCTGAGTCGTCGCCCCGTGATGTAGCTGCAGCATTTCGGAAGCGATTTCCTCAAGCACCCATATGCCATCCCGTGGAAAGCGTCGAGACTCGGGCGATTGAAGCGATGCAACCCGACGCAGCTACTCTCGACATGAAGAAGCGGGAGGGGCAAGGAGCCGATATGGGACGCCTGTTAAGATTGTCGGCGATGTCCGTGTTCGCCACAATTCACGTGGTGGTTGCTCTTTACGTGCATGAGGTGGTGTTCTTCGAGGAGCTGGTCGGCCTGAAGCCCTTCCAGGCAAGTAAATCAAGCCCACCTGGCCGGTGTTGCACTACAAGTTGTTCGTGAGCTTGACACATGGAGTCGCGGACTTCAACTTGTGGTGAGCTGTATTGCTCTTGTGTTGTTTGAGGTATACAGCAGTAGACAAGACTTTCAATGATTTGGCTACGCTCGATACGGCATGAAATGGCTTAATAATATACCCTGGTCTGTGTCATACCTCAGGTGCAGACCAGGAACGGCATGGGAGTAAGGATGATATGTCCGGGTTGCCGATCGAACAAGTTTGTGAAAACTCCAGGGACATCGAGGCACGGCTTCCCTCCCCTGTCCTGGCAAAGAGTGAGTGCGCAATTTAAGGCGTCCCCTGGTGATTTCAGCCTGTTTGCCACAGATCCGTGTCTTGATACCGATGTCATGATGGCGTTCTTGCAAGTATTTTGGAAAAGAACTAAGTTGTGTATCTCCCGGTGTGCTCATGTGGTGTCCTATGGCAGGTGCGAGTGGCGCACGACGTAGACAGGGTGGTGATGCCAGTTTCGGGCAAGTATTCCTGCAAGAATCCTAAATGCTCGATGGTAATCGCGAGTGCTCAGAAGGCAGCGGAGGCGGATCTGAAGGCACCGATTGGTATCGACTGGGAGAACGAAGATACTGTCAAACACTACTGCAAAGACGGGGTATCCTTCAACACAATGGATGAAAGGTATTGGTATGTCGGGCGGCGTTGCATAGTCTAGGGGTACAACTCTAACAATAGACTCGCGGCGAGACGTTGATTATGAAGGATATGCGACATACGCGGCGGTAATGTCGTGTATCGGGGAGTACAATAGTGAAGCTTCACCACACCCTGTTTGTAGGGATGGAGGTGACCAGATCAAGTGCAACGACCGTGGTAACCATGCCTTGTTCACAGTTTGTGGGAGCCACTATGAACAACACGTTGCACAATATTTCCATGCAATTACACAGGTACATGAAGTTGCTTCCTGAGGCGATTGTTGCCAAACTCCCCTTCCGCTTCTTCAAGCAAAATGGCGCATCGGAGGGGCTCATTGACAGAGTTAGGGCTACGGAGGGTAACACGCAGGTGCTACTGTAAGGCGACGTAGTTCGCTCCTTTTTATTTTTTCAGTGCTTTCAAGCTTTCCTTGTGTCGTATTTGCTTCAGGCTGACAGTGGGTTGGGAGCTGTTTTGAAGCTACGACGAACTAAGGAGTTTCTCTCGTTTTTCTTCCCCCCTCGGCCCCCCTGTACTTTCCCCTTCTCAGAACTGTTTTTTTCTACAATACGCTATGTTGTTGCGACGGCCGTCAGAATTTCCACAGGGTTATGTCTGCGGGAAAGCAGGGTCAAGAGGTCAGGGACATGAGGAGGTATGTTCGGTTTGTGGACGGCCAGCAGACTGCCGAGCGCAAGAGGCGAGTCGACGGCAAGTGTACTCTTTGGCCAGGGTGGAAGTTCAACCGTGGGACCCTGATATCTACACCTTCTGTCCCCGTGTTAAATACCATCTTCAAGGCAGGGCACGAAGAGGTGACAGCTACTGTACTGTTTTAGGGTGTCCGTCGACCAGCAGCGCAGATAAAAGCCGGCTTCCATTGTACATGGCCAACTGTTGGCCGTTTTTCTCGCCGCTATTCGATTCTGGGTTGACCTTTCTGTTAATCTCCGCAGTAGCTCGTTTTCGTCTATCTCATCGGTTGGTCTTTGACGACGGAAACATTAACAACCGCGTCATGCGCACTTAATTTGGTTTTTCGTCATCGCTACACAGGACAAGGACCATATGCGGGCGGAGTTGGAGTCGGAGTCTTCTGGAAGTTTTCTCAACTGGGACGGTACGTTCCGTATTGCTGGAAGGACTGCGGATGAGGCCAGGTGTCTGTTCTTCGCAACGGGAGAGGACGCCAAGGTTCACACGTTTGGAGCTTTGCGGTCAGAGAGCCAGGCTGAGATCGTTCCCCTCTTGACGAGGTGTGTTTCGTCCCGCCATGTAATGGACGCTAGCTGGTAATTACTTCATCGAGCCTTGCTGCCTTCTGGCTTGGAGTACATCTTCCTTTCTGCTTGTTGAGTTTGTACGAAGTTGCAGATAAGTGTGTATTTCTTCTAGCATTATCTATGGCAAGTATGGCCTGACGTTGCCTTGTGTCCGCTGTCCATAACGTTGAAATTCGAAATACCGCCCGCAGATACAGGGATAGACGGGAGAGGAGCGGTACACTGTACGATCTGAAGTACGTGTACGACGACCGCTGTTGCCAACAGCTTCGCAATACTGCACGGCACTTCGTGACCGGAGTGTTCCCAAGTGTGATGCGTGCGCCCTTCGGGGATGCGTTCCACATGATACAGGTGTAGTGGGTATGTCCGCGTTGGCTCGGCTTGCTGGTGAGACTAAGCATTAAAGGCATGCAGAATGTATTCTCCAGTTATTAGTACATGCAAACGCAGTTTGATATTGTGTGCACGTTGGAGTACCCATTGCCCAAAGCGTGTTTGGGCAGCACACCTATTTTCATTGTAATCGCTCGCTCTTCGCACACCCTTTGCACGCCAACACTTTCCTCGCGACGGACTTGCTTGAAGAACGTTTCGGGTTCGACCACTTCAAAGGACCACTCACGACGAGTTCAATTTGCGAAGGAGATCGGGCAGGCTGTCCGCTCCAAGCACGAGCCTGATGTGGAGGCCGTGACGCAGTATCTTCAAGGTCGTGGACTGGACAAGACAACGGCGGAGGCAAAGGCTAAATCCAAGAGTATGGCGATGTACGTACGGACGAAGTCTCGCCCGGTGCCCGATATGGTAGGTGAAGTGAGGAGGGTGGTGAATTTTCACCAGGAGCTGGACGCGAAATGTCTGGAGCAGGGTGAGCTCCCGCTGCTGAGCCCACCGAAACGAAAGGGTAAGTCAGGGCCCGCGGGCACTGCTGCAGTGGCGAACAATCTCATCAAGTGCCTCGAGAATGGATGTGGGTCTGACCCACTGCCGGTGGAGGAAATGTAAGTGTGCCGTGGGCTGGGTACATATCCCAGCCAATGTTGTATGGTTAAGGACTTCTCGCACATGTCCGACGTTCTCTCTTGCCATGTATTAATCCCACTTACTCGTACATTGTACGCCCTTGTCGCTTGTCACTTATTTATAATTTCCGCCACGTGCTTCTGCCTAGGTACATGGAGGTTGGTCGGGGGCCGAAGACGAACCTTATGTCATACTCGAAGAAAGGAGGCACGGGCAAGAACGAAGCGTTCCACAGCAGCATTAACCGTTCGGTTGATGGCACGTCTCACATCAGCGCTGAAGCAATTGACATGAAGCTGCTAGCTCGGGTTCACCGTCACAACTACGAGATGGACCGCAAACATGGCCGCACGAGCAAGGAATCGACTGGGCGCGTTTGGATTGAGCGGGACGCCAACGACGCAGCGAAGCTCTGCCTTACTACGGAACCTTTCCCCAAAGCGGGTCCCCGCCCTCAGGTGAGACCCGAGAGTTGGCCATTTTCGTACAGATGTGCAGAATTACTATTTACGGTAAACACAGCTGATATGGCGGCAAGGGGGCACCAGTAAGTGTTTATGTTCTTTTTTATGTTGTTTGTTTGTGTCTACTGTTTATATCAGTTTGTTATGAGGTGCGAGCTACGTCTATCGACGACGCACAGCTTTTGGTGTTCCTGTACGATGTAACGTTTTTCTTGTTCGGTGTGTCTTACTTCGGATCATCCTTGTCGTCGTTTTCCTCACAAAAAAATTCAAATCACTGTCCATCTTCCATATTGCTGTAGTTTCTTCTGTTCGCTTGATCATCCGCAGCTTTCGCGCACGCTTAGCTTCGATAAGTGAGCGCACGCTATTAACAGCATCGTCATCCATTCAGAACCACTCACCTCCACTGTTACACCCACCACTGTCACACCCACCTCCCGTTTGTTTTGTAACAACTTCCTACCAGTATGTGCCATTCGTCTCTTTTTTTTCTGCGTTTGCGATTGTGCTCTTATGTGTATTCTGCTCCGCTGTTCCCCGCAATTCTCCAAATTCGTATAGGTGTCCAAGGATGGCTTCGAGCCGATGGGGTTCGAGTATGCCCAACGCATGAGGCGGGACGAGCTGGCAAAATGTCGGAACGAAGGACTAAGGAGTGCCCGTGCAAGTAGGGTGGCGCAACGGAGTACGGTCGAGAGTTCACGGGGCGACTCTGGAATCGACCGTCATCCTCCTCAACCCTTGGCGAGGGTCGGAGGCGCAGCTGGGGCTGCGGGGGTGAAAGAAAAAGCAGGTGGTCTCCCACAACCCCTTCAGCAAGACCGCCTAACGGTTGCCGAGACGAGCAGGACAAGCGACAGTGCGGTTGGAGGGGCCGACAGAGCAGTTGGGGGGGGCGACTGTGCGGTTGGAGGGGCCGACAGTGCGGTTGGGGGGGGCGACTGTGCTGTTGGAGGGGCCGACGTCGGAGAAGCCCCTCGTACGGTCAACTTGGGTGGGTCACGGGTTAAGCATGTGAGACGGCCCACCGTCGAATCCCAGCGCCCCCTCACCCCACGAAGCCCGGAAGAGGTCGTCTTGCTGAGCCAATCGTTAGCGAAAGCGCAGAGGCAGAACGAAAAGGACGTGCCCGCAGCGGCGGTAGAGCTGTACAACACGGAGTTCTTTAAGGAGCAGTTCTCGGAGGTGTCCACGCCGACGATCCGTGCGCCCACTTCAACGGGAAAGGTGAAAAAGAGATCGATCGAAGTGGCCGCGCAGAAAGCCTCCAAGAGTGTCGAAAAGCTCGCCACAGCCTTGAGCAAGGGTCACTCCACTGCGAGGGAGCCCACTGCGAGTGAGCCCACCGCGAGTGAGCCGCCCGTTGAGCCCAACAGAAAGCGCAAACGCTGGGATGTACATGCTGCAAGACTCACTGTTGCGAACGGCACTCCTCTGGGGATTGGACAGATCAACACGCTCTCAGACACGTTGGCCAACATGTACTTGCGATCTCTGCACCTGTCAGCCAGTGGCAACAGGGACGCCAAGCGCCAGCGCCTGCAGGACTACTTTAGAGCTAAAAACCTGACGTCATACTCCCCTCCGGTCGATCCGGGTAGGGGCAAAGCGGCATCGGGGGCGGAAGCGGAAGCTGAGACTATGACGGGGGTGGACGCGGGGGCAGGAGCAGGGACTGGGACGGGGCCGGGAGCGGGGTTTGGGACGGGAGCGGGAGGGGGGGCGGGGGGGGGGCGGGGGCGGTGGCGGAAGTATCTGTTTTCCAGCCGATCCAAACCGCGGCATATGATATCGGGGGAAGCGCGGCGGGGGCGGGGGCGGGAGCGGGGGCGGCTGTTTTCCTGCCGATCCAAACCGCTGCACATGATATGGAGGGAAGCGCGGCGGGGGCGGGGGTAGGAGCGGTGGCGGTGGCGGGGGTGGCTGGTGTTTTGCAGCAATGGATAGTAAAGGAGAACTTAATTTAGAGGGTTTGAGGCCCATGTGAACCGTGCAGGCGATGTCGGTTTGTTGTTGATCGTCTGTATGCCGTGCAGATAGATGTACATACTGTAGGTATATACCGGTCATACATACTATAGATACATACCGGCACCATTTGTCCAATGAGCTTGCTGGATGGTCCTTTTCTGAAGTGTTTTGATTGGTTTGTGACGTATCGGAAGGGACACGGCATGTTTCCACTGAACTCGTGCT
This sequence comes from Macrocystis pyrifera, assembly GCA_031763025.1. Lineage (NCBI taxonomy): Eukaryota > Phaeophyceae > Laminariales > Laminariaceae > Macrocystis > Macrocystis pyrifera. Next base: position 5,170,596 of record JASSKH010000014.1, read on the forward strand.
GGCGTTTATTTTTAGGACGTTAATTTGCATCGTTTCGTCTGTGCGTCGTCGTTACGTTTTTTTTGTTGTTTTAGAGTGTTGAGTTTCATTCGTTGTACTGGATGTTTGGCGTATTGCGACGCTTTTATTTTTTTCGTCTATTATACCGTGCTGCTTCGGGCTTCGTTGCGGGGGGGCATTCTTTGCAGCATTTCTCCTGTAACGTTACGATACATTCTCGTACGGCTAAATCAACATTATCGATGCTATTGTGCTAGAATTTTGCTTGTTTTATGGCTGAAGCATGATCTGCATGTGCTCGGACGGCAATACATAAAAAAAAAACTACTCATATACTGTTATTGCGATGTATGACGAAGCAAGAGAGCGCATTGACAGGGGCTGTTTTCAACCCTGAGTGTCTTTTATATTTTAGAATGGGTATGCTCATCTTGAAGAGCGTCATATTATACTACTTCTGCTGTTGACGTACTCCCACTCTGTACCCAAATGTAACGGCCAATACCGAAATATAGTGGGTACTTGGATTAACTATTTATACATACATGTTACTTATATTTAGGGACAGTGTGGAACTTCTCCTTCTCTGTACGAGTACTTATGATGCCGCCTTACATACCAGGTCTAATCATATCCAATACTGGTATCAGTCCATCCAGCCGGTAGCCGGTATACAGCAGCACAGGACACAGGTATATGGCTATATATATATTACCTCGTGCCTTGTGCCAGGTAATTGGTATATGTACACCGTATATATTAAGAAAACGAGCCCAGATTCACACGGAAATAAGAAGTTCGGGAGTCGTTTGCCACTATAGCCAGTATACTCGTACACGACGTACTGAATTTAGGGTAGGAATCCTGTTTCTGGTATATACTACTTCCAGCGGGCGCTGCTACAAAGCCAGAGGCAGCCGGCCTGACTCCGTGTCAGTCGCAGGCCTGCCTGCCTAGGGGCTGGATGTTAGGACACCCAGGTTTGAATACGGCAACTACTGGGCACACGGGACAAGACCAAAGGGCCGTATCCAGCCCACGAAGTTTGGCAGTTAAGTTATTTCTTGGGCCCTGTATCGTATGACGATATCCCTGCTGTGATAGGTATTTAGTAATTTTCATAACATTCAGCGATTATAAAAAACAATCGCTGGAGAAATTGTAAGTATCATATTAAACGGAATGGGCAAAATGGGCAACATGCCCATCGGTGCCCATCGGTGCCCATCGAGTGCCCATTGCCCATTTTTTACTTGAAAACTCGAATTTTTTATTTTTTCAGTAACCCAAATACCCCTCCCCTGCCAAATTTTACAAAAGCAAAATTTTACAAAAATTCTATACGAAAACCTTATAATAGACTACGAACCCAGAAGAGCAACTTCACGGAGGGCGGAAGGGTCTAGGCCACGGAGTAACTGCCGCAACGAGGATCGAGGTGGCTTGCGTGGAAGGGCATCACACTCCCCAATAGGTGCGAACGGTGCAGATAGTTTTAGGGTAGCTTTATTGCGACGAGTACACGGAGACGAAGTTTGTAGACGATGACGTCGACCACGTGTAAACTTGCATCACACGTGGCAACAGACTTCGAAGCGCTGTAGCTTCTCACCCCGTCAGCATGCTAGGGTGCCGTCATCTGGCATTAGACTGACTCGGCAGTTCATTTTGTGCGTGAACGTGTCTGTTCTTCCTATGCACTCGGGCTTTCTGCGTGGTGGGTCTTGACACAAGAAGTACGAGGTACTTGTGCAGAATGAAGCTTGACTGATGCTGTAGAGAATAGTCCCCGAGTTGCAATGAGGGCTTCAGACGTCTGTAGTCTGCTGTCTGTATGCAACGCGACGGCATCGTATAAGCAGATAAGGGTTGGCTAGTATCTTGAATATGTGCAATGTCGCCGGCTGTCGAGGTACACCCGCCAATGTCGCCTACGTTGTCGTATAATTTAGACACGTACGAGAATTCCTCGCTAGTCAATACTGTAGTGAGTACAATAATCATGCCGGTTATACAGCAGCAGCGCCGATAGTACTGGTTGTCGCTACTGCTCCTCCTCGGACGCGTATGACGTCATATGCCAGACAGATCAACTACGTCCCGTGACAAAATTGCACTGCTTAGCTACGGTAGCTCCTAACTCAGCTACAGCAGGAAACTACAGCAGGAACTCTTGTATCACTCATATCCGGGCATAATTAAACTGCTGTACCTGGTGGTTGCGTGTAGTGCAGAAGAGCTTTCCTCTCTCGATCAAACTCTGGAAACATGTGCAGATGAGATACCGTCCTGCAGACCAAGCCGAGAAAACATGTGCAGCTCATGTAGCTCACGTAGCTCACCGATGTACTACCCTTGTAAAGAGCTACTGCTGTAGCTCGAGCTAGCCGGAGCTGATCTGTCCTGGTTGTGCAAATTTGTACCGGTGTTGCTTTGTGTACCAGACAGAGAGATGGACGAGAGCGATGAGGAGTTCGTACTGTTGATGGAGCTCATGTCTGATGACGAGGACCCTGTGATGGAGGTCCTCCAAGACGCTGATTACCACGAATTGCAAGACTGGGAGGATGCGACAGGGAGATGGAACCGCAAGGGTACTCCACATCACAAGCGCTGGTGGCACCGAGAGGCCCACAAGCTTCCTTCCCTTACCTTCTCGTCGTATTTCCGGCTCAGGTATGAGTTATGTGTACTGCTGTTGCATGATAGGATGTTGGATCATTAGACTATAGGCTATGGCATGATATTTAGAGGCATATGTACACAGACAGGACACGGGGTTGGCGATGTAATAGGTAATCCTTTCCACCAACCCTTGCACATAATACCAAGAGTGTTTTCGTACGTTACGAGAAACAACCCTAACGCAACGCTACCGGCAGCAGGAGGAAAATCGCGAAGTCGTTTATGCTACCGTGTAACTTCAAGCAAACAACCGCTCATTAGCTGATGATTTTGCTTTCGACACGAGGGAAATATGGATTTTGCCATCACCATTGAGAAGGTGAACGCGTTTGTGTGAAGAGGGCGGTACGCCAGGATGTACTTAAATAAACTTTGCTTAGGGCTAGTGTGACCCCAGCACCAATGCGGTACCGTTTTTTATTCTGTTAACCTCTGCACGGTACTATGCCCTCACCAAAGCAAGAGTTTCCTAGGTTAAAAAGGCATATGACATGAATATGAAGTGGGTCGCCCATAAACGTATCGTACCATGGGTTTACCGCAAAACGTCTATTTTAATATCACACGCTCGAGTTATTCATTATGAATAACGCCTCCATACCTAACCTGACATTTTAAAATTACGATGAGATAACAGTTTCCCCCTTACGGCCGCATACCCGTCGGTATACCAGAAATGTAGTCTATCGATGCCCCTAACCCTAACCTGGTTTTCATTTCGACCACCGGAACACATCAGAGCACGAGTATAATGCTACATCAAGGTGGGTGTATGACTTGAAACTTAATACTTTGACACTACGAAGTTATCAACGGGCGTATTTTCCATTCAACCTGAGCACCCGCGTCGCTAGCTTTACGAAGTGCTTATAGGGAGACGAGCATGGTGCCAAGGTCGAACCATTACAATGGGCCAAACGTGCTTTCCGTCACAACGTAATATATTGAAGTGCTGTGCACCTCGGGCGACGACCGCAAACCATGGCTGCTAACGCTGCCCATAAAAAAAAATCGCTACTGTTGTAAATCAAACACGGTTCACAGAGCCAATGAACCCGTTAGCAACGACGGATTCGTCACCCCCAGCGTCCGAAGCTCCGACAGTAATGGCCCATGAACTTACACAGTGTTTAAAGCCTGGATATTAGCGGACGGAGCGTTATGCACAACAAATTTAACATTCGATGCCGGTGTTTACCCTTTGGTAGAAAAACTATCGATAACCCCGTCAACAGCCCACGATATTTGTCACTCCCTCTGCAACCTCGTAGAGTCAATTGGGAACGACTTGGAATAGTTGATAAGAAATATCTTTGTTGTCAAATCCCTCTTTTTCGCCACGATAAACCTTTAACCGGCAAGAAATATGTAAGCCTTGATAATAATAACTACCACGTATGCCATTAGGTTGGTCGTGGCTTTTCCGATGAAAACCGCACCGAGAGATTGTACATTGAAACGAGAATACAAAAGTAAGCACACCGCACCGCACAAAATAGTGGATTAATTTAACGGATCTTAGCGGATTGATTCTTGAAATAATGACCCGTTGTGTATAACCGAGGGTGCGACTTGCTGTAGGCCCTTGATTTTTGTTACCTCCGTTATTTGGCATAATAAGTATCAGCATTGTGTCGGGAAGTATTTCCTGCGAACTACAAGTGTATTGCATAAATTAAGGGTCGAGTACTTGTCTTGACAATGGTCATCAGCCGGTTTTTAAATATAATGGAGTTTCGTACATAGCGTACGTAGACTACTTCACTTCATAATCGGAAAACGGTTTGCCAAAAATTACCGAGCATTGGGGTGTTCTAACATGTACGCACGGCACCGCCAGCACGTTTGATGATAGTAAAACCATGTTCGCATCGTATGATATAGCGAGAATTAAATGCACCGCGCCGCGCAGCACCGTTCGACTAATAATGTTTATTACCCGCCCCGAACAGAACCCCACGGAACCGTACGATGCGAATCGTAAAAGCAAAAAAAAAATCGCCTTTTTTGTTGCCATTGCATACCGTCAAAAAGAAGACCCCCGGTAACCGCAACCACCAAGTTTCAGGTTTCCTTGACATGCGTGTATTAAGGCGATCATTATGTACCACACCCTTTGATACCAAAAAAACAGCAAAATCCCGCGGCGGGTTATCATGCGTGTTAGTGTACGTGAAAGTATTTTCATTATGTATTTCACGCTCAATGTAAACATTGTATTTGTGGTATACAGCAGTATGCATGACACAAGACGCGCGACAGAGATAACTGGAAATATCATAGTAGGATAAGAATGGCACGAAACTGACAAGCTCGCCTTGGACGAACGATAATTCACGCAGGAAGAGGACTTTCCGGAGTTTGGTTTGCGAGTTATACGGATCGACAGACTACTTCAGGGCCGAAGGTCGGGGGCCATACATCGACCCCTGCGAGAGGGTCGCCGTATTCTTGTTTCGAGTTGGTATCGCACAAGGAGTGAGGCAGACGGCAGGATTTTTCAAGATCGCGGAAGGGACGGTAGTCAGCTGGACAATGTCGGTTGCGCACCTCATTATAGACCGCCTTCGCAGACGCTACGTGCGGTGGCCCAGTCCCGAGGAGCAACGCGACATCATGAAGTCATGGGAGCTGGAGAAGGCGCTGAGGTGAGCAATGAACACTGTTTTTGTACGAGATATGGTCGGTTTCAGTCAGGTTCGATAATAGTCTGCAAGTAGGGAGTTATCCTATCCCATGACAAGGGATGCAACACCCAAAACGAAAGGAATTCGGAAGGGGGGGGGGGGGGGGGGTGTACTCGATACTCGCGTATCAGGTCGGTATTATCCATGGCCGTAGTCGTAAGACCATAGCCGCTTGCATCCCTACAGTGCCGGAACATAGCGTGTGTCGGCTTGTCATCTACCAGGCAGACATTGTTCGCACCAAGTGCGAAGCGCCGTGATGTGTCTTATGAGTTGCATGGAGGGTGACCTGCATCCTACTAAGAACCGGCAGTTTGGAGGACTTGCATATGAATGACAGGTTCAATGAGTTGATTTTGTTTCCGGTGTGGCCACTTCCATAGAATTCAATGGGCGTACTATGTGACTGTCTATTGTGTGACTTACCATAAGCCCTACGTGATACGATCATTTCCCTTGTGCGGCGTTAAGATTCTTCATCTCGACATAACGATCTATTATGTCCACCACCGGTGACCGACGGCCCAAAAATAAAAGAAAACAACGCTGCCCCAAGGGTTCGCGAGGGGAAGTAGTGAGCGGTATGTTTCACAGTGTCGTAGACAACTGACGCCGACAGAATCTATGTACATTACTGGGAGGGGGGAGATGGGGGGTAAGAAGGGCCTCACTAATGAAATAACGAAGGCATGTTGTAAAAACAGCATACCAGGCAATGCTGACATAGAAGCTCAACGATGTATCCTTTAGAAACAAACTAAAGAAGTCCCACCACGCGTGGTATTACCGCTTTCTATGCTGTTGGTACGAAAAGGGAAATGAAGTGGAGAGAACCACGAAAATATAACTCTACCAGATAGACGAAAAAGGAGTCAACCACTTGAGTAAAAAAACGCTCAAAAGTTTGGGGATAATTCACTGAGCTACTCAGTCAGCGCCGAAATACGAACCTCAGTTGTCTAATCTTTATATGTCGAACTATAAGATAGGGTCCACAGGCATACACGGTCTTACCCTTGTAAGTGGGGCCAGCGTGTTTTACAATAGAGACCAAAACCCGCAGATCAATGCAGCGGGGGGAGTTTCACACTATGAGTAGCACATTTTTGTAAATTTTCATCCTTCGAGTCATACCATGGGGTTATGCTGTATAGTACGTTTGCGCCAGTCTGGAGTGGAGTCTAGCTTTGGTTGTCGTTAGGGGAACGCGGTGCGATTGTGTCGCGGCAAGTCTTATGAGGTTAAGTCGGGTCAGGTCATCACTCGTAGTCTGTGCCATACCACACTCCATACTCACACGTTGATGTTTGAACGCGTTGTGTCGAACATTGATGCGACCTTATTAACCGCAGTCATCACTCGGGCCATCATGAAGGGTATACGCACGTAGAATAGTGGTACGATGAACCGTCTCGAGAGCGAGCGTACCTCACCAGTGAGAGGGGACACTGGGATATCAATATTACGCGGTGGAACAACCAACACGTGAAGTGGTAGGCTTTCACGACCCGGACGAGCATCTCACTATTGCCGAACACAACTGCAAGAGTGTTTACCCTATGGTAATAGTCGCGGTAGGTGACACCCGGATCAGCACTTATAGAATTTCCCGAAGTTGTTCGCGACCGCCAGAACGTACGACCGATGAACGATTGTATTGTAAGTGTTTACGGCGAATCTTAGATACTCGACCCATCACTTCAAACTTATCGATTTCTTCTTTTTTTTTACATTTATATGTGTTAGACCTCGATGCGTAGGGTTTGTCTTCTTGTTATGATGACGAGGACACGGTGATATTTTATTTGTCTACACTTGCAAACGCGCATCGTTTTGTTGTACGAGCTAAAAAAGTACTCCGCGAATGTTATCCCCACAGGAACGTCATCGGTGGCATAGACGGCAGTCACATCAGGATTCCTGGCCCAGACGAAGAACTCCTACTCGCCTACTATAACTACAAGAAGTTCTACTCCATCGTACTTCTGGCTATAGTAGACAACGTGGGGAGGTTCAGGTGGTTCTGCTCCGGATGTCCGGGCTCATGCGGAGACAGCGGTGTACTGCAGGCCACCGCGTTTTACAAGCTGGCGCAAGAAGAGCTCTCCAAGCCCGTGGAAGAACGAAAATTTTTCGCGGACGGATCATGCATTCTGGGCGACTCCGCCTTCGCGGAGGGGGAGTGGATGCGAACGCCGATAACTCTCCCGCAAGAGAGGGCAGAGCGGTACTTTAACTACAAGCATTCCAGCATGCGTATGCGCGTGGAACACGCTTTCGGCCGACTGAAGTGGAAGTTCCTCGCCATGCAACGCGGCCTACTGTTCAAGCTAGATCACGCACCGATAATCATCGACGCTTGTGTGATTCTGTACAACTTCATCCTCGAACACGAGGGCACCTGGTCCTCGCACGTGCACATTGATGACGCCCAGACGAGAGGTGGTACGGGCAGAGGCCCTGGCGAGACTTCTGCGAGGAGGGAAGCTGAGGTTGCTTACCTGAGGGATGCTGGATTCCTTCAAGAGGAGTGGGGGGATCCTGGATCGAGAGCTGATAGGCGCCGCGCAGATCGGGAGAGACGCTTTCAGGGCCAGGAAGAGCCCCCCCCTGTTGATTTGTAATAAAGCAACTCGCGTCCTTTGCATCAACTTAGGCAACGAAGTGTTTCCTACGAAGACTGAGTGCAGATAATTAAAGGGGGGGTGGTTGTTTCATGGATAGGTACCCTATTGGGGCCAGTAAATGGTTCCCTTGCTTGAATGGTAATGAACCAACGCTGGCGTCCAGACAAACCTTGTTTACGAAATGTCTTCGGGCGAAGAGCGAAGGCAGAGAGTGGGATAGTGTGGGGGGTAGGTGTAATCAGACGATATCGAGGCCAAGAGGGGGTGCTTATTTTTTTAGTTGTAATGAACCAACGCGCGGGTCCGTTTAGAAGCTACGCTTAGAAAGGGTTTTTGAGTTAAAGGTGTGTGCAGGAGGCAAGGGATGGTGGGTTCATCTACCTTACCAGTCCGCAGCCTGGGTAGGACCGTTTCCGTCATGATGTCAGCGTTCCGAAGACTGTAAATACCCAGCGTATGGCCACCCCGAGATCCTTCTGATTTTGTATACATCAGCAAGATTTTTTTTTAATAGTTTTCTTTGCTTTGTCTCGTTGCCTGCTAATCGTTGCCCTTTTATTTCGCTTATCTTTTACGCTTCTTCGTTCTTGCAGTACGAGAGTGTAGACATAGACAGTCCTTTGTGTTCTCCCGTCCGAGTCCCAGCCCCACACGCGTACACACACCAGCTGGCGAGTCTGCGAGACTAGGAGTATCCTCTAGTTGTTTCCCTTTTGTTTACCATTTTCATTTGTTGAATTTGGTTACCCCCTCTTTGTATCCAGTGCTCTCGGTTGGTATAGCGCTCGATATAAACCTAATTCTAAAGTTTGTATATAAACGTATACCTCTTGGCAGTATGTGGGCAGCAAGCCATAGGTTTTAGACGCATACACCCCCTTTGCTGGTCACTTGGCAGTGCTTGGTTAAACTGTGTTGACTAAGTTAGGATAATATTATTACGTTTTGTCAAAGCTTTCTCAAAATATAGTGTTCATGGGCGCTTGTATCCTTGATCCCGGCGCCACACTATCCATGTCTGGCGTGCTCTCCCAAGCCTATAACGGTACACAATTCACGGGCGCGTAGTATAAGCGGGAGCACTTAGCTTGTCCCTATTATGTTAAAAAAAAAGTGTAGGAGGTACATGGCATAATTTGATTTCATTAGATGGCCGTGATGAGTAGGAAACGGGCTTTGTTTTGAACGTAATAGTACAAATCCAGCTCGTTGTTATACCGCGATACCAGCGTTACGTTTTTGACGCGGTGCAACATTGATGATATATAAATCCGCCGTCGCCTTGTTGAAACCCTATTTTACAACATTGGTTACGGGGACGTGCCTACATGAAGAATAAAAACCAATCCGAAGATGTTGCATTTAACTAGAGGAAATCAAGCGCCAACGAGGCGAAAATACTGGCAAGAACACACTAACGTATCCTAACCCTAACCCTAGAGAAACGCGGAAAACGATTATCGTCAGCTGTTGTACTGCTGTTATTCGATTTTTTTTTCAAATATCATGTACAAAAACGCATTATCGGCTACTGTCGTCACCTAACCCTACGTAAGATATTATGCCTACCTGAGAATCCGCATCGACCGACGTTAAATGACCACCCTGAGAAGTATTCCCATTACATTTGCCTAACCCCGAAGTAAATATTACTAGCCCAAACCCAATATACCTCAACCGATTCACCCGGCCAGCCGGCGTGTTTCTCGCATTTTGTCACCGTCGTAACCGCTGCACCCAACACCTATGGACTCAACATCCCCCAAGTTAACTGGGGCAGAAAAAAATGTAAGTTGCTCCCCTAATTTCGACTATTTCTGCATAAAAACATGTGCGGAACTTATTCCCGATTACCTCCACCACGATATTAAGCGTACCCAATAAACAAAGCAGTTTGCACACGACTATACCTACGCTAACTTAATAGACGACTTCAGCCCCGAAATACCTTGGCACGCGACCAGTTTTACTCTGTTTCAGCTTACAGAGGCGACACTCTATTATGTAAAAATCCAAACAGGGCGGGGGGGGGGGGGGGGGGGGGGGGGGGGGGGGGGGGTAGTTTATACGTATAGAACATAAGCTAGGAGTCTTGCTTCAGTTGGATTCCTTGTCGCTTCCGTCTTTGTTCGTTTCCAAATTCTTCAGCGCTAGTTTCGACTCATCCGGCAGATTAGCAAAGAAGATCGTTTTCATCTGTTCCCGCGAAATAATTCCCATGGACGCCATGTTCGTAACGTCAGCATTGGCTCTCGCCCTCGTGGTTTCCTTGTGTTGCTCCTCCGCCAATTTCAGCTTGCGGTCCTCTCGGGCGCTGTCGACTCCTGATCCACTTCCGCCCCCCGACCGCTCGGCCTTATTACGGGCCATAACTTCCAGAAGCTTGATCTTCTTTGCATCAATTTGTGACTTCCGCTTAAGACTCTCAGACATGGCGCCTTCAATGGGACTTCGACCGGCACTTCTCCAAGTTGGATTGCGGCTATTCCCCGCAGCGGGATTCGGGGGAGCGGCACTCAATTCCCCCGCCATGAAATCGTCTTCAGCCGCCCAGTCAGTGTTGCTTGCTGACGAATTGCTGTTCGCTCCATGACCAGATCGCCGAGTACCAGCGGACGAGGAACTGCCTCCGCCGATCGGCGCGCGGTTGGAGACAGACCGCCCGGAGAGGGGGCGGCCGCCACCTGTCCTGCGCGAAACGACCTCACTGCTGGCAACGACCCCGCCACCACGATGTGACTCCTCCTCGTCTTCACCCTGTTTTTTTTCCTCTTCCTTCTCCTCCTCCTCTCCCTCCTGCTGTTCATCATGGTCGTCCTCGTCCTCTTCTTGCTCCTGCTCGTCCTCGTCTCCGTCCTCCTTCTGCTCGTCCTCTCCTTCTCCCCCAAAGTCAAGGCCAACGCCCCCTTGGTCGTCAGTGTCAACACGAAGCTTCCCCCGCATTCCCTCTGCATCCTCGCCTGCATCTTCGCGCAGGGAGTCCTTGGCGACAGCCCGGTTGCTGTCGTACAGCTTGCGGCGGAGCTGATGAAACAAACCCTCGACTTTACCGCCGCTGGCACCCGTCTGTTGTGGCTGCAAGCGATACTTCGCATCTAAGCTCTTCTGGCTCCCGAACCATCTCTTCAGCTTCCGCATCCCCTGTTTCGTCTCGAAGAGGGGACCGACGGAATCCTTGTGGATCCTCATGTACGCCCTATTCTTACGCAGAAGGGTAGCGATTGGACCACCCATAAGCTCCAGCCACCTCGACCTGCCAAAATCGTTGTTAAAAGAAAACCGTGTGCTCTGCAAGTCGGCGATAAGCACAGAAAACGTCACGCGAAAGGTACAGCGGATAACGTGGATGCGTAAATAAGAGAAACATTTACATGCGTCTGCTCGATCAGTCTCTAAACACGAAATAATGAACAAGGGGTCATGCTGCAGAATAACCAATGGATAGGGAACAGGGTGTTTGACGCAGCCGCTCGGGTTTGGTATTTATTGCTACCTCGCACACACACCCCTATGTTGACCGTTGCTGTTATAAAACAGGAATGTTGCAGAGTACTCTACGCCACCAGGGATATGTGTCTGGCCAGGGTTTTATATTGGCGTCACCATGTGCTTCATAGTTCTGGAAAGCCATTTATTGTTGATTGACGGAAACCAATAAACGCGTTGAGGTGGACCGGGCTTATGTGAGGGGTTAGTAGTCGATGCAAAGGTAGGAGGTTTGCCCAAAGTCCTAGTTAGCTCCAGCCGTGTGGCTGGGGTATGATGCACGACGAATCGGAGAGATATAATACAACGAAATATAAGCTTGTTCGCAGAAGACATGACGTAACTCTAACAATTGTTGCCGTCATGGCCACAGCGGCGGCCATAATACGTCAAAGCAGAAAACTGCCATTTTACGGGGGGTGTGCTAAACGTGTGACGCTTTGTTCAGTGCTACGCATAATTCACAAAACGTGCGACTTAAAAAAAAAAACCCGACCGTTGCATTGCAAACATAAAATAGCTTGTTACGATACGAGCGCGAAGGGATGACACCCTATTAATCTGTTCTTCGGAACCCTATCGATTGTCAAAAGTAATCGCGAGGAATTCGCTCATGTTCAATACACTGCATTTAATCTACACTTCAAAGAAGAGAATAGGTGCCTTAATGATAGAGTAGGTTGGAACCCATGGCACTATTCGGAGGATGGACTAAGTACACACCGTCAACAAGGCATCGAAAGAGGCAACCAGCACGGTTTTTTTCATCCTGCCACATATATGTTCTGCGTAGCATATACAAGGTGAGTACATTTTACTGCATTTGTCTCTGCACACCGTTTTTTTACTTACTACCATCAATGATTGTGCCAGCGTTTGTGGCTCTGTCGTATTTTTACAACCGAATAACACACCGCAGGCAAAAGAGGTGTCGACGTCGGGCATACGTTTGATGGTTTAGATAGGCCTAATAGACCGTAATGAGAAGCAAGGAAATGGGCCCAAGGCTACGGTATCGGGAGGGGCAGGGGCTAACCCAATTGGACATAGTGTGATAGACTGTAGAGAAGACTGTGCACCACCATAACTACAGTAGTATGATCAAACGGCGCACTTCTCATTCACCTCCGTATCTGCGAACGCCGGCTGCTCCATGGGACCGCTAGGGTTATCGCCATGAACTTATTACTCTTGACGTTTTCTACCTGAATCCCAACGGACGCATGTAGCGTGCTGGCGCTCGTGTGCAATGTGTGCTGCCGACCATACAATCCGGTTTTACTAGAAATAAAACGCATTATAAAAACAGCGTCACTTGCAATGAAATGCGGTCATCATTACATGTCCAACCGAGATACTGTAGGAAAGCTCTGTCGCCTATTCTGGATGCTGTATATGCACAAAATCCGCTATATAGTCCGGAGACTTCGGGGACCGGCAGTCAGAGTGGGTTTTACGGCAAAGTATCCGCGTGTAAAAGCTCCTTAGATGTACGTCAGAGTGGATTTGACGGCAAGGTATCCGCTTGAAGAAGCTCTGGAGATTTCCTCACCCCGGTAGACGAATAATCTTTATTTCGTATTAAGACGCGGTCGATTGGAATAAAATGCAACACCAGGTAGTAGTTAGTATCACAAACCTTTAGTGTAAAATACTTCGAGCCTACACCAAATCTAGATGCCGGTGATGTAATGTCGAGCGTAGCAAGGGCAATTTCCACTCCCACTACCCGGACAGGTGAGAGGGCCCCGCAGAAGACGCCGGCCTATGTGCTTTCGCTTCGTAACTCAAGACTATCGCGGCTGGATATGAGTTATCTGTGGTGGTTTAGGTCATCGGCGAATAAACAGCGCGTACATATATCAACAATCACTATAGAACGAAATATGTTCCTTTGTTGCCTCATTGTCGACACTCTAGCGCATCTCGTGCGTAAAGTGCCTGTCCCGTCACCCCATACATATTTGCAACCTCGATACGCACTACCTGTCCCTATATCGATAAAGGATTATATTATTCACGAGTGTAAACTCACGTGGATGTCCGGCGTGTTCTCATTGGCCACTACCATGGCGGCTTCCTTCTCCTCTGCAGTGTAAGAGCGGCTTGGAACGCCAACCACGTCCGAATCCGAGTCCTGAAGGTAGGAAAGGAACACGGGGTTAGGGTTTTGGGCGAAGTAGTGACGACATCAACGTCGGGCACTAGCAGTGAATAGATTCACGGACAGACGAACCCAACACCTTCACGACATTGCTTTCAAGTTTTTGTTTTCACTATACGGGAGCGGTAAAAGCAAGGGTCCAGGTTGCGGTTGTCACCCACAAGGACTAAATTAGGGTAGATGGCGTAGCGCTGGTCTATGGACTGTCGCAAGTACCGCCACCTGTAGAGTCTATCATTCGCGTCATACTGTACCAAAAGTAGATGGTACGAAACGTCCATTAATATAGTGTGACTTTGTGCCTGTTCCGACTATTAGTTCCCGAACTGTATGTATAACAAAATAACTGCAATGGTTGGTTCTGGCAGCACAAGGAATCTTGTATACATTAACCACCAATCAGCACACTGGATTCCCCCTTGATTGTTGGGGGGAAGCCGCAAACTGGTGCCACAACCCCCCCCCCCCCCCCCCCCCACCCTCACCCCTGGAGTAGGTTGACGTCAACAGTATTGAAAACAGACACAGCAGTCAAAAGTCATTATACTACAGGGGTTCGCAGAGCCCAAGCTATAAGTAGTCAGTGGTTGAGGCGGCCTCGACGGAAGAGTTTGTGACTCCCCCCCCCCTCCCCGCTATCTTCTGTTTTGTGTACATAGGAAGACACCACGATGATAGGCGTTATTGTGCGTTGTACATCGATTCCAGTTAGTCACTAGTTATAGGGGTTCAACCGTTCCGTGGCGGCTCCACAGCAGCACAATATCCCAGTAGAGACTACTTTGGAATGTATTGATATAGTCAGTATATTCTCAAGCACCCCACAGTGGTACTGCCAATACCTACTGGTCCAGGCCCAGCTCGATCTTGCCTGGACATCATGTCACTAGGGCTTGACACCGACACAGTTTTGTGCTGGCACCAGTTTTCGGTAATAATGACCGTGGCAGCAGATGCGGGCATCACGTAGGTACTGAAGACCGAATTACACTGCCTGCGTCCGAAAAAAAAAACGCCGTATTATATAACGGAGAAACCATCCCAATTATTTTCGGAGCGAGAGAGGTGCGAGGTGGGAGCCCAAAAGGGAGTATCGTGGTACACTGTGCCCCGAGGGAATATGTGCGACAGATGAACATGAACAGTAGGTTTCAGAGGTTTTCATGCAGGTCGTCTACGACCTACATGCGCGAGAAAACACGCCAGTATACTGATTGCTGACGGAGTCAGTATAATATATACGTGTACAGGCTGCCAGTATTCAGCCGGGCATTTCACACGTACGAATACAGACTACGTCTGATAGATATGATACGAGCACACGGCGGGTATGACGGGATACCTAGTGTACGTGGGATGGTGCGTAAGATATGACCTACTGATGTAGCATGTACTACGTATCTGCTGTAAAACAACACATGCCGTATGTATGCCCGAACGTACATAGAAGGGGATCTCGGGACACGTACGCACGTGCTGGTACACCGCACCACAAAAAATGTGTGAATAGCGAGGATATCATGCGTGCGCGGTCGCAGCATTGCTACTGCTGTTTTAAGTGCAAATCGAACCCAGAACACAACAGCCTACATGAAGAAGAAACCAATGACATGTCAGTCACTTCCACATTTAGCTAACGCCATACACACCTCGTCGTTGTCGTTGCTTTTGCTGCCGCTGCCCCCCCCCTCCAGGACTACCTCTCTCCTTGCGGCGAGACTTTCCGTCCACAATTTTATCCTTCCGAGAAACTCCACTCCTCGCTGAACCTCCACCAGAATGTCCCGCACCTCCGGCGTGCCTCGCTGGGCCCTTGCCTTTGCCCGTGCTCTTTGTACTCTTCCTGGCGCGGTCGCTTCCACCCTTCGTCGCGGGCCTCTTGCCTGCTGTGGTGGAGGCTACGGGGTGGCTGCTGGACGCACCTGCGGTGGAATCGACATCGATTGGCTCGTGATCGGTGCTTGTCGAACCAACACGTCCTCCCGCACTCTGCCCTGCGCCACCCTCAGCCCGCAGTGCCGCACCCCTGCTGCCCAGCTGCATCGCAGCGTACGAACCAGAGTCTGCTAAACGACCACGAGGTGATCTTTTGCCCGTAGACTCCATTCCCGCGGTAAGAACGCGTGTCCTACTCTCGTCGCCAGCAGCAGCAGGAGGAGGAGTAGATGCTGCTGCTGTTGCTGCTGCTGCTGTGGGACCGACGACCTTGCACAGATCCACAAGAGCCTCGGCAGCGCCTTTCTCGGCGCTGCTGCTCGAGGGAGAATCCAGGGCTATGCTGGCTGATGTGCGCCTGGTCTTCATCTGCGTGGAGCTCCTTGTGGCGCGAGCTGGGGCACGGCGGTCTGGTGCTGCTGAATACCCAGCGCCATGTTGACCAGCGTCATCCGGAACTCCTGCTGCCGAAGGCTCAACTCCTCCAGGACCGCTCGCCAGTCGTCCACGCCCACCACGCCCACTACGCCCAACACGACCACCACGACCACCACGACCACCACGCCCACTGCGAGTCATGCGTTTGTCTTGAGGCATAGTATAGATAGCCCAGGGGCAGAGTCGAGTTGGTGTGTGGACACGAGCTACAAAAAAAAAATCAAGTGAAGTTTACCGCCAGCACTTGGCAGTAAACATATATAATTTGCAAAATTTGACTTTTGTAAAATTTGGCAAATCGAAAGTTGAACAGAGGATCCACAAGGATTCCGTCGGTCCCCTCTTCGAGACGAAACAGGGGATGCGGAAGCTGAAGAGATGGTTCGGGAGCCAGAAAAGCTTAGATGCGAAGTATCGCTTGCAGCCACAACAGACGGGTGCCAGCGGCGGTAAAGTCGAGGGTTTGTTTCATCAGCTCCGCCGCAAGCTGTACGACAGCAACCGGGCTGTCGCCAAGGACTCCCTGCGCGAAGATGCAGGCGAGGATGCAGAGGGAATGCGGGGGAAGCTTCGTGTTGACACTGACGACCAAGGGGGCGTTGGCCTTGACTTTGGGGGGGAAGGAGAGGACGAGCAGAAGGAGGACGGAGACGAGGACGAGCAGGAGCAAGAAGAGGACGAGGACGACCATGATGAACAGCAGGAGGGAGAGGAGGAGGAGAAGGAAGAGGAAAAAAAACAGGGTGAAGACGAGGAGGAGTTCACATCGTAGTGGCGGGGTCGTTGCCAGCAGTGAGGTCGTTTCGCGCAGGACAGGTGGCGGCCGCCCCCTCTCCGGGCGGTCTGTCTCCAACCGCGCGCCGATCGGCGGAGGCAGTTCCTCGTCCGCTGGTACTCGGTGATCTGGTCATGGAGCGAACAGCAATTCGTCAGCACGCAACACTGACTGGGCGGCTGAAGACGATTTCATGGCGGGGGAATTGAGTGCCGCTCCCCCGAATCCCGCTGCGGGGAATAGCCGCAATCCAACTTGGAGAAGTGCCGGTCGAAGTCCCATTGAAGGCGCCATGTCTGAGAGTCTTAAGCGGAAGTCACAAATTGATGCAAAGAAGATCAAGCTTCTGGAAGTTATGGCCCGTAATAAGGCCGAGCGGTCGGGGGGCGGAAGTGGATCAGGAGTCGACAGCGCCCGAGAGGACCGCAAGCTGAAATTGGCGGAGGAGCAACACAAGGAAACCACGAGGGCGAGAGCCAATGCTGACGTTACGAACATGGCGTCCATGGGAATTATTTCGCGGGAACAGATGAAAACGATCTTCTTTGCTAATCTGCCGGATGAGCCGAAACTAGCGCTGAAGAATTTGGAAACGAACAAAGACGGAAGCGACAAGGAATCCAACTGAAGCAAGACTCCTAGCTTATGTTCTATACGTATAAACTACCCCCCCCCCCCCCACCCCCCCCCCCCCCCCCCCCCCCCCCCCCGCCCTGTTTGGATTTTTACATAATAGAGTGTCGCCTCTGTAAGCTGAAACAGACTAAAACTGGTCTCGCGTGCCAAGGTATTTCGGGGCTGAAGTATTCGACGGGGTTTCCGGGTATTCGCAACACGTTTATTTAGTGTTTGGGCGGGATTTTTGTTTTTTTTAGCTTCCTTCAAGTATCAACGGCACTACAACGGGTTTCCTCGTATTTTTAAACGTGGAACCACTATAGGGATACTTGTAATCGTACCGCTCTCGACCTTAGGGTTAGGTATATCAACCTTACAAGTAGAGCTATACCCTGCCGTTAAAGTACAAGGCGGACCTTTCGGATCCGTTCACCCCTAGGTGGTTGGTCGCATGTTCGCGGAGCATATTTTATTTCCTTTTTGACTACATTTCTCGAGAAATAGGCGTTATTGGGAACAGCGCAAGACATCGTGGCACTAGTTCTGCCGTTGTAGGGAAGAGCTGTCTCAATGAAAGGACGTCAACGAACCTTACATAGTGCACGCGGTGAGGCACACGCTTCAACGCCCCGCTATGTGGCGCGAGGAGTAAGAAATACGAGGTGTAATAAGGCCCAGGAGAAGGGGATTTGGGGTAGGTCCGATAGTGTTTACCAGTTAGCATTTAGGGTATAATTATTGTACATCGATCCGTACGTAACAAGATATATCAGGCCAAGTCGTCTATTAAGTTAGCGTAGGTATAGTCGTGTGCAAACTGCTTTGTTTATTGGGTACGCTTAATATCGTGGTGGAGGTAATCGGGAATAAGTTCCGCACATGTTTTTATGCAGAAATAGTCGAAATTAGGGGAGCAACTTACATTTTTTTCTGCCCCAGTTAACTTGGGGGATGTTGAGTCCATAGGTGTTGGGTGCAGCGGTTACGACGGTGACAAAATGCGAGAAACACGCCGGCTGGCCGGGTGAATCGGTTGAGGTATATTGGGTTTGGGCTAGTAATATTTACTTCGGGGTTAGGCAAATGTAATGGGAATACTTCTCAGGGTGGTCATTTAACGTCGGTCGATGCGGATTCTCAGGTAGGCATAATATCTTACGTAGGGTTAGGTGACGACAGTAGCCGATAATGCGTTTTGTACATGATATTTGAAAAAAAAATCGAATAACAGCAGTACAACAGCTGACGATAATCGTTTTCCGCGTTTCTCTAGGGTTAGGGTTAGGATACGTAAGTGTGTTCTTGCCAGTATTTTCGCCTCGTTGGCGCTTGATTTCCTCTAGTTAAATGCAACATCTTCGGATTGGTTTTTATTCTTCATGTAGGCACGTCCCCGTAACCAATGTTGTAAAATAGGGTTTCAACAAGGCGACGGCGTGTGACGTCAAATTAGCTTTGCATGCAGGCATACCGCTCTCCCATCTTCGAGATCTATAAAGTTCGACCCCAGTGAGTACCGGGCTGAATAGTATTTTGTGCTTTTCGTCGGACGTTTTCTTATTCTGGACTAGCTCATGCTCTCGTTGTCTTTGTTTCTAGATATTGTGAGCACCTCATAGAACACTGCATGATTGCAGTCAACGTCAGGAACTTGGTGGAGATGATCATCTTCCCGGATTTGTTTGTGATGTACTCCGGGATCCGGCCATCAGACCAAGGGTAGAACAGATGCCACCTGCAGCGCTTTTCGCCTATTACTTCATGGATCACCCTTTTGTGTACGTAGTAATTTGCCCCACAGCCGCCGGTGCAGGTTTTCACCACGTGCCAAGTGCTGAAGCAATCGTCGACCTCAATGACTGTCGCCTGCATCTTGCGTACACGAAGGGCCTTCGTGCAGCACACGTTGATATCCGGGACGAAAGACCTCTTCACGTACGGGGGACAGACGCCCGCGATGGACGCCGGCAGTGATTCTTTGAACAGGGCGCGGACGTCGGGCGCACCTGCTGCGTCGAACATTGCCGTCAGGCATTCGTACTGTTCGGAAGTGAGCCCGTAATGCGTGCGGAAGGATTCCGATAAGTACTTAAGTTGTGTCTTGCTACAACGGCCTCCGTTGTTGGTGGTCCTCATCAATGTGTGGTCTGCCGTGGCTTGCAGCAGTACCAGCATTCTGCCTGCGGGCGTCCCGTGGAAGAGGTTACCGGCAGGAGTTGTCGCCATCGCTAAGTCTTCGAACAGGCCCATGGCGTTGGGTAAGTAACCAGGTAGTAGACGCAGGCAGACTACGCCCGGGGTAGATTTTGTCCTGCAAAGTGTGGACAAAACAAGAATGTTAAATGAAACTAGTCTTGTGCTAGTCATATCCGCAGCTCTGCCTACCGGCTGCGTCGACCATCCACCTCTTTACCTCGCCTCGCCCACCTGTATTGTCGATTCATTGTTCATGATCTATAGCGAACGGTTGCCTCGATGGCTTGAAAACTTCCACCTCAAAAGTTTCACGTACTTCTGCAGCTTTCAGCATTCCACCAGCATACTATTCCGT
This sequence comes from Macrocystis pyrifera, assembly GCA_031763025.1. NCBI lineage: Eukaryota > Phaeophyceae > Laminariales > Laminariaceae > Macrocystis > Macrocystis pyrifera. The sequence continues at coordinate 5,190,562 of JASSKH010000014.1, forward strand.
TTCCCGTCGCGTGTGGACCTTCATCCACTATCTGCCTCTTTGCTGCTGCGGGTACCACACCCTGGTTGGTCATGACAAAAAGAACTTTTGCACGCTTCGGCACCGTACAGCCCACGTTAACTCAGCGTCTCAACCCCCGCCCTGGTCGCAAGTCCGCTGTGAGCCGCTAGGGCTGTCTGCCCCCTAGCAATCTGCTGTATACAATCCGCCCTCGCCGCCGATCACTCAATCCCCCTTGCGCTCGGGTGCACGTGTGCGTCGTATGTTGTGCCCTCCGTGGTATTTCAGACCTTTTCCAGATGTGTCTCTGTCCAACAGGACGGACGGCGATGGTGCCCGCTTGCGACAAGCCCCCCCCCCCCACCCATATTTACTAGCATATTGAATACACACTACTGCGTACTGGACTCGCCTCCGCGTGGGGATGACGCCTGCTGATGTCCCCGCCAAAGCCCCGTAGACGCTGAGGGCGTAACTGTTGGGTGATCCACGCTGTTGGTGAGACGGTGGATTCAAGGGGCGTCGTACGATCAACGATGGGGGGTGTGAGGAGAAACATGGCCGTCAGCCGTCGGTGCGCGGCGGCCCAGCGTTTGTTGGAGTCATGGACGTTGTGTCATAGACTAGGAAGATACGGGGGCAAACTCGAAGCATACATTGTCTAACGGCATCGGGCCGTACAACGCATGACTCGTTCGTGCACACGAGACTCTCGCCTGGTATACCTTCATGATATGCGGATAGAATCCTCCTCCGCGGCTTACAGAGAATCATTCGCAGTGTATACCGTGTTGAATTTAGGCGTGGGGTTTCAGACGCTTGCTCTTCCGAGGCGTCGTGATTGCCGATACAACCGCTTTCCCGCGGGTGTCGCGGTCGGTCGTATCCGATTGGTGTTCCCACTACGCCCGTCTCCGAGTGTCGCGGTACCGGCGGGCGGTGCGACTCCGAAATACCAACTCCGGTCCTGCGCTGGGTCGCGGAGGTTCACTTCTCAACTTTCGTAGAGTTTGTTTTGATTGCTAAGGCTCTGCCTAAAGCATAATATGGCAATCTCGATAACTTTTTTGTATAGTCTAGTTCGATCTATCGGCTTGGCTGGTGCAAGCGCTTGCCCTGCACACGACGACCGTTCGCTGGAGGGAGCAGGCGCGGATGCTCCCCTTTTGCCTGCTTCAAACTAAGTTATATTTTGCCCCGTATTTTCCCCAAGTCGTCGTCGTTTTCTTTGGTTCTGCGCGTTGTCCTTGTATTTCCCATGTCTACCCGAGCCCCGGCTACAAATATATTATCACCATCTTTGGGACCATGTGATGACCTTCCGAGTTACCCGCGTCACACGACCCCTCATACATGAAGTATTTGTAATAGTTAGAGGAAGTTGGGCGCCTTTACGTCGCACCCTTTTCATTACCGTCCGTTTAAAGCTAGGTCTTGTCGGTAGATTCAATTACATTTTGGTACTGTTCGGCGTTCAAATTGACTCGATTCTCAACCTTTGCTCTTTGTAATATACATTCCTTCGTTGAAATTTGATGATGGAGGTTGTTGTTGCCCCAAACGGTCCCCGCTTGTTTATTGGCATGAGTTCCACAAAGGACGCACACAAATGGTGTCAAGCTTGTTTGGCTGCGCAAGAATTGTGTTGTCAACCCTATCGATCACATCTTTGCCTGCACTCGCATCCGTTTTCTGCTGCGACCCCCCCCCCATACAGTCAGGGGTGGGAATGGTTTCGTTGAAACGGCCCAGACGCCAAAGGAGGCGCCGTGGTAGTTACGTGGTAGAGACAAACTTGAGGGTATTGACCGCTCCGTGTTAATAACAAAAACACGTTGCCATCATAACTTGAGTCCTATGTTGCTGGCTCTCGGAAACAACATGAAAGCAGTGCCGGCATCAGTGATGTGGCGTTGGTCTATTGCAGCATCAACGGCAGCATCGTCTTTGGCGCGCGACGTGCTACAGCCCAGGCCACAACCCAGCCCAGGGCCTACGCCAGCAGCGTAGCCACGGACGCGCGAGCGTTAATTAATCGCGCATTTGGGGGGGGGGGGGGGGGGGGGGGGGGGGGGGGGGGGGTGGGGGGGGTGGGGACGGTGTCCATACGACTACGCATGAGATCGAGGACACCTTTCCTCTAGAGTCTCCCCCCCCCCCCTGCCCCGACTACAGTGAAACACACGTTGTACGGGTGGACTCGCAGTGTGTGGTCCTCGTCGACTGCTCTTCGCTACATGTTGACGACAAGGACATACCCACACACGGCATCGACGCTCGGGATCGTGTGGCAATACTGCACTTGGCCAAGGCCGGGGTTTGGACGGCGCTGCCTGCATGTACCTCGTCGCGCCCACGGCTTCGAGTTCCCAGCCAAATCATTGGCATGGTTGAAGCCTGGCCCGAGCCTTGAGTCGCTCGGTGCATTCACCACACGCCTCGAACATTAATGGTGCTGCTGCACGTGGTCGTGCAGCAGCACCACCCTGTCCCGAGATGAAGAACACGTCTCATCTTCATGTTTACGCTTAATTGTTTCCAACTTTTCCGGGCATGGTGGTACGGTGGAATATTTCTACTCGATCATTTCCTCACGTGAGGCAAGTAATGTGGTGTGTTGGCGTCTGAACGCGAGTGGTGGCTCCTTTCCTGCAGCATCAGGGCCTGCTCACAGATGGCGAACCAGTCGGTCTATCATTCTCCATGTGCGGTGCCTGTCTGTCTTGCGTCATCATCCACTTGGTTTCCTTTGCTTTTAAATCGCGTGCCCCGATTTTCACGTACATGTCGTCAGAAACGGACAAAATAGGGTGTCGCCCGAGAAAATTCGAAATCTCTCCTTTTGGTTCGTTTTTAACGGGTTATCGTATACAACATCTGTTTTTTGCGTCTGCAACCAATCCATTCCCATGTCTAACCGATCTCGCTAAATTCGATCGCGATAGCAACTTCGTAATTGGGGAACGTATTCTTAACTTGTTGTCTTCATTGAAGGCCTCTTCATTTGCCAGGCATGCAAGGACGTTCTGCCTATTATTGACTTATTGGTGTATTTCGCATCGTTTAGTGTTTCTTTCATCATCTCAAGGGGTTTGTTTCGTGATACAAGCAACGACTGCGTCTTCGTATCGACACGCCGCAAAACGGGAAGGGGAATGGCAAACATGCCTCCTCCCGTGTACTAATACTGCGCCGTTATTTGAACACCCTTGACCGGGCCAATAGGACCAAAATCAAGAGGAGACCTTCACTCGGGGCGTCGTCCGCCGCGTGATAGGCTCGCCACGACCTCACCACCGATTCGCACAGGGCCGACTGTTCTTCCCTTCCGCCGTGGGGACTGTGGCCTCGCTCTTTGTGGCCCTCGTGCGCCAGGTCGACCAAGTTGTTGATCGGATCGGACTCCTTTGCCCTCTCTGTTCACAACGGCTTTGTTCCAAACAGAAACACGCCTTGCATTCTTTTTCGTATCCAACAACACGGTGGACACGTCGACAGTATCAGCGGTCGCACGCCACGTTGGTTAGAACGGGGCAATGACATCATTCCTTCCTGGGTCTAGGCAAACGCGACGCCTGCCGACGCCAACGTTGGCGGCCCTCCTTGCAAACACCTCCCTCTACCCGCAAGCAGGCGCCGGTTCCATGGGCGGCGTCGGGATGCCCGCGGGGCATTTCTCTTCGTAAAGGAATCCACGCAAAAGTCCAGTTTATTTTCTCCCGAAGTGCAAGTGGCGGATGAATTGGAGCGCCGCTGGATCATTCGTACAGAACCTTCGCCCGCAGGCGGTTTTGCCCGATATTCAATTGTTTTCTCTTGTGTCAATTGTTTTCTCTTTGTGTCGATGGATGATACTCCTTGCATTGGACTTTCGCGTATGGGAGGTATGCCACGATTGTGCGCGTCATGGGACTTGTATTCGCCGCGCCACGTTCGTCGACATGTATAACACCTTGATGAATGACATCAACTCCTTCACGACGAACAGCACAAAATCTGGGACGGGTGATTCCTTCCGTGTTTTCTGCCAAGGTGTATCTGAATCAAACGTCCCGCCGTTCGTACTATGGCCGCGTTTCAGCAGAAGAGCTAACTTTTGCGTTCGTTACGCATAATTTGATTATTCTAATGTTTTACACACGTGCTCCCCCGATGATCCCCCGATGATAAGCGCAATTTTAGAAATCTGGGATGGGCGAACCCAATGGAGAGATGTGTAACAAAACCTCAAGTGCTGCCGTTTGTGCTGGGGCCGGCCGTCCGATCGAATAGCCAACCTCTGTCCATAATTGATACAATATGTACGGGTTGGTGTAAATGAATAGTGTGGGTTCTTGGTGTGTGTTCCTACCATTCACTCAACGAAGAACCTATGCCATGTTGTTGCTTATACGCGCGAGAGTTTAGGCTCGGCCTCCGCTGGCCTTCGCCACAGGTGGTGAATGTATTTCGGGTAATTGAACAAGAAGCAAAGACGCGTTTTTGTGTCGGAGGAACGGCGAACCCCCCCCCCCCCCCAGAAAACAAAACGGTGGAGGTTCAGTTTATGGACAATGTAGGTATGTCTACGTCGCCGAAACTTCGCTACCTCGACCGCGCATATGGTGGTGGCACCCACACAGTAATTTTAGTCTCCTATGTTTTGCGTTGTGTTGACAGCACTTGCCCTGGACTCCCTCAACCCCTGGGACGCCCGGCTCCCTGCCCCCCCTCCCTCTCCTGCCGGCCCCTCATTGGCCCGCCCCCCCCCCCCCCCCCCCCCCCAACCAACACACCACACCCCACCGCCCTTGTTACCTAGGGGGACACCGACGCCCTCGACATGCAAGACCTCTGTTCGGTTCAGGTCGAGTTACTGGAGTTCACGCAGACGCTCATTCCGGAGGCATCGGGGGCAGGAGCAGGCCTGGGCGGAACCAGACCCTGGGAAGATCAAGGTGGGAATGTAGGGGACGACAACCACGGCGACAACAAGGATCGTAGAAGTGGCAAGTTCTTCCCGTCAAAACTTGGTGAGGCTCCCAGGACGAAGCGCGGTGACAAACGCCGGAAACAGGCCGCGCAACCGGCACTGGATAGGTACTTACCCGCGATACTGTCACTGATTTTTTCCGTGTTGGGCGATTGGGGGTCAGCCGGCGGGGGATCGGCGTATAGGGCAGAGGCGGGTGATATGTTCGCGAAGGAACGAGCGCACGCATCTCTAGACTTCCATCTGCCTCGCGCTGAGACCAAGTGGGATAGGTAATGGCCAAGCACGGACACCTATATACCAGTGACGCCAGAAGCTCGTCGCAGAGAGACATGTGGAGTTCCCCGATGCGATTTTCTTCGCGCAGTCAGAACGCACCTTGAAAAAGGACGTTGCGGCGATGCAGTATGACACTTGTCTGTTGGGGCCGTTGTACTTGGTCGCTGTTAACACCGCTCCATTTGAATATAGATGCATCCCACCTTTTACGGCGGCGCTGCAGCGGGTTTACCTCCGTCGTTGGGCTACATATTTTGCTTACGTAGATGCCCTTTCTAAGAAGGCGCCTTGAAGTATCCACTTTTGCTTTTGCGTTTGGTGGGATTATAGTCGTCGGCGTAGTGGTGGTGACTAGGGAATGGTTCTACAAGGGCGAAGATGTCTTGTTACAAAGGTATGTTACCATATCCGGGATGTCTTATTACAAAGGTACTTCATCGCGGGTTCATCTTGCTTCTAGTGTCGGGGGTACGGGTCGCTGAGGTGGGTGTCACGCCCTTAAGTTAGAAGTTTGTCTAACCGAAGACGATGCGTATGTTGCTGCGGTATGCTTGGCCCGACCACGGAACACATAGGGGGGACGGTGCGTGTCGTTGCCTCGTTGTAGTTGTAGTTACCCTGTAACTCCTCAAAATACGACACGATATACCTGGCATTCACCAGGCTTACGGGTACGTTCAACTTTTTGGGTTTGGTTTTTATTCAATCCACACGACGAAGGATTGCCTTCAGTCGCACGCCACGATCGTATACATTCCGGTTCGGTGCTGTCGTGTGTTGTTTTTTTGTTATGTATTTTGTGCATTTATTTCCGACAACAACTATTCGCTGCGGATGCACGCTGCTGGCGGAAACACTGAACGGTTCGAGCTGTATTTCCGTACATGAGGTTGTATGCTCTTCGTCGCGGGTGTTTCGTGATTCCTTTCCGTTTCATGTTTTCTTATTAAGTTCGAAGACCGGACTCCCATTCCCGTCCAATCCACAGTACTATAGCCGGGACCCCCGCTCGGTGCTTACATCGTACTGCCATACATGCTGCTGCGAGGTAGCCGCTGCACCCGCTGTTCGATTATCGTCGAGGCTGCTGGATGTCGCGTGTATCTTATCATTGTTTGGATCTTCAATCTCGACAACCCAAATTCCCCTGCGGCCGCACGCTACAACTGCCGTCCCCACTATTTGTTGCATGATCGTCGATACGAGCTTAGGGCGGTACCTCTTGCATTATTGTGACATTTGTTTTATCCACGTCAGAATGTATGGTTTCCACTGCGGCGAGACTGTACTGCCCTGCACTCAAATGCTTGATGACGGTCGCGGTGATTTCATTGCGCTGGCCTTTTAAAACTTGGTGGACTATATGCCACGAAGGCAGACAACCATTGTTGCACTTACGGGCCGCGATACGTACACATGGCGTTAGCTTTCTTCGTGTTTATGTCTTTGTGCCAACTCCTAGGTTGGAAGAATATTTTTTTGGCACGAAAGCTCGTCAGTCACCACTGCATGCCGTTCGGAGTATCCAAGAGCCGCAACATATACAAACGATTTCCGGCGCTCGCACGCTATACTGGTCGATGTTGCCCGCGCCACTGCGGGCTGTTTTGGCGGTTGGATATTCTGGCGATTGATTTTTTCTACTTATCACGTCGCAATGGTCGTGCGTGGAGTGGTTCGCGAAGCCACCATTGCTTCTAGGTAGGAACTTCGTCATTGGAAATGGTGGACATAATGAGCGCCAATGGAATGCACTCGGCTTGCGAACCAACCATAGGTCCAACACTAGCCTGCGTAAATGTGTTTGGCGGTCACCATCGGGTGAAGGCAACACGGGGGTTATCCGTTACGGTCGTACGCTCCTGTTGCACAACACATTGTATTATGGTTGACGTGGCGTTAACTTTGCGCGGGCAGCTACAAAAATTACAAGGTAGACAACACATTTATTCTTGAAATGACGTCAACAAGCCCGCGGATTTATTGATGACTTGTTATCTCGTTTGCCGAGAGAAGACGACGCCGCGTGTTTTCTTGCAGATGAAAGTAAATCGTTTTGCCTTTTACTCTGTGTCCTTGAAGACGGCGCTGTTGAAGACCTCAAACGGTCCCCACAACAATTTGAATCTGCACCGGAAGCAACGTGGCGCAAAAACACATTACCAGCAAAGACGAACTCCTACACGGGACGCAGATGTTGTGCCGGCTGCACTTACACAATCTCTTCTGAGTATACAACGGGCGATGCTTACGACTTGTGTAATAAGTCCAAAGCTACCCATGCTTAAAGACGACAATAACACACAACGTTTACCCCGCCAATATGCGCTTCCGGTTCCATCAGAGGACGTCGTTCGCCACGTGCGAAAAGAAAGGGCAGCCAATTGGGTCGTGCCCAATACGGTTTACTATACGCCCCCTTCCAACCCAATCTCCATCAGGGTCAACCGCTAAAACCTGTTGACGGCAGTGCCCGGTACGCAAAGACGCTAAAAGAAAGCATCGGGCGCGACAGGGGTTGTGAACCTGACGACAGAGGAGCGATCACGGTGGCGCGGTAACACAGTGTTAACTGGAAACCCACGAACGTGCACTTGCCTTGACGTTATGTTGCTTCTCGGTCTCGTTCATCTTTAATACAGAAACCGTATATTTATGCTGAGATCAGTCCTTGTGACCAAACCCGCACGTTATCACTATGACATGCCCAGATCGTTATCCCCATATTTACTATGAAGGGGGACCATAGTTAATACGACTTACGGCACACACAAACACCCTTATCTTTCCATACTTATACTTACAAAATTTGGTGTTAACTACTATGGCCCCCCGCAATAACACGACAACATCATGTTATTGCCGACGCAGCGTTATACGTAACACACTAACATTATGTTACCCTTAGGAGGAATGTTATACGTAACACCCTACATAACGTTACCATGTTCGCCACCAATACCAATACATATCATCTTGTTACAGAAAACACACTAACGCGTCTCATAACGCAATGGCCAGCACTACTAACACTACGTTATCCGAACCCCCCATCTGATTGCCTTAGGGTCGGATAACGCAACACTTTTAACGTGCGCTCGGTACGTTACAGTCTTAGCCGGCCCATAGGTAACACAATGTTAGGATATTAGCTTTACGGTGGAATTCTCTGTAACATGAAGTGGCGGTGTTACCGTCAGTGAAGATCTGATCATGTTCACGTTCCGTCACCGTCTTACCCTAAAACCCGATCCGGGTTTAACTCCATGTTACTGAGTTACCGTTGGGGCCGAACTCGTTCTAACGCAATGTTAGTATAATACTCACAGGAAACGAGCAACAGTCCAGTTGGGCGCTCTACAGAACCAATATACCCTCTTCCCGAGATCCAACATGTTGGTAACAATGATATTTATGAACAGCAATGGCCATGAGAGTTTTGACGCTTGACAAATTTATTGCCATGAGGGAGGAGAAGCCCTTCCTCTGCGGCCACCCCGGGTCTCGGTTATAAGACCGAGAGAGGCTTGAAGGGTTGAAACAGTAGGGCGCGGAAGACCACAACTACTATTATTAAAACTTATTACTGCTGTATGTAGTGCTATTCATGGGTATACATACATACTTGGTGGTACGTGAAATCGCTGATTCCGGGGAGACGGAATAAAGAACACAAATCGCCGAGAAACACAGAATACACACTATACACTCCAATAAAAAAGTATGTGTTACTCTCCCCGGTGGCTTGGTAGGTTGTCCGCGTGCCTATCAAGATCAATTTCGTGGGTTCAAATCTCACCGAGTGCATGCTCGTAGGGACTTTTTCTTGCATAAAAAATCGATGAGCGGAAAGCGCGAGAGCGTGAGTTAGCTACATTCGACGAAAATCGACGAGCAGTGGGAGTGCTGAACCCTATGCGCGATAAAAATGAAGGCACGTACCGGGGGGGGTGAAGGGACGACACCTGTGACAACGGCTAGTCCAGAAGATCGTCGAGTGTAAAACCTCCTACGAGTGGGCTGGGAAGTAGACGTGATGATTAAAAGAATAAATTAACAAAAAAAGCAACACGCAGGCATCAAAGAAAAGACCGCATGCTCGACAGCATGGTAGTGGGAGGGAGCGCAAGAGCTTGCTCTACGACCACAACGTATCAAGGTTGTAAGACAGAGACTTGAAAGGGTTGACACATTCAGGAAGAAGACCGTGTACTCCTGCTGTATGTATTAATAGTACTCTTCGTGGGTACACACACATACATACTATACACGGTACGTTCATTTGCTGAACTCGGGTAGACGAAATGGACAAAACAGAGCACCCGAGAATCTCACAACACTCGATGACAATACTATTATTTTAATAATACATATAATATGTTAGCAATAGCCATGAGAGTGTTGACGCTTGATGCCACCGTACATACGAAAAAGAAGAAATCCGGTGTTGGCCAGGCAGTTTGTGACGACAGAACTTGTGTGTCTCTAGGATTTTGAGATTCGGCACGGACACTTGTTGTGCTGGATGTCGACGTGTAGAAAGAACGGTTTATTAATGTGAAGAAAACAACAACAACAACAGTGCGATCAAGAATACATATGTTTAGCTCCTAGGAGAATTTCTGTAATTGTACGCGAAAATCATTGTGTGACGAGAACAGCATCACAGCTAGATGCCGGAGGAATCAGCATCACGCATGTGGCACGCAACGACACGCACGACCGGAATTCATATAGAATACTCGCCTGCGGTGAGCGGAGGTGAGCAGAGATGAGCGGAAGGAAGACTGTAGGCGAAAACCTATATATTTATAAACAAGGCTTTCCTTCGGAGTGGGTATTCCGTCGTTTCTTGTACAAATACATTTAGTTTGGTTGGCTTTGGGCTATGACGCCAATTACAGTTTTGGTTGGCTCTGGGCTTTGACGCCAATTGCAGTTATATTGCAATTGGGGTAATAGCCCAAAGCCAACCAAACTAAATGTTATGACGCCAATTGCAGTTATATTGCCAGTTATATTGCAATTGGGGCAATACCCGAAGCCAACCAAACTAAATGTATTTGTGTAAGAAACGGTGAAGGATGTAAGAATCGCGTTTATTTGTGAGTGTAATGTGAAACGTAAGATCGGGTGACGCAGGAGTAAGAATGGCATTCGTCTAATAATAAGGATAACATATTTCATCAATGCGGGGAGAGAGTGGAGTAGTGCACGGCATGTGGATGATATACAACATACAGGCTGTTGTTTCAAGGAAGGTTCGGGACGGAGGGGAAAGCAGCAGTGCCGGCAACGACAACGGTTATGGAAATGTTGTATAGTTGCTGGGCGGCCGCGATTTCGATTTAGCCAGCATAGGAGTTTGGATGAGACATGGTATGTAAATAGTCTTCCAGGCAGCTGTAGTAACGAGGCGGGAGGCCCCGAATGTGGATCTGTCCGCTGTTGAACCCGTTGGGTATGTGTAGGGAGAAATAGTCGTGATTTTGGGAAATGTGGGAACAATTTGTTGCCTCTCATTCGTCCTGGATGGAGACAATCTCCTTGGCGTCCTGCTTCGGAATTCCGCGAAGCCCTGCAGCAGGCGAAATGGAAGGGAGTCTTCTTGCGCTTGATGATGATGTCTCCGTCCTTGATGGTGGAATCCGTCAGGCGGCAGTTGTAGGACTTGCCACCGACCTGGTCGAAGTAAACAGGGTACGCGGGGCGGGAGTGGCGTGCAGGAAATGGCGGGGGAGGGGGAAGGGCGGGGGGGGGGGGGGGGGGGGGGGGCAGAGTTCATTATTTGTACTGCTCTACAGCGGCACAACAGCAGTACGTAATCGCTTGCTATACGACGGCAGCAGCAGCAGCAGCAGGAGCAGCAAGTACATGCGTAAAACGCAGCAGGAAAACGGCCAAAACATTTTTCAACGTACCAAAACGACAATTTGGGTGCAAAAACGACCAAGAAAAAACAGTAATCCGAATACATAAGAACAATCAGTGGATATTGAGCCAGCATTAGCAGTATCAGCAGCAGCAGCAGCAGCAGCCGCAACGGCTTCGAGCAGTGGTTGCGGCAGCATTAGAAACATTAGCAGCAGCAGAAGCAGCAATGGATCGCCGCAGCGTTGGCAGCAGTAGCGGCATAGCAAAGATATGATAAAAAAGAAGAAACAAAGTATGTACCCTGGTATGCCGCGACCGCAAAAAACTACGGAATTTCATTGGCGAAACAAAAATATGTACACACAAATGACCAGCATGATGTACAACGCAGCAGCAGCACCACAGCAGCGTAGCAGCTATATGGAAAGAACGAAGCCCAAAACGACAAAAAGCAGTACGTACGCAAAAATGCAGCAGCAAAATGACCAAAATATTTTTTCCAGGTACCCGAACGACCATTTAGGTACAAAAACGATCAAGAAAAACAATAATCCGAGTACATGCGAAGATCCAGTGAATATTGCGGCAGCATTATTATTAGCATTAGCAGCAGCAGCAGCAGCAGCAACGGATCGCCGCAACGTTGGCTGCAGCAGCAGCAGCAGCATAGCAACGATATGAAAAGGAGGAAGAAAAAAACTACGTACCCTGGTCGGCCGCAATCGCAAAACGTACGGTAATTATTGACGATACAGAAATATGTACACACACACGAGTCTAATACACACACGAATCACGTCCAGCATGATGTACTGCAACAACGCAGCAACACCACAAAAAAAAACGTTGACGATACAGAAATATGTACACACGCACAAGTGCACACAAATCATGTCCAGCGTGATGTATACGGGAAACAACGCAGCAGCGCCACAAAACGACAAAACGACCAAGAAACACAATTATCCGAGTACATACGAACATTCAGTGAATATTGCGGCACCACTAGCAGCAGCAGCAGCAGCAGCAGCAGCAGCAGCAGCAGCAGCAGCAGCAGCAGAAGCAGCAGAAGCAGCAACGGATCGCCACAGCGTTGGCAGCAGCAGCAGCAGCAGCATAGCAACGATATGAATAGAAGGAATAAAAAAAAAGTATGTACCCCGAGTCCGTCCGAAAAGTATTTTTGGTACCTCACTATAGATAGACCCACCCCGGCATGCTGTACGGCAACAACGCAGCAGCAGCATGTCAACAATACGAAAAGAACCAAGCTACAATACGAGAAAAAGTAGTTCGTACGCAAAATGCAGGAGCAAAACGACCAAAATATTTTTTTTACGTATAAAAAAAAAAAACATTTGGGTACAAAAACGGCTAACAAAAACAATAATCCGCGTTGGCAGCAGCAAAACAGCAACGATACGAAAAGAAGGAAGAAGAAAACTGTGTACCCTGGTATGCCGCGATCGCAAAACCTACGGAAATTCAGTGACGATACAGAAATATGAAACACACAAGTGCAGCATGATGTACAGCAACAACGCAGCAGCACCACAGCAGCAGCAAGCAGCAGCATAGCAACGATAGGAAAAAAAATCAAGCCAAAAACGAGAAAAAGCAGTACGTACGCAAAATGCAGGAGCAAAACGACAAAAATATTTTTCACGTATCAAAAGAACCATTTGGGTACAAAAACGACCAATAAAAACAATAATCCGAGTACATACGAACATTCAGTGGATATTGCGGCAGCATTAGCAGCAGAAGCAGCTACAGCATTAGCAGTAGCAGAAGCTGCAATGAATCGCCGCAGCGTTGGCAGCAGCAGCGTTGGCAGCAGCAGCAGCAGCATACGTAGCAACGACATGAAAATATGGAAGAAAAAAAGCATGATGTACCCTAGTATGCCGTCATCGCGAAACCAACGGAATTTTATTGACGATCCGAAAATATGTACACTTCCAGCATGACGCACGGCAACAACGCAGCAGCACTACAGCAGCAGCAAGTGCACAGCAGCAGCAAGTGCACAGGAGCAGCAGGTGCACAGCAGCAGCACTCATGGCGTGGCGCTGACAGCAGCAGCAGCAGCGGCGGCCGAAACGAGCAATGGGGATACGTAGGGTCACCAAAACATGTACACATAGAAATCGTGCGCACCGAAAATGCACCACAGTAGCAGCAGCACTCACATCGTTCGGTGCAGCGGTGACGGCGACAGCTGAATCCTTCGTTCCTTCGTTCACGTCCCGCAAACAGTTGTGCATGTGCGCGTTCGCGTGCACTGTGTAAGAGGAGCCGACGCAACGCACGAAGGGGAAAGAACGAGCATGGATGAGTCCAAAAAATAATAAACGCTTTGAGGTAGGTTTGTATGCAAAAAGGCAATTGAAAACCCCAAAAAACGTACTGGCAACAGACAGCATTCAACAATAGACCCAAGACACTCACCACTGTCAGCAGTCTCGAGGGAGTACGAGACAGTCCCTTCCTTGATCGGGCGAGCGCATAACTCGCAGTTGGTTGCCCAATACAGGATGATCCCGCCACCATCGCACATGAGATCCTCGCAGGTGGCGAATGCCACGTTTTTGCCACCAGGCGCGGAGTTCTTGGGCGAGTAAGTAAGTGCTGGTCCGTGCACCGGTCGCAAACAACAGTCGGCACCAGGTCGGTCTTTGTCGTTGCCGCTCTCTTGCCAGAGAGCGAGGACCACGCGCCTCTCGACGAGGGGGAGGTGAGCTTAGGGGGCGTGGAGAAGGGAGAAGCGGGGGTTGCAGCACAGCAGCAAGCAGCTTGGCCGCCTTCAGCTGCATCTAGATGCCGTTCGTCGAAGGCGAGACGCCTCTTCTAGGCGTTGTGCGAAGAGCTGTCTATTGGTTGCAGTTTACGAAGAAAGAAGAAAGGTTGTTTGGCTGTTTGGCCGTTCGGCTGTTTCAAAGAAGAAGGGCTGTTTGCGAAGAGCTGTCTATCAGTCGGTCTGTCTGCCAAGAGCTAGCAAGTGACAACGACCTCAAAAATCGTAATTATAGTTGTATCTATATATATATATATTTTTCATCATCACCTTTACTTTCCAGCCCACTCGTAGGAGGTTTTACCCTCGACGATCTGCTGGACAAGCCGTGGTCACAGGTGTCGTCCCTTCTCCACCCCGGTACGTGCCTTCATTTTTAGCGCGCATCGGGTTCAGCATTCCCACTGCTCGTCGATTTTCATTGAATGTAGCTAACTCACGCTCTCGCGCTTTCCGCATATCAATTTGTTATGCAAGAAAAAGTCCCTACGAGCATGCGCTCGTTGAGATTTGAACCCACGAAATTGATCTTGATAGGCACGCGGACCACCTACCAAGCCACCGGGGACGCCTGTGCGCCGCGGAAGACTGGAAGTAATATAATAGCCGAGAAACACAGAATGCAAACTATAATGTGTAATACTCTCCCGAAGCAACACGCAGGCATCAAAGAAAGGACCGCATGCTCGAGAGCATAGTAGTGGGGAGGGAGGAGAAGACCTTGCTCCGCACGACCACCCGGATGAAGGTTATAAGACAGAGACTTGAAAGGGTAGGAACATTGAGGAAGAAGACCGTGTACTCCTGCTGTATGTATTAATAGTACTCTTCATCGGTATACACACATACATACTGTACCCGGTATGTACATTTGCTGAACTCGGGTAGACGAAATGAAGAAAACAGAGTACCCGATAATCACACGACACTCTATTAAAATACTATTACGTTAATAAAACATATATGTATAAAATGAATAGTAAGGACGTCATCTATTAACAAGAATAGCCATGGGAGTGATGACGCTTGTTGACACGTACCAGGTGCATGGCAACAATAAAGAGGAAGGTTGTCGTAGGGGCAACCTGGTGTTTGGGGGGAACGGGTACAAAAGATCAACCAGCGAAGGAATGAGACGGTTTCGGAGGGTTTCCCATATAATAACAGGGGATGTTTAGTACGGGGTAGGAACGAAAAAAATAATAGAAGTTCCGGATGTTCGATGAAGAAAGACCAACGCAGTTCAGATACGATCAAGCAGCGGTAGAGCGGTGTGAAGCGGGGTCGTAGGTGCAGCGAGTATCCAGAATAGATAGCGGACGGGCAAGGCCCTGCACGAGCTGAATAGAACCGGGCAAGGGACGTCAGGGAGTCGTCTAGTTGTTTTTTTTTTACAGAGCAAGGGACGTCAAGGAGTCGTCAAGTGGTCAGCAGTCGTGGAGCCCGTGCGTTGGGAGGGTCGACGAGCAAATGGGGGAACCTCTTACCGCGAAACAGCAGCAGGACGAGGAGTACGACAATCTTGTGGGAGCCCCAGGGCCAAGGCGGGGGTCGACCCAAGGGAACGGGGCGCCCGGTAACGCGGAGGACGATCAGTCTTCAGCAGGAGGGTCGGGCAACAACGACGACGGTCGAGTGCGGGCAAATACCCTGAGTGGTCTGGGTACGAGTAGGAACGTGCACTTTGAGGGTAGCCATAGAGTACACCAAGGAGCTCACATGCGGTCGGGTAGGGGGGGGTTACACGTCGCAGGGTAGGGGGCGTGGGAACGGCTCGTATGGGAACCGAGAGCAGTCCAACTCCATGCAACATGCCCCATCGCAGCGCAACGACCAAATTTTCCCCGGAAACGAGTTTCAGGGCCCCCCATGGTCGGGTGGAGGGAGTTCGTATCAGCAGGAGGCGGGGGGGGGGATGCGGGCTAGCCATCAGGTCACGACCTTTAACGGGCCCTCACAGGCACCCTGGGGCCCGGGAGGCCCGCCGCCGCAGCAGCAGCAGCAGGGGTGGGCACTGCAGCAGCCGCATAGCCGGATCCCACCACAGCAACTACCGCAAGAGTGGGCACCACAGCAAGAAGGGGGGGCATACAGGGGAGGGGGGGGGTGGTTGGGACCATAGCAGCAGCAGCAAGGGTGGGCATCAGAGCAATGCAGCAGGGAAAACGCGGGGGGGGAGGGGGGGGGGGGATAGGTTGGGGCGGGGGAGTACCGAACCCGCGACAACAGCAACAGGGGCCAAGCATGTAGCTACAGCAGCAGCAGCAGTCAGGCCTGGGGGGGTTCGGGGATGTAATCGAGTGGGAGATAGACGTGTCGGGGTCGCGACAGCGGCAGATGGGGGCACCCGAAGGACAGTGGGGGTGGGCGGGTGGAGGAGACAAGTCCGTGGGAGAGGGGAGCACGGAGGTTGCACCGGCAGTCACAGCACGAAGCAGCTCCGGGGTGGGGAGACGGCATCAGTTCATCACTGAGCACCAGGCCGCAGTGGGGGGAGGGGGGAGCATCGAATTTCTCGTCCGGGTTGCAACGTTGTGGGGGGGGGGGGGGGGGGGGGGGGGGGGGGGGGGGGGGGGGGAGGCGGGGAAGCAAGCCATCAGTAGCGGAGACGATGTGGCGCAAGAGCAACCGCACAACAGTAGTCTGGTCATCACTGCGCGGGGATGGGAAACCCCCACCCTTTGATTCGGCGGATGCTTTGGGCATGATCGCAGGGACTTTCATCGTCAAGGGGGAAGGGGCACACCAGGTAGCAGCGCTGAGCAACATTGATGTGCGTAATTTCGCGCAGAGGGACCATTTTGGCTTCGGGGGAGGGAGCGCGCAGGTGTCGCTGGACCACAGGGTGGAGGCAGTGTTTCTTTTGTTGACGCACCTCATGCAGTACGTGGTGGACGGGAAGAAAGCATTTGGCCAAGCGTCGCTGCGTAGGACGAATAAGCTGGTGGAGCGTTTCCGGGTTGTCGCGCAAGGGGCGAGGACGTTCCACGCGCAGAACACGCAGGTTGCCCTGTCGGAGCTGTTTAAAGCAAAATTCGTGCAATGTTTTAACAAAGACCTTCAGGAGTGGTCGGAGGAGGTGGCGCGGCAAGCACATATGTTGAAACAGGAAATCGGCACGTTTCCAGGGCTGAGCGACGTTTACCCGTTGCCCCTACCGCCGTTCTCGCGGACACCTACGTGGGTCACGGCAGCGCCCATCCACCTGGGGGATGTAGGACACGCCGAGGAGCACGCCACGGGGGGGTACAAGAGAGGACGGGGGGGGGGGGTGCAGGGGGGGGCAGGCGGGGGGACGAGCGGAAGCGGGGCAGCAGGAGGGTGGGGTGGAGGGGGTGGGGAACGAGCAAGGAGTGGGACGGGGAGCAGTGGGGGTGGGGCGGGGATGGGGGGCGGAGGGGGCGGGGCGGGGGGGGGGTGCGGTCGGAGGGGGAGGGGACGGGTGGGGGGGGGTTTGTGGAAGGAGCGTACGACCGACCCTGCCGGGATTATGAGGAACTCGGTGCGTGCCTCCACGAGGCTAAGAAGGGGCTGCCGTGCAGGTACAGGCACGAAGGCAGGCACAAAACCCCGAAGGGTGCGTATCCGCCGAGGGAGGGAGGCGGCTTGGGGAAGCGTAAGAGGGAGGGGGACGGGGGAGTGTGGGGGAGGAGGACGGGGAACGGAGAAGGAAGGGAGGGGAACGACGGGCCGGCGAAGAAATGAGGACACGGGCTCCGCGGCACAGCGGAGCCAACCAAGCGAGCAATCGTCACGAGCTCTGGGGCGACGGCGACGAGGGCGACGGCGGGGGGTTCGGGTTGGGCGCTTGGCCAAAGAGGGGGCCCGACTCCGGGGTCGGTGGTTTTGTCGGAAACAGGTGCGATATCCGGGCGGCGCGTTGAAGATCACAAGCGTTGGGAGGTTGCACAGGTGTTGTTGGCGAATGTGTCGGGCAAATCGGTGAAGGCGGCAAGCTTAGTGCGAGTTTTAGCTACGACGGCTGGGGCAGTTTTGTCGCGAGTAACCGGGGCGGGGGAAAGGGGGGTAGGGAGGGTTGTGCAATGGTTGGGGGGTTCGTTCACAGCACCCCACGTGGACCCAGAGCGCGTACAAGCGTTGTTCGGGGACAAGCACCAATTCCCGTAAATAGACAAGTCGAGGTACATAGCGCGCGTGGGGGTACTAGCAGACGTTGGGCCAGGGGGGGACCTTACACGGGAACTTGCATATGGAAACCATTCAAGCGCGCAGAAATGTAGCGACGCAGTGTGGGAAGAGGCGGTTGCGGACGTGGCGGGGGGCAGGGCGATTGTTTTCCCAAAGAAGCAAGCAGATAAGGTTCCGGGACTGCGGGTGTCCCCAGTTGGGGTAGTAGAAGAGCGCGAAAAGATAAGGATAATCCACGACATGACCTTCGACCACGAAAATGGGCGCGGGTCAGTGAACTCGACGTCGGATTGGGATGAGATTCAGGCATGTGCGCTGGCGGGGGTGATGCATGAGGTTTTCCAAAGGGTACTGGGGTTGAGGGTTAAGTTCGTGGATCGAGCGCGAATTCTTGTTCAAAAAATGGACGTCAAAAATGCGTTCAGACAGGTCCCAGTAGACCCTGACGGTGCAGCGGCCTTCGGGTACGTATTGGGGGACTACTTTTTCGTCGATTTGCGCTCGCAGTTTGGGTGGAGGGGTAGTCCGGGGTGGTGGGGGCGTGATATCAGCTGCGATGCAGCATGCGCAACGCAACACGACGAGAGCATCCGCGTCGTTCTCGCGGGCGGGAGACCGCGCGGTAGAGCACGTGACGGTTGCGCAGGCAACGGGGCGTCCAGTAGCACAGTGGCCGGCAGAGTGCGTACTGCGGCCAGCGAACGGGGGAGGGCCGGACGACCCAGCCTTTTAGGTCTTCTTTATGGATGATGCCATCTCAGTCGAGGTCCAGTGGGATCCGGAAGGGGCGCGGTGTTTGTGCTTGTCTCGATCGCTAGCGGGAATCCACGAGCAGGCTATGGGCGAGAGGTCAGAAGGGGAGGAGCCGTTACTTTCGGGGGAAAAGGTGACAGGCTGGGCAACGCAACAAGAGGTGTTGGTGTACGATGTTGACACAGATAGCATGACTATTGCCCTCCCGAAACGAAAGGTGGACGAATTACACGCGCGATTGGCAGATTGGCCAGCCTGGCGGCAGACAGCAACGGTGAGGGAGGTCCTAGTGTTAGCAGGGAAGTTGCACCACGCATCCTTTGTAATCCGGCCCGGACGGTACTTCGTCCGTCGGCTTCTGCAGTTATCTAATCTGCATCTTGATGGGGTGTAGCGGGCCGGGGGGGGGGGGGGGGGGGGGATGCGTGGGGTAGGTTCAGAAAGCAGAAGGAAGCGAGACGAGTTTTACGGTTGTCGCGGGAGTTCATGGCAGACGTGGGATGGTGGAGATGGTTTTTGGAGACGGGGGGGGGGTACGGGGGAGAGCATAACTGCACCGTCTTTCAGCTCCGTGAAGCAGCGGCCGAGTAGAACCTGGTTTTCGGACGCTTCATTGACAGCGATAGGGGGTTTGTGCATGGAAACGGGGGTGTACTGGAGATTCGCCCTGCCAGAAGGGGTGCAGAAACGTACGATAAGGGGGGGGGGGGGGCAGGCGGTAGTTGATTTAATTTCCATTAACCTGTTGGAGGTCATGGCCATGGTGGTGACGGCGTTCGTAATGGTAGACAAGAAGGGGGAGAGACCGGGTAGGAAGGGGGAGGCATTTTTGATGAGGGCAGATAACGAAGCAGCCGTAACCTGGGTAAAGAGGTGTTGTGGGGGGGGTAAGAAACAAGCGAGAGTAGGGGCATTGATGAGAATGATGGGGGCGTTGGAAGCAAAGGGAAGATGGTGTTTTCAGGCAAGGCACGTACGGGGGGTCGATAACAGGTTGCCAGATGGTCTTGACTAGGTGGCGAGAGGAACAGATTCCCGAGAAACTGAACGCAGAATGTCCCGAAATCGCTTGGCAGGTGCAGGAACTGGGATCGGGGGAGCAGCTAATGTGTTCGGAGATATTGCGAGAGAGTACGCACTTGGAAGAGTTGCAGCTTCGTCGCGAAAAAACTTACGAGGCGAATTGGAGGATGTGGATGAGCTGGAGATCGTTGGTCGGGAAGGGGTGTTGGCTGCAGAAAGACATGGGGGAGATGGAGTTAGTGGGGGAGTTGGTCGAATTCATGGGGTACTGCTGCGCAGAAAATGGGGACAAGGAGTCGACGGTAGTAGGCAAGTTGGTGGCGATTATTTTCTACCATGAGCAGTTCGTGGGGCTTTCGGTGCCCATGAGTAACCCATTGATCAGATCGGTGAGGCAAGGTATCAAGAGGGCACACGTAGAGACGGGTAGTCAGCAGAGGGTAAGAAGACCATTGACTTGGGGGATGCTGAGGGGGATGCAAGGAAGCACTGCATCGAGGGGGGAAGGGGGGAGGGTGTTATGTATAGGTCTGGCACTGTCCTATTTTTCGATATGGCGAGCGTCAGAATTGTTTGCCAAGGAGAGAGGGGTGTATCATAAGGTATACTGCTTAAGGAGGGGGGATGTTGCGTTTTCCAGGGATAACGATAAACTGGCGGAGGGTAGCATTCGGGAAGCAAATAAGGTAGAGGTGAGGTTCAGGGGATCGAAGGGAGATCAAGGAAGAAAAGGAGCGGTACTAGTCAGGAGAAGATCAGGACGGGGTGGAGGAGAGGAAGGAGGGGCAGTGGCGCTACTGGTGGAGTTTTTCGAAATGTACAATGACGGGGAGTTGACAGGGGAAGCCCCTTTGATGTCATATCGAGGAACGGACGGTTGGAGGGTCTGGTCCAGGGGGAAGGCAACCCAGTGCTTAAGGGAAGGTCTCGCCAGTGTAGGGAGGAGGTGGAAGGAAGAGGGGGGGGGGGAGGAGCGGGGGCAAGTCTGATTCCGGAAGGATTCGCGTTGCATTCGGGGAGAATAGGGGGGGGCAACCAGACTGGCCGCGAGAAGAGTGCCAGAGGCAGTGATTAAGAAGGAAGGGAGGTGGTCGTCGGACTCGTTTATGGTGTACGTTAGGGCTAACATGGAAGACCCGGTATGGGTATCAGAGGTGCTGGAGCATGTAGGGGGGGGAGTTTGAGAGACAGCCAGGACAAGGGACGAGATGGGGTTGGATACTATAGTTGCTACTCCGCCCTGTATAGTAAGGACTGCTTTGGAGGCTGCAAAGTACCCAAACAGTCCTTACACATATCCGGACGAAGGGGGGAAGGAACCGCGGTCTTGTGAGGGGGGGCGTTCCACTAGCTGAGCGCGACCGGTAAGGAGGTCGACCGCGTTTCGTTTGGGTGGAAGGGGATGGGAGGCGTAAGCAAGCGGGAAGGGACGAGACAACAACCCCCCTTTTTCTCTCTTCCCCCCGGCTAATTTATATAGGGGTTAGGAAGGCGTGCGCATGCGGGGGGGGGGGACGGCCCAGGGCAGCCCCCCCCCCCCCCCCCCCCCCCCCCCCACCATTTCGGCTTCTTCAATTAAGATCAAGCATTTTTTCGTGGAAGTGGACAACCAAGGAGGAAGGTTGTCGTAGGGGCAACCTGGTGTTTGGGGGGAACGGGTAGAAAAGATAAACCAGTGAAGGAATGAGACGGTTTCGGAGGGTTTCCCATATAATAACAAGGGATGTTTAGTACTGTGTAAGAATGAAAAATAATAGCAGTTCCGGATGATCGATGAAGAAAGACCAACGCAGTTCAGATACGAGCAAGCAGCGGTCGAGCGGTGTGAAGCGGGGTCGTAGGTGCAGCGAGTATCCAGAATAGATAGCGGACGGGCAAGGCCCTGCACGAGCTGAATAGAGCCGTGCAAGGGACGTCAGGGAGTCGTCTAGTTGTTTTTTTTACCAGGTACATGGCAACAATAAAAACTCAGGTGTTCGCAAGGCAGTTTGTGACCACAGAACTCGTATATGTTCAGGATTGAAGAATCGGCACGGACAGGGGTTGTGCGGGATGTCGACGGGCAGAAAGAATGGTTTAAGGTGAACAAAACAACAACGACAACAACAACAACAACAACAACAGCAACAGTGCGGTAAAGAATATATATTTTTAGCTCGTTGGAGAATTTCAGTAATGGTGCGCGAAAATGAATCACGCACGAAAAAAACCAAGCATACATGAGGGAGACACGGCGAATCCTTGTGAGGCCACATCCTCCCTCACCATCAAGGAAAGTCGCACTGAACAACAGCGACTCCACCGACGCACTAGGCCCTGCCACCGTCGATGTTTGTGCGCATCGACGATTCACCAGTCGCGCGCCGCGGTTTTTGTTTTTGTTTTTGTTTGTTTGTTTGTTTGTTTTTTTTTATCATCACTTTTACTTTCCAGCCCACTCGTACGAGGTTTTACCCTCGACGATCTTCAGGACAAGCCGTGGTCACAGGTGTCGTCCCTTCTCCCCCCCGTACGCGCCTTTAGTTTTTATCGCGCATAGGGTTCAGCATTCCCACTGCTCGTCGATTTTCATCGAATGTAGCCAACTCACGCTTTCGCGCTTTCCGCTTATCAATATTTTATGCAAGAAAAAGTCCCTATGAGCATGCACTCGGTGAGACTCGAACTCACGAAATTGATCTTGACAGGCTCGCGGACCACCTACCAAGCTACCGGGGATTAGAGACCCGGGAAGGTCGTTGGTTAACGCGATAGTGCGAGCATAGAGAGAACGAGCATCGAGTGAACAACGAAAAGTGCACCGCTGCTGTACAACAGCCAGTTCTCGTTCGAGTATATACCAAAACAAAAGGTGCGGCGCAAACGACAAAACAAGAAAATGAGACAGAGAAGTATATCTTTTTGTTTATTGTGTCAAACTGAATGCGTGATACAACAACTTCTTATTTTTCGGATCTGGGGAGACGAAATCGAACCGCACAGGAAACTAGGCGTTTCCTATGCGGTTCGATTTCGAGCTTCATATTTGTATTTTTCGATCTCAAAATCGAATGCCCCTACTTATGCAGTCCGATTATACACAATCCGCCGGGATTTTTTTGGATTTTTGAATCCGATGACCCAAGTCGTCGGGTTTTGGTCCGACATACGACGACCATGGGTCATCAGATTTTGAGATCGAAAAATGGCATTCTCTCTACATTCAAGATGTTATCAACGACAGCAAACAGCAGCAGAACGATCGATGACTTCGACGATACAGCTGTAAAGCGACGTTGCTGCGCGCCCGACGCGCGTACGGCGCGACCCTCCGTCGCCAGACTAGAGTCGGCTGGCGGTGTCTCGGGCCTCGAGACCAAGAGAAGAGCACTCGGCACGCGCCTCTCCGTGGATACGTACTCGTAGACTACACTGCTGTACAGCAGCAGCGGTCAGTCACAAAATGAAGCACACAATACCAAGACAGGTTGAGTCTAGCGCACTCGCAACGTCTCTTCGCCACCAGACTAGAGGCAGTCAGCGTGGGCTCGGACGCTTGGGTCCTACGCCCAGGGCAGCGCACCCAGCGCGTCTCTTCGCGGCGCCAAATCACAAAGACAGCAGTTGGTCTCGGCGTTTTGCTCGAATCTCTACATGCCCAAAAAAAACTTATTTTTCCGCATCGCAGGACCCCATCTAATTTATAAATTTTGAAATACGTCAGCTGTGACTTCGACTGATCATTAAATAGTTGATACTCAACTTTGCAAGCTGTGTAATACGCCTCGTCTATATTCCATTTTTACCTCAATTTACAAGTATTGTGATATTCCGACCTGTGAAGCTCATGTCTCAACATGCAGAACGGGTCAAAATCTGAAGCTCCAAAATCGAAACGCATAGGAAACGGCCTTGATAACACGGAATGGTGGGTTTACATCGCATAAAATAGGAACTATGTGATGGCATTGCGGTGTATTTCCCTATCCGGAACATGGGGGCCGACTGTCAGCCACGCGAAGGCCTTGTATGTACCCTTTTCTCGTCAACGATTATGCGCGTGCCGAAAGGGCTTCGATAATGGTTACTTTTCCGACGTTTTTTTTTTAGCAAGGGGCATGCAATCACACCAACAACGAGCGCAAGACATTCCCTTCGTACTTGCACCCCGCAGAGCCTAGGCCGTCGCGAAGGGTATGGAGAGCCGCAGCATGCCGGACTGGGGGTGGAGGGGGGTGGCGTTGGGCCAGTGAGGGCGACCGGGAGCAACGGCTCTTCTGTGCGTCTGTGATAGTTTTCAAATTGGCTCGCTGGGACTCTCACCGGAGTTTTGTAATTTGTGAGCACGAGGGGTGGGGGAGCTGCTGCTGTCACAGTGGTTGGAGGTTCGAGCGGGGTGGAGGAGGCAGATCACACAAGGACGAGGATGAGCAGGGAGGGAATAACGCAGGCGGCGGTACCGCAGCAGGATATATATGCTTGGGGTTGTATGTAGCGGGTCATTCGGAGCATATGGCCTTCGTATGATGTACGAAGCTACATGCACGGAGGATCGCTGCATCTCTGCCTACGTGATTTTGCGTTTTTTAAGATGTGCTACTGCTGTGCTGTAATGACCAGGTACGAGTGTTTTACACCAGGTATGACACCTGGTAGGAAGTGCTGTTTGCTGTATGTACTCGTACGTGCGGCAACTGCTGCTGTACGATCTTCAGGCATCCAGTAAACAACACACACGTGATTGGACCTACGAACGGAAGGGGTGTACAATGGCAGCGCAGCTTGCAAAGTTAAGTATCAACTATTTATTAATCAGTCGAACTCACAGCTGACGTATTTCAAAATTTATAAAATGGCAGTAGCGCCAGTTTTGAGCAGCTGTTAGCAAAAACCGGGCCTTCGTTGTTCACGAAAAGGCACGAGCGGCGAGATCTCCATACTTTCGCAGACTACTCGCCAAACTGTCCTTCAAACGTCACGGCGAACTTCACGACGATATTTTTTTTAGAAACTGAGACGACGTTCTCCGCGACGTTCTTTCACGGCGTTTTGTAAAAAATACGGGGAAACCCTATAATACACATGATATTACGCGCAGGCAGTCCTCGACTATAAACAAAGGTGCTCTTCGGTCGTACAACCCTGTGTGTCGTAGGATTTACCCAGCTCTGACCTGTGAACGAATCGCGGAGGTTTCTCGCCGGGTCGCCCTGTTTTCCCTCCTGTATTAATGACCTGGTCTCGCTGGTCACGCAGCTCTCCCTCAGGCTGCACCTCGATATCGCCTTTGGCGGACGTACGCCGGGGCAGATTCTCGCACGTTTATCCGTGGTGTGTTGGAAGAGCGTTGACACGTGGGACTCCTGGCATCTTATTTGGTGTCATCCCGGTCGCCGGCACGTGAAAGCCTTTTTTCTCTCACAAAACGCTTATCTGCGCAGGGCCGTTCCAGGGCCGCGGCCGCAAGCGAATACACTAGATGAAGAAATCGTCGAAGGGGCCGCCATGGGGATGCACCGAGTATCGTTGACGTCCAAGCTGGGAAATGTCATGGGGCTCCGGAAGCGACTATGCCACAGGACGTGGAGCATAGGTGAAGCGCGCGGGCGGACAGCTGTGGAGACTGTCGTCGTATTTGTCGGTGCATGCCAAACAGTCTGTCGTCCTGCGAGAAAATGAAGGATGTATTCCACGATTTGGTCCCTGCCCCTCGGAGGTGAGGCAGCTGCAGACCAAGTACGAATTTGAGATAGTCGAATTATTCGTGATACACTAATAGTGTTACAACTACTGGCGGGTGGTGACGTCGGTCCGATCTACCTACCAACCGCCAACATCATCAACGCCCGTCGCCGTGCATTTCCCGGAATGCGTTAGGGGTTCGAGGTATTTTACCGTGGCCCATAATCAATAACTTTTTTGGTATGATTTCATTTCTTGGCTTTTTTTTTCGTGATAATTTCGAAAGGAATGTATTTGCATCTCGACAACTGAGCAGGCACACGGCCACGAAGGGGTTTTTCTCGAACCGTGGTTGGGCTGTTATTGAATCCAGTGACTGTATCTTTCCAACGATGCCACTTTTTGCTGAAAGTATTAGGTTCAAGATGAACTAGAGCTGTATGAATAAGGGCAAAAGAAAGTTTAGTTTATATATTTTTGAATGGGCGTAAGAACACAGCCCCTAAACCCCTCGGAATAATGTATGTATGGCATCATCCAAAATCCTACTTAATGTGTCGTGAAATGTAGACTAAACATGTTACGCAACAAACGCTACATGAATTTAAGGCTTATAAACTCCATTTCCACCACTTCCTCCCTGACTAAACATGACTTATATCTCCTGGCGAGTAAAAGCCAGGAACCCCGATGAGACTCCGAGTATCCAAGTTTTACCTCCGATTTTTCCGTACCGCACTCAGTATGCTATAATGGCATTGCTCTCATCGTTCCTTCCTACGTGTTTTGTAAGTGAGCGTGTTTTACAGGTTCTTGACCACGATACATTCCCCTTTCTTTTATTTCTTGGGGGGATGAAGGCGAGAATCGAACGACGGACCTCGCTCTTCATAATCTCACGTCCGGTCTGCGACGCCATTGCAGGGAAATGTAGCCTAAAAACGTTACGCAACAAACGCTACATGAATTGAAGGCTTATGAACTAGATTTCAACCACATACGCCGCTCAGAACGGTGTATCCACTTTTGCGAGAATACCAGTCGTTCTCGAGAAACGAGCGTCGAAAGTAGCGCACCGCCGCCCACCCTGGTCAGGCGGGCGAAGGGAGGCAACAAGCGCGCCAAGCCTGAATGCGACGAGCGCGGTCCTCCCGGCGTACACGGCACGAAACAGCAGCGATGCGAGAATAACCTCTATAATGCTTTCAGCAAACAATGCTTGCCACCCATGCCATGCACGAGCTGTTGACATGGGCCGACGTGCGTCCCAAAAAGATATTGTAAAAATAACATGGTCTGAGTGCCGCGGGCGAGCGCCGCGGGGAGAACACCACGAAATACGTATTTATGTCGTATCTCAAGTACTACATGTCTGAATCTGGTTTTTATTCGTTCTAGAAGGTACTCGACTGGTCGATGCGGTCATTTCGAGCAATGGTACGTACATTTCTGACAGTATTTCATAATTTTCGATTAGGGGTCATTTATTATTGACCCCGTAAATACAATTAATAATAGGGCATGCCACGACCTCAAAATGGGGGGGGGGGGGGGGGGGGGGGGTTGTATGACATATACGTATACAAGGGTGCTTCGTCGAGAGGCCTCCCACGAAGCCAAGTCCCGCAGGCAACGCTGAGGGCCGCGCGCGAAGACCCGCAAGCAACCAACAGTCAACGGGTAAGACCTATGCCAATGGAAACACCAAGTCCGAAAGTTTTGTTCTTAAATGTACTGCTTCACGAAGAGAGGTGGAGATATCCTCGTACATCCGCTGTGGTAAAAAAGGGAAAAAATGGTAAATAACGTATATTTTTCCCCTTCCTTTCCCAATGGCTGCAGGCGGCGCAATTTGTTTGTCCTACTCTCGTGGGAAATTGTCAACACGCTGATAAAAATTATGGCGTGCGACGATAGATGCTCGATCTCGATTTTGACCCAGCCCAAGGCCAACCCGCTTGGTGTCGGGCAACGCCAACGGGTATAGATGACGGCATCGATAATGCCGAAGTGACTATGTGCACTAGGGTGCGAGAGCTTGCCGGCGGCGTCCTGCGGTATCCTCCCAAACCTGCTAAATGAAGCCTGTTTTTTACCATTCGAGACGGACCGAGAAATCTAATCCTCTGTTTGGCACACACCAGCGTCTATTTGTTATTTATGGCACGCCTGGCCAGCGCTCGGCGCACGGCACCGGCCATTGGTGCAGACGGTCACCCAAGGGTGGGTTTGGAGGCCCTAACCAGGGCACTCCGTTCAGAATTCATGACGCAATCGTTGGTTTCGTCGATCGATGTATGTCGAGGAGCCTGAATCTACCCGTTTAGAACCAAACATCCGCCTGAGAATTTCTGAAGCCAATCTTGGCCCAGTATCGCCCGCAGGTTTTTTATTTTCGGGCATTTCCAAAGGTTTTTGCCGAAATCGGGTATACCTGGCCACTTTCGTCCCAAAAACAGTTTCGTTCTGAAACGAAGTACAAAACACACACCAGGAGCCCTGCTATTGCCGCAGCTGACATAGGAACTGGTTTCCGCACGAAAAGGCCAAGGTAAACCTGATTTTTTCGACTCGGTCTAGCTTTCTACTGATTTTGGCCAACTTTGCCCCAATCAGAGAGGCCATACGTACCGTACACTGCTACATCGTTTTCTCTCCGTATGCCTCTGCCCTCCCTCGTTTGAAAATTGTTCGGGATTGACGTATAAATTCTGTACTCGTACGTCGCGCGTGAAAGTATGTATACACATGCATACATGCGTACGCTGGTTTCACTATTTCTTGTGTGGGGTGTGCGATGTTCTTGAGTTCGTTGTTGTGTGTATGTACTCTGTCGTTTTCGACGTCCACAGTTGTCTTTACAGCACCATGGACACGCGGTATGTTGTCAGCACCACTCCGCGCCGAGTTGGTCTCAGGTTTGGTACGGCAAGATAATTTCGTTCCGAGCAGGCGCTTCCGCGGGACAGGCTGTAATCAAGAAAGCTGTCCACGGCGGGGGGGGGGGGGGGGGTGCGCAAGGCAGAGTAAATAATCTTTGCGCTCCCGCTGACGCGAAACAAACGAAGCATATTAATATTGACTCTATGCGTGTCCAAGTGAAGCCCGCGGTACCTACACCCTGAGGATAACAGAACATATGAGATCGGATTTTGGATGCCATGTCGCATGCTTAATGGTTTAGGCGCATTCTTTTTTTTCCGGATTGTCACGGTCATGATACCGCTGGCGGCGCGGCTTTCGTACTTGGTTTTTGCATGCACATTATTTGTGTTGAAACGGGTCACGTACACATGGATTTTGGCATTCCCCACGTTGCAAACGTTTTGGTTGAAACGGATCAGGTATACCTGGATTTTGGCATTCGCCATGTTGCAAAAGTTTTGAACTTTTAATTTTTTCCGAACGTGCCCACAGGAAGCATTTACGAAACACATTAGGCGGGTGTGTTTGGAATTCAAACATTTTGTTTATACTTGGCTTGTGCTTCGGCACAGGTCTTTTTCATCCTGGTTCCTTTTGCTCTTTCGAATTGTATTCTTCATGTTATATGTTCTTTGTGTTTGTTTCGTTTCGTTTCTCTAGGTCATGGAATGTGTATGTCATTACTGTCGTACGCAGGATGATGCCATGGCATTGCATTGCATATGTCGCAACGTGTGCTCCGTGTGGCCTAGACTCGTGACCACAGAAGTGTAAATCTCTAGGATTGAAGAATCGGCACGGACACTGTTTGTGCTGGATGTCCACGGGCAGAAAAAAAACTGTTTGACGCGAAGAAAACAACAACGACAAGAAGAAGGCACGTCACTTTACTACGGCAAGGGGTCGTTGATGTAGACGGAACGATCTGTCGATGCTCGATACAAGTCCTGTAAAAACATGTTCTACTGTAACAGTTGATCCCTGACGTCAAGAATGATGTTAAGAAGGCCCGTGACATCGAAATTAACGGGCCGCCGACCGAGACAATCCCCGCACGCAATGGACAGCCAGTCTACGGCAAACGGCAGTTTACGATGCCGACGGTCTGTTGAGGATGGCATGATACGCCGTGTTTGGAAGACATGTTCTCCTCTTTCATGTTTTAATGGACGCTGACGCGTTGGATTTTTTAGTGTTCAATAACAAACAAAGCACGAAACAGAAAATATTTCTTCTCTATTCTCTGCCACACACAACCCACAGGTCATCCAAACATATCTGCCCCCAACAAACCCACCACCAGTCTGTCTACGCAAGCAAGATTCTCGTATGATGCACGATCGGCAACTGCGAATCCTCGCGAGATACGAAATAAAAAAGCCAATACCATGATAATGTTGAATATACCTTGGGTGAGAAAAGCATTATGCTCTCTCTTGTCCCGTGCAACCCACAGGACAGATACGGGGGAATTATGCTACGATACCCGGCAACATATCTGCGGCGACGAATCGAAGAAAGCCGAAGCCAACGTGTAAGGCTGTTTCCTATGTGGTTCCATTTCGAGGTTCAGGTTTGTATTTTTCGATCTCCAAAACGATTGACCCTGCTTATGCAGTCCAAGAGTGCGAAATCCCACCGGAAATTTTACTAGTTGATAATCCGATCAGCTTTTCAAATCGCAAAATGGCATGCTCCATAAATTCCAGATGTTATCCACAACAGCAAACAGCAGCAGAACGATCGATGACTTGGATGGTCATAAAGCCGTATGGCAACGTTGCTTAGCGCCCGACGCGCGGACGGCGCGTCCCTCCGTTGCCAGACTAGAGTCGACTGGCGCGGGCTCGGGCCTAGAGACCAAGAGAAGAGCATTCGGCACGCGCCTCTCCGACGATACGCACTCGCAGACTACACTGCAGCTGTACAGCAGCAGCAGCAGCAGCAGCAGCAGCGGCAGCAGCCAAGTCACAAAACGAAACCCGATTTCCACAGACAGTTAGGGATGGGAATGGATTCGTTTTAGTACGTCAAAAACTAACCGAGGATGCCGAATGGTCGTTATCGGGGAAAATAAATCTTTACGAAGTTAACGAATCCGTGATTGGGAAATAAATAAGTTTGCAACCAAATAATCCGTTCTGTGATGCTGCCTCTCAAAAATAATATAAAAAGCAGTGCCGGCATCGATGTTGTGGCGTTGAGGTATAGTTGTCGAAAACTAAGCCTTGTTTTTGACACGAGACGTGTTGCAGGACAGCGCACAACCAAGCCCAGAGGGTGGAGTTGCCGCGTAGACACGGACACGCGAGTGTGAATGAATCGCACGTTCATGGGGAGGACTTGGGATTGGCGACCGGCAGCGCGAGAAAGCTGCCCCCCCCCCCTGTGAAACACATCTTGTACAGAACAAGTCGCCGCGTGCGGTCCTGTTTTACTGCTATTGGACACGCAAACAAGAACATACCTCGTACCTACACACAGCATCGACACTCGGCTGCGTGTTGCTATACTGCACTTCGCCTAGACCGGGAGTCCGACGGCGCTGCCTGCACCTCTGTGGCAGCACGCCCCACTTCTAGGTGACGGGCAAGTTGTTGTTGCCGGTGCAGCGAGGCTTGAGCCTTGCGGCCAAGGCTGCATTCACCACGCGCCTGAAATCTGCAAGCTGCTGCTGTATGTACTCGCACGTACGTCATACCACTCTGTCCGGAAATATACAGAACATTTTGTTTTCACATTTATGATGAAACCATTACAAACTTTTCGGACAGGGTGGAACGGTAGAGTGTTTTTACTCCGTCGTTTTATCACGTTAGACAACAAGAGTGGGGCGTACGCATCTGAACGCTCGGGGTAACTCGCTTATGGCTGCATGAAGGCCCGATCACAGATGTTCTTCGCTGCTGCGACGACACCGGGTGTGAAGGCGATCGCTCGGAGCGCGGCCGCTTCCATGTCTGGCACCGTTTGGCCGATACCATGAAGACTGGACGTCCTTTGTTGTCGTCTAGGGATATTACTTGTCGAATTTCCCATCAACAATTGACTCTTCAAACGAGGGTGAACTCGTGCAACAGATTTCATGTCGTGTACTTGTCGGATTCAGTTGTGGGTTGCATTGCTGTGTGCGGAAAGTCATTCCGCCACGATTGAGTGGTTTAGATTTTCGAGTATAGTCTAGTAGACAGGAAGACACGAAGTGAACATAAGAAAAAGAATTTTCTGGCGTATTTCCACCAGAAATTGGACGAGCTAAAATCTGCAGATCAAAACACTACCAGTAGGTGTCGGTCGCACAGTATCAATAATTTCCTTTCCCTGGTCGAGTAATCACGTGCTCGGTGCTACACGTGAATGTAGTAGACAACCAAGTACAAACGGTGGTGGCATACGTCTTTCAAAAATTGATCTTTCTCCTTTTTTATTAACGGATTCTCGAACAGAAAGCACATTTTTTAACGTCTACCACGAATCCATTCCCATGCCTAACAGTTTGGTTGGAAGGCGTCGTTCCTCGACGGGAAACAATAAATAAGTTCGCTGGCGCGATGTCTTTCGCGTGCTTCGAAATTATGGAGTCACCTCTCAGAATGGCGTTCTTTTGTTGAGACGCAAGGGTAAGTACTCGTGAGGACATGAAGCCTTCATGACATTATAGCGCCAAGATATGCTTTATGTTCGGGCGCCTTGGTAGCTCTGCTTTGGGGGGATTATGCCACAAGTTGGTGGCAGCATATCGTTATAGCGGTCGCACTGCGTCGGCCGGTGCGAAAGTGCCGGCAAAACCCCTCGTATATTAATGGTCCCGCCGTACTTTCTTTTATACCGGCTCCCGATGAGTGCAGAGGTGTTCTTTGTTTTGATGATGTTTCTATATCTTCAGCAAGCAGATTGATTATATGTTGGATCCCCCCTTCAACCCTCGAAATAACATGTAGCCTGGCCTCTCGTACTCATCCTCGATCTCGCCCGCGATGGAGTTTATCGGTGTCGTAATTCGGGGACGTTTACTTTTTTTTGCCTTGATGGAGGGTCCTCATCGACCGTATTCCTGTGTCTCGGTGATAATCCTATTTCGTTCTCTCGGCGGATTGTGCGATGGTTGTAGTGCTCGTCAGCCATGTTCCCCCGTCAGCGCTTGACCATCTGCGCCCATTTCCCCGCTGCAGATCTTGTGTAAATACCGAACCGTATGACTCCAAACCCTGATGCTTTGACGCCCGCAACCTCACA
Organism: Macrocystis pyrifera; assembly: GCA_031763025.1. Classification (NCBI taxonomy): domain Eukaryota; class Phaeophyceae; order Laminariales; family Laminariaceae; genus Macrocystis; species Macrocystis pyrifera. The sequence goes on from JASSKH010000014.1 coordinate 5,223,231, forward strand.
TGTCCTGCACCCCCCCTGTCCCATTACAGGCGAGACATCCTTCCCGTCGAAGTGTACCCGAGGGCCGACCACGCTAGACCGCTAGACATCGCCCAGGCGCACGCCCGAAGGTTCGCGAAGGAAGCACCAGCTTGACGGCGGCCCGTCCAACCTTTCGCTTCCTGGTGAGGGAGTGTTGCAGTTCGTGTGGAGGCACGGAGTTTGTTTGGTTTCACATTTTTGTTGGGATACGCGTATTGTACCTGCATCTTATCATGTTAAACGGCAATAGACTTGTTGGCTGCAAATGGTACATTCGGGGGGAAATGTGCCGTTCGCCTAGGTAATAACGACATGTCACCTGCCGAAAGGCGCGGCCGATAAAACCTTCAACATCGGCCTGTTGTACGTTTGTTTTTTCCAACCCTGGCTGCAGTGTTCAGTTCTTGACGCCCGATATATTTATAGTACGATACATGAGTTGATGATCGCGCTACCTCGATGTGCATATTTGTGAGACGGTGTGGCGTTAACGCGAGTTGGCTGAGAACGTGCCGTTCCTCGGGGGAAAGCACGAAACGACTTCGCTGGCGCCGTCTCCTTCGCGGGTTTAAATTTCATGTAGTCGCCTCTCAGAATGGCGTCCTTTTCTTGAGGAACAAGGGTAAATAGTCGTGGAACAATACACCCCGCATGCGATTAAAGCGCAAAACAGATGCTTCGCGTTGAGTCGCATTGCTAGCTCTGCTCTGTGGGGATCATGCCACATGTTCGCGGCAGCTTTACGTCGTAGCGGCATGTATGCGTCGGCCGGTGCGAACGTGCTGGCAAAACCCCTCGGATATTAATGGTTCCCCTGTATATTGTTTGGTTACGGTCCCAGATGAGTGCATAGGTGTTCTTTGTTTTGATGATGTTCCTATGTCTTGAGCACGCCGATTGATTGAAGTCGAATCCCTCAAAATATCATTTAACCTGTCCTTTCCTACCGATCCTCGATAGCGACCGCGATGGAGATTATCGGTGTCATCATTGCGCACGTTTACTTCATTTAGCCTAGATGGAGAGTCGTATTCTTGTGTCTCGGTGTTAATCCTATTTCATTTTCTCGGCGGATTGTGCGATGGTAGTTGCGGTCGTCAGCCATGTTTCCCCGTCAGCGGCCGTCCATCTGCACCCATTCCTCCGCTGCAGATCTTGTGTAAATACCGAACCGTATGACTTCAAATCCCTGATGCTTTGACGCCCGCAACCTCACTTGTCCGCACCCCCCCGGTCCCATTACAGGCGAGACGTTCTTCCCTTCGAAGTGTACCCGAGGGCCGACCACGCTAGACCGCTAGACATCGCCCAGGCGCACGCCCTAAGGTTCGCGAAGGAAGCACCAACTTGACGGCAGCCCGTCCAACCTTTCGCTTCGCCTCCGGGTGAGGGAGTGTTCCAGTTCGTGTGGAGGCATGGTGTTTGTTTGGCTTCACATTTTTGTTGGGATACGCGCCTTGTACCTGCATCTTATCATGTTAAACGAAAGCACATTTGATGGCGGCAAATAGTACATTCGGGGAAATGTGCCGTTCGCCTATAGATAATAACCACATGTCACCTGCCGAAAGGCGCGGCCGATAAAGCCGTCAACACCGGTCTGTTGTACGTTTGTTTTTTAAAACCCTGGCTGCAGTCTTCAGTTCTTGATGCCCGATATATTTATAGTACGATACATGAGTTGATGATCGCGCTACCTCGATGTGCATATTTGTGAGACGGTGTGGCGTTCACGCGAGTTGGGTGAGAACGCGCCGTTCCTCGGGGGGAAAGCACGAGACGAGTTAGCTGGCGCCGTTTCCTTCGCGAGTTTCGAAATTATGGAGTCACCTCTCAGAATGGCGTTCTTTTCTTGAGTTACAAGGGTAAAATTAGTCGTGGAAGAGAAAACCCCGCATGCGCTCCAAGCGCAAACGGATGCTTCGCGTTGGCGCGCCTTGCTAGCTCTGCTTAGTGGGGTTTATGCCACATGTTCGTGGCAGCTTATCACCGTAGCGGTAGCACTGCGTCGGCCTGTGCGAAAGTGCTGCCAAAACACCTCTGATATTAATGGTTCCCCTGTATGTTTTTTGGTTACGGTCCCAGATGAGTGCATAGGTGTTCTTTGTTTTCAGGATGTTCCTATGTCTTGAGCACGCCGATTATTTTGAAGTCGAATCCCCCTTTAACCATCGAAATATCACTTAACCTGTCCTTTCGTACCGATCCTCGATAACGACCGCGGTCGAGATTATCGGTGTCATCATTGCGCACGTTTACTTTATTTAGCCTTGATGAAGAGTCCCCAGGCCACCGTGTTCTTGTGTCTCGGTGTTAATCCGATTCCTTCTTTTGGTCGGATTGTGCGATGGTTGTTGTGGTCGTCAGCCATGTTCCCCCGTCAGCGCTTGACCATCTGCACCTCCGCTGCAGATCTTTTTTAAATACCGAACCGTATGACTCCAAACCCTGATGCTTTGACGCCCGCAACCTCACATGTCCTTAACCCCCCCGGTCCCAGTGCAGGCGAGACATCCTTCCCGTGCAAGTGTACCCGAGGGCCGACCACGTTAGACCGCTAGACATCGCCTAGGCGCACGCTCTAAGGTTCGCGAAGGAAGCACCAACTTGACGGCGGCCCTTACAACCTTTCGCTTCGCCTGCCGGTGAGGGAGTGTTGCAGTTCGTGTGGAGGTACGGAGTTTGTTTGGCTTCACATTTTTGTTGGGATACGCGTATTGTACCTGCATCTTATCATGTTAAACGACAATAGACTTACTGGCTGCAAATAGTACATTCGGGGGGAAATGTGCCGTTCGCCTAGGTAATAACCACATGTCACCTGCCGAAAGGCGCGGCCGATAAAACCTTCAACATCGGCCTGTTGCAGGTTGTACGTTTGTTTTTTCCAACCCTGGCTGCAGTGTTCAGTTCTTGACGCCCGATATATTTATAGTACGATACATGAGTTGATGATCGCGCTACCTCGATATGCATATTTGCCTCGATGTGCATATTTGTGAGACGGGGTGGCGTTCACGCGAGTTGGGTGAGAACGCGCCGTTCCTCGGGGGAAAGCACGAAACGAGTTCGCTGGCGCCGTTTCCTTCGCGAGTTTAAATTTCATGTAGTCACCTCGCAGAATGGCGTTCTTTTCTTGAGGAACAAGGGTAATTAGTCGTGGAAGAATAAACCCCGCATGCGATTAAAGCGCAAACAGATGCTTCGCGTTGAGTCGCCTGCTAGCTCTGCTCTGTGGGGATCATGATACATGTTCGTGGCAGCTTATCGTCGTAGCGGTAGCACTGCGTCGGCAGGTGCGAAATTGCCGGCAAAACACCTCGGATATTAATGGTTCCCCTGTATGTTTTTTGGTTACGGTCCCAGATGAGTGCATAGGTGTTCTTTGTTTTGAGGATATTCCTATGTATTGAGCACGCCGATTATTTTGAAGTCGAATCCCCCTTTAACCCTCGAAATATCATTTAACCTGTCCTTTCGTACCGATCCTCCATATCGACCGCGACAGAGATCATCGGTGTCATCATTCGCGCACGTTTACTTTATTTAGCCTAGATGGAGAGTCCCATGCCACCGTATTTCTGTGTCTCGGTGTTAATCCTATTTCATTTTCTCGGTGGATTGTGCGATGGTTGTTGTGCTCGTCAGCCATGTTCCCCCGTCAGCGCTCGACAATCTGCACCCATTCCTCCGCTGCAGATCTTGTGTAAACACCGAACCGTTTGACTTCAAACCCTGATGCTTTGGCGCCCGCAACCTCACTTGTCCTGCACCCCCCCGGTCCCATTACAGCCGAGACATCCTTCCCGTCCAAGTGTACCTGAGGGCCGACCACGCTAGACCGCTAGACATCGCCAAGGCGCAAGCGCGCAGTTCGCGAAGGAAGCACCAACTTGAAGGCAGTCCGTCCAACCTTTCGCTTCGCCTCCGGGTGAGGGCGTGTTGCAGTTCGTGTGGAGGCACGGAGTTTGTTTGGCTTCACATTTTTGTTGGGATACGCGTATTGTACCTGCATCTTATCGTGTCAACAATAGACTTGTTGGCTGCAAATAGTACATTCGGGGGTAAATGAGCCGTTCGCATAGGTAATAACCACATGTCACCTGCCGAAAGGCGCGGCCGATAAAGCCTTCAACATCGGCGTGTTGTACGTTTGTTCTTTCCAACCCTGGCTGCAGTGTTCAGTTCTTGACGCCCGATATATTTATAGTACGATACATGAGTTGATGATTGCGCTACCTCGATGTGTGAGACGGTGTGGCGTTAACGGGAGATGGGTGATAACGCGCCGTTCCTCGGGGGGAAAGCACGAAACGAGTTCGCCGGCGCCGTTTCCCTCACGAGCTACCTCGGTGTGTGTGAGACGGTGTGGCGTTCACGCGAGATGGGTGATAACGCGCCGTTCCTCGGGGGAAAGCACGAAACGAGTTCGCTGGCGCCGTTTCCCTCACGAGTTTCAATTTCATGTAGTCACCTCTCAGAGTGGCGTTCTTTTCTTGAGGAACAAGGGTAATTAGTCGTGGAACAATACACCCCGCATGCGATTAAAGCGCAAAACAGATGCTTCGCGTTGAGTCGCCTTGCTAGCTCTGCTCTGTGGGGATCATGCCACATGTTCGTGGCAGCTTTTCGTCGTAGCGGCAGGTATGCGTCGGCCGGTGCGAACGTGCTGGCAAAACCCCCCGGATATTAATGGTCCCCCTGTATGTTTTTTGGTAACGGCCCCAGATGAGTGCATAGGTGTTCTTTGTTTTGATGATGTTGAGATGTCTTGAGCACGCCGGTTAATTTGAAGTCGAATCCCCCTTTAACCGTCAAAATATCGTTCAACCTGGCCTTTCGCGCCGAAAATATCGTTTAACCTGGCCTTTCGCGCCGATCCTAGATTTCGACCGCGATAGAGATTATCGGTGTCGTCATTCGCGCACGTTTACTTTATTTAGCCTAGATCGAGAGTCCTAAGCCACCGTTTTGTGGTGTCTCGGTGTACATCCTATTTCATTTTCTCGGCGGAATGTGCGATCGTTGTGGTGGTCGTCAGCCATGTTCCCCTGTCAGCGCTAGACTATCTGCACCCATTCCTCCGCTGCAGATCTTGTGTAACTACCGAACCGTATGACTTCAGAGCTTGATGTTTTGACGCCCGCAACTTCACTTGTCCTGCACACCCTCAATTCCATTGCAGGCGAGAAATCCTTCCAGTCCAAGTGTGCCCGAGGCCGACCACGCAAGACTGCGAGGCACCGCCCAGCTGCACGACAGCAGGTTCGCGAACGAAGTACTACATCGACGGCAGCCCGTTCAATATTTCGCTTCACCTCCGGGTGAGGGTGTGTTCCACTTCTTGTGGAGGCATGGAGTTTGTTTGGCTTTGTTTGGCTTCCCCAACACATTGTTGTCGGGATCGGCGTCATGTACCTGCACCCATTATGTTAAACGCAAGCTAATTTGTTGGCGAACAAAAGACACACCCGGGTGGAAAATGTGCCGTTCGCCTAGATAAAAGCCACCAATCAACGTAAAAATGGCGCGGGCGACAAAGACGTCAACACCGGCCTGTTATACGTTTATTTTTTGCAATCCTTGCTGAAGTCTGTAGTTGTTGATGCCCGACATATTTCTAGTACGATACATGCGTTGATGACCGCGCAACCTTGACGTGCATACTTGTGAGACGGGTATGCGTTCACGCGGGTTGGGTGAGAACGCGCCGTTCCTCGGGGGGAACCAAATAAGTTCGCTGGCGCTGTGTCCTTCGCGCGTTTCGAATAAATGTGGTAACCTCTCAGAATGGCGTCTCTGTTGTTGAGGTACAATGGTAGTTACTCGTGGAAAAATTAACCCTGCATGAGATTAAAGCGAAAACATATACTGCGCGTTCGGTGTCTTGCAAGCTCTTTGCTTTTGGGATTAAGACACGTTCGAGGCAGCAAATCGTCATAGCGGTAGAACCGCGTTCGCCGGTGCGATATTGCCGGCAAAACCCCTCGGATACTAATGGTCCCGCGGTACGTTTTTGTTGCAACGGCTCCCGATGAGTGCGTAGGTGTTCTTAGTTTTGATGTTTCTATGTGTTCCGCACGCAGGCTGATTTCATGTCGAATCCCACTTCAACCTTCGAAATATATTTTAACCTGGCCTTTCGTGCTGATCCTCGGTTTTGACGACGATGGAGGTTATCGGTGGCATATATTTCTAGTACGATACATGCGTTGATGACCGCGCAACCTTGACGTGCATACTTGTGAGACGGGTATGCGTTCACGCGGGTTGGGTGAGAACGCGCCGTTCCTCGGGGGGAACCAAATAAGTTCGCTGGCGCTGTGTCCTTCGCGCGTTTCGAATAAATGTGGTAACCTCTCAGAATGGCGTCTCTGTTGTTGAGGTACAATGGTAGTTACTCGTGGAAAAATTAACCCTGCATGAGATTAAAGCGAAAACATATACTGCGCGTTCGGTGTCTTGCAAGCTCTTTGCTTTTGGGATTAAGACACGTTCGAGGCAGCAAATCGTCATAGCGGTAGAACCGCGTTCGCCGGTGCGATATTGCCGGCAAAACCCCTCGGATACTAATGGTCCCGCGGTACGTTTTTGTTGCAACGGCTCCCGATGAGTGCGTAGGTGTTCTTAGTTTTGATGTTTCTATGTGTTCCGCACGCAGGCTGATTTCATGTCGAATCCCACTTCAACCTTCGAAATATATTTTAACCTGGCCTTTCGTGCTGATCCTCGGTTTTGACGACGATGGAGGTTATCGGTGGCATCATTCCAGGGTTCTACACTAATTTACCTTGTCGTGGGCTTGCCGTGGCATTGCCATGGTACCGCCCATGGCATACCATGGCATCACCACGGCATACCATGGTGTGACAATAGATTCCATGGATGGCCGTGGGGGCTGCCATGACATGCCATGGGTAGTACCATGGCAACCCGCGCAGCTACCGCTACGGCGCTCCATGGCAACCCCTCGGAATGTCATGGCAACCCTAACGGCACGCCAATGTCCTCGGCACCCAGGTTAGGGTTGGGGTTGGGGTTAGGGTTAGGGTTGGGGTCCCATGGTATGCCGTGGAGGTCCGTGCAAAGTTCCGTGGTATGCCGTGGAAGCTTTTGCCGCAGGTGGTGCCACGGCATTATTGGGAAAAAAGACAATAATGTACACTGTGCGACAGTATTGTTTTGTATCGGTGTAAATCTGATTTCATTTTTTTGGGGGATTGTGCGATCGTTGTTGTGGTCGCCAGCCATGTTCCCCCGTCAACTCGACCATCTGCACGCGTTCCTCAGCTGCAGATATTGTCGAACGCCAAAAGCGTATGACTTCAAAACCTGATGCTTTGTCGCCCGCAACCTCACTTGTCCTTCACCCCGTTCATTCCATTGCAGGCGAGACATCCCTACAGTCCAAGTGTGCCCCAGGAAAGAACACACGCAAGACTGAGAGACACGGCCCAGCCGCACGCCCGCAGGTTCGCGAACAAAGTACTACATTCACGGCAGCCCGTTCAATCTCGCGCTCCACCTCTAGGTGTGGGAGTGTTCCCCTTCGTGTGGAGACATGGAGTTTGTTTGTCTTCACATTGTTGTTGGGATCCGCGTCATGTACCTGCACTCCATCATGTTGAACGATATCTAATTTGTTGCCGATAAAAAGTACACTCGGGTGCAAAATATGCCGTTTGCCTAGATAATAACCACCGATCACCGGAAAAATGGCGCGGGCGACAGAGTCGTCGAAACCGCCCTGTTGCACGTTTATTTTGTGCAACGCTGTCTGCAGTCTTTGATTGTAGATGCCTGACATATTTCTAGTACGATACATGCGTTGATGACCCCGCAACATAGATGTGCATGTTTGTGAGACGGTGTGGCGTTCACGCCAGGTGGGTGAGAACGCGCTGTTCCTCGGGGGAAAGTACGAAACTAGTTCGATGGCGCTGTGTTCTTCGCGTGTTACGAAACTATGTAGTCACCCTTCGGAATGGCGTTCTTTTTTGCGGGCACAAGGGTAGTTCATCGTGAGAAAAGAATGCGTGCCTGAGTTTAAACCGCAGACGAATGATGCGCGGTAAGGCGCCTTAGTATGTCTGCTTTTTGGGGATTTTACCACGTACGTATGGGAGTATATAGTGTTAGCGGTAGTACTGCGTCGGCAGGCGCGGAAGTGCCGGCAGAAGACCTCGGATATCAATGCTTCCGCCCTTTTTTTTTTTGGTGACGGCTCCCGATGAGTGCGGAGGTTTTTGTTTGGGTTTATAGAGTTTGTATGCGTTTTGCACGCGGATTTCTTTCATGTTGAATGCCTTTCTAACCTTCGACGTCTCGTTTAACCCCGGCTTTTCGTGCTGGTCCTCGATTTCGGCCGCGATGGAGGTTGTCGGAGTCCTCTTTCGCGCACGTGTACTACCTTTAGCCTTGATGGAAGGTCGTCGTCGAGCGTATTGCTGAGTTTAGGTGCAAATCCTACATTATATTTTGGGCTCATTCCTTCGCTGCAGGTGCTGTCCAAGCCCGTTTACTATGCGGTTCTACTTTTGAGCTTCAGATTTTGACCCGATGACATTTTCAGATATGAGCTTGACAAATCGAAGGATTTTTTTCTATGCGGAAAATGGAGATTTAGTGTGCGTGCAAATATTCAAGCAAACGCTTAGGCGAACTTCTGTGTTTGTTATTTCGCGCCGCCAAGAGACGCGCGAGGTGCGCTTCCCTGCATGTAGGGCCCAAGCGTCCGAGTCCACGCTGACTGTCTCTAGTCTGCTATCGAAGAGATGTGGCGAGTGCGATAGTCAACCTGTCTTGGTATTTTGTGTTTCATTTTGCGACTTGACTGCTGCTGATGCTGTACAGCTGCGGTGTAGTCTACGAGTACGTATCCACGGAGAGGAGCGTGCCGAGTGCTCTTCTTTTGGTCACTAGGCCCGAGCCCGCGGCAGCCGCCTCTAGTCTGGCCACGGAGGGACGCGCCGTCCGCGCGTCGGGCGCGAAGCAACGTCGCTAAACAGCTGTATCGCCACCGAACTTTTCGATCGTTCCGCTGCTGTTTGATGACGTGGATACTATGTTTAATTTAGAGAGGATGCCATTTTTCGATTTTGAAATATGATGACCCAGGTGGTCGGATTCTGGGCCAAAATCCGACGACTTGGGTCATTGTATTCTAAAATCCAAAACTTTCCGTACGGATTCTGCATAATCGGACGGTATGAGTAGGGTTATTCGATTTTGAGATCAATGAGTACAAATCTGAAGCACTGATGAGATGACCTTTTCAACCTCTCATGTCTTAAACCACTCTTAATTCTACTCCAGGCGATACACCCTTCTCGTCAAAGTGTTCCCGGGGGCCGACCGCGCCAGACCGCTAGACACCGCGTAATCAGACGCGCGCAGGTCCGCGTAAAAATTCCCAATTGACGGCCGTCTGTCCAACTTCTCCTTCCGCCCCCAGGTGAAGGAGTGTTTTGCATTGTGTGTGTGGGGACATGTAGTTTTTTCCGCTTGACAATTGTGTTCGGATCTGCGTCATATACTCGCACTTTGTCATGTTAAAACGCGAGCATAGTTGTCGGAGGCGAATAGTTGATTCGGCGCGAAAAGTTCGCCAAATTAATATCCACTGATCACTCGACAAAAGGGGAGGCCGACGGAGCCGTCAACACCGACCTGTGGTGCGATTTATTTGGTTCAACTCCCGCTGATGCCCGTGTTATTTTTTTGTGTAGTTTTTCGAGACGAGCGTTAATAATCCAGCCACCTAGATGCGCATATTAGTGTGGCCGAGGCGTGCACCCAAGTTGGGGGAGAAATCGCCAGTGGTTGGGGTTTAACAAGTAACGTTTACCTGCGCCATGTTTCTTGGGCGTTTTCGAAAGTTCCAAGTCGCCTCTTCTGTCGCCCGGGGACGCGGATGTGTATTCACCGAGAAGCATCCCCGTAACGACATGACAAAGAAGACATGATGACGGTGAATTCAATAGTGCCCTGTCTGAAATCACCGGAATATGCCCACCATTTTTTCGTCGACGGCATTTGGCAAACGCGCTTGTCAAATTGAAAAGCCGAACCCAGCGGTGGCCAATGTCGCCAGCAGGAGCTATTGAATAGTCAAACCGTACTTGATTTCAATCGCGGCCCACAACGAGTAAAGGTATGTTCGTGCTTGCACGCGGGTTGAATACATAAGAAAAAATGATCTAATTGTCATCCAGGCTGCAAGAATTCTACATTTACAATCAGGCTTCATTCAGCTCCTCGATAAATACAGCAGAATGGATAGTATCTAACATCGCTGTCGCGCGTTATATTTATACCCGTGACTGTTTTTTTGTTTTGTAGGTATTCCGCGTGTTTCCGGTTTTTATCAATTCTGACTCGTGAGTTCTCTAAACGTATCGGCCGCGATATAAATTATACAACTGCGGACACTTTAACGTCGGAGGAAGTATTAGATGGCATAGAAATTACAACTCATCTCCGTTTACGGCCCAAGCCTGGCGATTCAAAGCATTGTCAAACCATTGTCGTCGTCTGGATTTGATTGTCAAGCTGGATCGTTGTCCATGTTATACACAAAGAAACACCAACTTTAGCCATAATTTGTTTAGTTCACAGTACGTCACTCTTGAAGGATTGGTGCTGACGCAAACACAATTTATACACCGGTTGAATCTGCCAATATTGAGGTCTGTTTATTGGCGTATATATAGTAAGGATTGTTGCAACTGCTGGAGTGTTTTCGCCATCTGTTTGCGATGGCTGCTGGTCTAAACGCCCCGATATCACGTGCTATACACGATTTCAAGAACTAGAAAGCAAAACGCCGGCTTGGACATCGGCAAGGAAGTACGTTCAGCACTGGTTAGCTTAATAAAAAAAGTACTTTTCCAGTGGTATGCCCTAACCATTTACTGGCACGGTGGTGTTGATGGACTGTCCACTTTTTGGAGGGTTTCGTCTTCGAGATTTTATTGATGCATGTTGACGGTCAACAATTATCTTCAAAGGGCCAGGGAATGTGGTGTAGTGGATTGTACGGAAGATGTTTGATGAAGCTGTCAACGACTTGGGCCTCAACAACTTTCGATAAATTCCAAAACAAATTTGTCCACACGTCCACCTCCGATTTACCGAAGTTGTCACGGTATGCGTTTGGCCGACGTCGTTCTTGTTGTTTTGGCCGGTGCCGACATATATGAGGTATCGTATAAATGATAGCTACTTTCATAAGGTCCAACTAGGTCGTTGGTAAAATTCAAGCAATGTAGCCTGTTTAATCGTTCTATTGGACATGCGTATTGGGTTAAAACGCTACCTGTTCTGGAGAAGTCGTTTGTTTGTAGATTGAAGATGGTTGTAAAATATCCACAAAGTAAAGGCAATATTTACAAACGCAAAACGTATTTGGCCTGGAACTCGTGATATTCGAGAATTTAGTGTTTTGGGCACGATCATCCATGGAAAAGTGTTGATCAATCTTCGAGCAATAGACTAAGGGCTCGGTGGCCTCGACAAGGTGTGTGAGAATGAAACTGTTGTCGACCACCACAGGCAAATAATACTGACCGTTCTTGTCGTGTTTCTCGAAAGAGGAATACCAGGCGCCGTAGGCGTTAGCATCAAAGCACTGTCACTTGCGTCACAACTGCCATACTATTACTGCGCGTGTTGTTTACCTTCGTGGCGGAAGCTTAAAATACACGCTGACTAATTGTCGCCAGGCCGTTATTCTTCTGTATGCCCCTCTCTGGTCCATAATGACACGAATTGTCGCGTTACCACCCTAGCCTCGCCATAATTTTGTGTGGGCTTCTTGATTATATGTTTTTTAGGAGTAATTCTCGTTACGGTAGAAAAGCTTCAGAAGCGGCTGATTTCGAAAAGGCAAAGGTGATCAAGCTATAGTAGTTGTTCGTGCCATAATAAGTGCAAATGGGCAGTTGCCGATGCATATGAAGACGTATTGGCCACTTTTCGGGTGCACTTGTCGAAGATTCGCGTTGATTTGCTTGTCTAGGATTTCTTTTTATATGAAAACTGTGGATTCGAAGATCGGCGTTGATTTGCTTGTCCGTGAATAATTTACACTCTTTACGTGTAGTTATGCACAGGTTATTATTGAGTTATGCAACGGTTTTTGCTTTGAGGGACGACGTTGGTTGAAGTTGTTGTTTACGTACGGCAATACCCACCCGCTCACACAACGCTTTTGCTCAATAATAGCGATATTCATTGATTTACAATCAAGCCCGGAATGATTTTTAAGTGGCAGCACTAATAAACTCAAACTTACATTATCCATTGACTAACTTTTTTTTTTTTTGGTCGGCGTGGATCCACGTTCATCAACTCTGGCATACGATATTGCGCAGGTTTTTTTTGAAATTATTTCAAAATCAAACACAAACAAACCGACACGAAAATATGGGAATATATACGGGTACTGCCGTGGATGTTCTTACATATGACAACCAACTTTTTTTCGGTGTACTGCGCGAAATATTTGCCCAACAAAAGAACTAATGTAAGTGTCGAGGATGGCCAACGGAGTGGGTTCCTCACGAGGTCAACTCGCATGAAGCCACGATATGGAAATCAATAGCACCGATACGCGCTTCGAAAGATGACGTCAAATCCGTCAGAAACGATGTACTCGCGGACTAACCAGGTTTCACCATGCATCCATCTTCCACAATTGGCCCATGTGCGTCACCCTAGTCCCGTCACAGGTGGTACGTAACAAGTGCGTGCGGTGCTAGAAGTTATTGGATATTTACGCATTTACTGGTCCCAACCCTGCATATAACACAAAAACGCCCATTAGTTGGACGTTCTTTCCTGATTTTCTTGCTGTGCGGCCATTTCCTCGCCTTTTTGAGACCGTTTTATGTAGCGAAACCTTATCCCATGGCTGCCTGTGGTCATTTTGAATTGCCGGCAAGACCGAGGAATAAGCGACACTAGTATGTAAGACCACATTGTCTCACCTGCTGTACAGCGTCGATCGCACAAACGGGATGTATGGTGCTCGAGCTCGTAGGCCGACTGATTACCGAGTGTTCAACGACAATTCGTCTTTCTGAAACATGTATAATTGGTTTGTTAGATTGTTCTTAGGCGCTCGTTGTCTCGTGATGAACTTGCTGTTTGTCGAATTTTATCGTATTTCGCCTTTGCAATACTTGTGTCATTCAAATGGGTAATCAAATTTTCCGTCCGCGCCAAAGACAGACGCGTACATAACACTCACTGCAGCAATTTGTGCAGTTGTCTCCCAGCACTACCGGGGATCTGATTGCTACATATTTTCACACCATGTGCTATTCACGGAATTCTTAGTTTTCCGACGACCAAAGTACGTCACAGCAACATCGGCATTGGTAACATTGGTGTAGTGCAGGAAAAATACGCTGCAAACGTCGCATATATCACCTTCGACGCGTGGGCGTGCTTTGGCCAATCCGCACCTGACGAGGATTTCGACGACGTCGCAAACCACCTTTAACAAATAGTGGACTCTTTTCAAACTAATGGGTGTTGTGGGTAACATCTGGCACCGTGGACAGGCTTGTGTCAGGTACAGTTGAAAACTTTAATTCAAGCAAACTTCTAAATCAACAACGTGTTCGAGGCGAAGATGGAATGTTTCGACGGTTACGAACGCGCACGGGACCGTGGTATTGACTAAAGATAGTGGTAGGTGCTGGCGTTCTTTGTTTCGAGCGTGTCTTAGACGTCTGAAGATCCTGATGTCTCCTTTGCCACCAGACTTGGATTTAGCGGCAAGTGAAGCGATGTTAGGATTTTATAATCATTGCATGCAGCGCCCCGGGCTTATGTAATTGCGCACGTATTCGCGGGGAGCTGGCATAAAGGGTGAAGGAAGAGCGAGCAGTAAAATTTGTACGTGATTTGACTACCTCATGCCGCAAAAATTTGGTTTGATGTTCACACCTGTTGCATTTTTTGGTATAGCGGAAGAGATGATATATTATCTGAAAATCGCGACCAGACATCCGGGTAGTTTTGACCAAAACTAAACACGAACTCTACTTCTGTGCTCACGCTGCAACATCTAGTTATCGAGAGTTTCGGTATTACTGTTTGTGATTGTTGTGTTTATGCTTCGTACTTTTGTATTGGCAGATACAGTGATGATCATCGACGCGGAGTTGAACCGAGTAAAAGGCAAGGGTATAGGTCATCCACAAGACTGCAAGATGCGATTATTCCGTCTGTTAACGCTATTGTTTATAACTTATACCCGTACAAAACTCTAAGCAACGAGTCATTACTCAATCCTTTGTCCTCACTTTGGGTGTCAATAATATAATTAACTCGCAATCTTGAAGTTCTTGTTGTCCCGATATTCTATTCTAGCGCCGTCGCATCATACGTAACACATGAAGGCAAAACCATGGACGCTGTCCACGCGGCATCCGCCAATGCTAGGACTTCTGCCGGCGAAGGTGAGTGTCGACCTCATGAATGTGTACATATGTTTCTACTTTTGCCGCCTTGCAATGAGAATATCGCAAGGAGATCGCGTTAATAACGCACATATTTGTGCATGATTCCTTTGAACTATGCAAATAAAACGTGTCGGTGTTTTTTTTTTCACTGAACACCCGCCGAAAGACGAAGCATCAATCAGCCCTTAGGCTGTCTGCATTAAAAATAAGTTGATGACAACTGTCGATCACGTACGGGACTCGCCCTTCGTGTCCTGTTTACGATGGGCGAGATAAAGGTGGCTTCGTGTACCTTTCGCAGATAGTGACGTACTACCCCTGGGGGTCGCCTCGGAGTTGGGGGATGATGACGAGGTTGAGTGGGCGGACGACCCACATGACGCGAACGATATGGCCGGAAGAAGGATCCGCAGATCTGTGCGACCCCGAAAACCAAACCCTCGGTTTGAAGACACTACTGACGAAAACAAACAATCGGCTCCGCGTACCGACCGCCGTCCGAGCCTCAAAAGGCGAAAAGAAGACGTCGATACGCGAAGGAGAAGGGAACGCGTCAACCGGAAAGAAAGTAGAAGATCGAAGTTGGCCAAACAGGCGAGCCTTCAGCGGGCCTGTTTCGCCCGCTGAAGGCTCGCCTGTTTGGCCAACTTCGATCTTCTACTTTCTTTCCGGTTGACGCGTTCCCTTCTCCTTCGCGTATCGACGTCTTCTTTTCGCCTTTTGAGGCTCGGACGGCGGTCGGTACGCGGAGCCGATTGTTTGTTTTCGTCAGTAGTGTCTTCAAACCGAGGGTTTGGTTTTCGGGGTCGCACAGATCTGCGGATCCTTCTTCCGGCCATATCGTTCGCGTCATGTGGGTCGTCCGCCCACTCAACCTCGTCATCATCCCCCAAGTCCGAGGCGACCCCCATGGGTAGTACGTCACTATCTGCGAAAGGTACACGAAGCCAGTAAACTATTGGAGGCAAAAGTCTGATATCAGACTTTTGCCTCCAATAGTTTACTTACCTTTAGCTTCTTGTCGAAATACGATTTGCGCCCGACGCCGTCTTCGGTGGTGGCCTGTTTCGCCCGCTGAAGGCTCGCCTGTTTGGCCAACTTCGATCTTCTACTTTCTTTCCGGTTGACGCGTTCCCTTCTCCTTCGCGGCTCGACGTCTTCTTTTCGCCTTTTGAGGCTCGGAAGGAATATATGTGTGGAATAGAGGACAAGCCCTTAATTTTGCGATGTACTCTGATTTTGGATCCAACGCCTTGTTATGAAGCAGAGATAAAGAAGGACGAGCCCACAGACGGAGACGAACACGCGGCGGGAGTTGGAAACGAACTCCGAAAAGGTTCGTGTTTCTACTATTAAGAAAAGTGACGAGCTTTTCGCGCGATACAGCCACTGATTCATGAACATACGGCGAGCATATCCTTGGCTTTTGTCCGGCTGAGAGATTTTTTTAATTTAAACCGACGTTGTTTATTGCGTATGAAGGAATCGGATGACATCTTCAGAGGTCGCCCACTTCACTGGCAGTATTGGCGGGGGACAGAGCACGTACATGGAGGTCATGGTGAGTTAAATTCATAAAAGCTCGGAACCTTAGACGAAAGTGAAAGAACGACGCCGTTGTGGAGGTTTCCATTTCATTTGTAGCGTTGATCAAGAATCCTCGGATATGACTATAGAAGTTGTACGCTGCCTCGCAATTGTGTCAATGCCAGACCGGGACTCGTCGTGTGATGAACCTAGGCTTCCGCACCCTAAATGTGCATTACGTGTTATATGGTATTGGTTGGTTGTTGAATTTTTACCAAGCAAGCTAATAGTGTCCATCAAACGACAAAAATACCAAAGCGGTTACGGTGTCCGCCTTCCTTGGGGTGCAAGTTGTGACAAAAGTAAATCTGTTGATTAAACGAATAAAGAACCAAAGCGGTTACTGTGTCGGCTTTTCTTCGTCCGGCACACAAATGAACACGTAGAATACCGAACGTTCATATGCCGTAAAAGCTACTACTACCACTACTACTGTATGTTGAATTTTGTGGATTGGATCATCGAAACATCATTACACAACGGTAACGCGAGCAGCGGAGTTTATAAAAGGTACCGGCTGGCGGTAGACACCAAATTCACGTATCGATGCTCATGGCGTAAATTTACTATCGTATCCAACGTAGATCGGTTTCTTCGCGGACATGATGGCAGACTTACGATAAATATGACGATGAAAACCCATGATCATTGCAATACGATCTAAAAATATATATGTATGTTTCTTTTGTCGACGTCCGACAGCGAGGCGCGAGGAAACTTCGCAAGAGGGTATGTCGACGTCCGACAGCGAGGCGCGAGGAAACTTCGCAAGAGGGTATGGACGCACGCATATCAAGGAGGCAGCGGCGGAGGACACACCCCGTCCACACCGAGCATTTTTCACGGGCACCGATGACTTCGGGAGCGTGTTCGTCCGTCTTATATTTTTCCTATGCCGAGGGGAGCAAACGGAGCCTGCGGGCTGGTCGTGCACGGCAGACCGAATCCCCATCAGGGAGGACTTCCACTCTGCTATGCCTGCGGACGACCTGGCGTTCGTGCTAGGTCGAATGTTGGCTGGAGGCATGTGGGAAGTGATGATACCTGGTCGGGGCCGCAGCTGTGGGCTGATAGCGTTGGACCTGAATGGGTGCACTCTCGCGACATCACGAAGGAGCGGCTTGTCGCTGGGGAATGTGTTTGTACTCGTACTGACTGTGTGATCTCGCTGTTCAAGAAGTTCAGGATGCTGCAGGAGAAGGCCGAGAAGGGTTCGCTGTTGATCATGGCCACGGGTCAGTCCTCGCCTCTTGGACGTTACCCCTCGACCTCATTTCAGGTGAGAAGCATGAGCGTGTATTCATGTGGCAGGGTATGATGTACGTGATGATTCGCGTGCGCAGCCGGTGCGGTAACCATGCATATACCATGCGTTGTATTCACACAATCCAAAGCTCATCTACGCACATATATATGCACTGTATAATCAGCATGTCTGCATGTATAACCCATAACTGATAAAACGTTCAGACAGTACACATCACACATCACAAAACATGAGCCCGACAGCCGATAGTTTGAAGTCGACTTGCGTCTGTACATCAGACATCTCAACACGCACCAGCATGCACCTGCGAGATAAACCGAATCATCACGGGTGCGCGAACGACGTTGGTTTAGCAGAGCTGTTGACGAGACCGCCTTCCGATATGTCGCCTTTCTTGGCAGTTGACCCTTTCTGCAGAGATGTCTGTCTGCAGCAGCTCACCAGTTGAGTTGGCGTTGTCGACAATGTTTGGTTAGCGCGGCTGGCCTGTTGCGTCTTTCATGTTTGTTTGTCGGTGTGTTGGCATTTTGGTGTCGAGGAGTGCTGTTGCAATCCAGTGCCCCGCTACTGTGCAGTGCGCTGTGCACTCGTACTGGTACGACTCTACAACACGCAGCAAAGCAGGGCATGTCGTCCAGCATGCAAGTACGAGACGCCTTTCTCTTTCGTCAACGCTCCTGATCGAGTATCGCTAATGCCGACTGCTTTCCGCTTGCGTGACTATTGATAATTGTGGCAACAGGTGCGGGCTCTTTTGGACCACGTGGATATTAAGGGACAGGTACTCGACATCTGCGGCGCGGCTGGATACGCTGTTGAAATGGTGCTGACAGCACAAGACCTGCGCGTCTATACGAACGACCTGAATCGTTGGTGAGGGAAATTATTGAGCTATTTCCGAGGGCGCGACGGCCTGTTGTTTCGCCGTCGTCTTTTGTTTTGGATTTGTACTGCAGCACTTCTATCACCCTACGAGGCCCTTCCGCATACGCCATATGTGGTACTTTGACTCGTACAGCAGTCACCGACTATGACCCTACCACGTACGAGTCATACAACAATGCTGTGAAGTGTGGAAGTGTGCATGTTTAACACGAACAATGTATGATATAACCTCTCAGTCCACCATTTCGTTTTGTATACTTGTATATTAAACTCGAAACACAATCGACGCACGCCGATGAACAGTTGGACAGCAGTCAGATATTCCCCTTCCGTGCAAGAGGTATTGACTCGGGTCGATTGCCCACGCCCCGCTCAACACCACGTATTCGGATGCGATTTTTTCACACGGTTGATTATGCACCAACCCACAAAAGGAAAGCAAGCTTTTTTTTTTTTGTTCGCGAGATAAGACAGACACAAACACAAAACGGCGAACAAAAAAAGCATGGCAAAGTCGGCCGTGACCCCTCTAAAAAATGAAGAGGGTTTGAATTCCGTTACTTTCAATTTGTTTGTGGTGCAAATCATATACGAGATGGAATATTGAGCTCGGAAGTCGTAAAGTTGTATGTGGCATCGCAGCGATAACAAAAAGAAAGTACCTACAGGCGATACGTATGGCATTAGTGTATTTGCGAAATGTGATGCGGGGACGGTTCTGGGGTAGTGGTAAGGGTAGTGGCAAGGAACGCAGGTTGTTCTGGCAGCTGGAAAGCAGTGCTTTGCTTCTTCTGAGTTAGATCTTCTTATTGATGGCGAGAGCTGAGGAGGTGCTCTGGTAGAGAAGTGAGAGGTAGGGGGGCGGGACTCGACGCCCAGATATACTCGTCCCACCCCACACCACAAGCTCTCCTAAATTCCTCTTATCTGATGTACTCCAACAGAACTTTCCTATGGCTACCGATCGTTCTTCTGCTAATATAAGAACTTCTCACTTCGTAGACCTATCTGCTTCAAGGAACATTACTCTCGTCTAACGGGCTATCCGCCCTAGGGAACATTCCTAAAATAACGATACTCTCGACTAACGGAATATCCGCCCCCCCTCCCCGCCCCCCGCCCCCCCCAAAAAACACCTGGACGCCCGCCTCACTTCGTGCAGTTTACAGGCGGACACACACTACGATGCATCTTCAGAGGAGTGCTTCAGGACCTTTACCGACGGATCACGCTGCGTGGACTGGATAGTTACGAGCCCCCCATACACAAACGCCTTCGGAATACTGGCTGCTTCTATGCGGATAGCGCGTGCAGGAGTGGCATTCAAGCTGAGGCTGACATTCCTCGAACCCACCAAAGCACGTGGCAGTTGGTTTAAGGATAATCCGCCCAGTGCGGTTGTATTACTCCCGCGGGCGACATACCGCGGCAGGTTGTGCAATTCCCCGGAGGCGTGGTTTGTTTGGCATATTGGGGGGGGGGGGGGTGATGACGTCAAACCCATTGGCCCGGCTTTTTTTTTGCGGTTTAGACGCGTGTATCGGGGCGTTTGTTGTTCATGGGACATGTCAAGCATCTGTTGTAGTTTGGTTCTTGTAGGGTTTAGATTTATGTATTGCGCGTAATAACGGTGATTTCGTGTATCGAACTCCCACATTTACGGCTATAACATACAAGAGCCGGTTAATATATGATGCAAATCCCGAAGAGAAGACTGCTGTTACTTTTTTTGTATGGATGAATAAATCATATCGCAAGTATTATCTTGCTGAAGTCGCCACGTACAGCGCACACCGTCTGCTCTATGTCGGTGGCAGGTGTCACCACCGCTGTTATTTTATTTTTTTTATGGATGACGAAATCATCTCGCACGTATTATCTTGCTGAAGTAGTCACGTACAGCGCACACCGTCGTCTAGTACAAACCACGACTCAAACAAAGAGCCCTTTCTTCCGTAGTGGCTGCCCTTCGTGGAAGCGGCGCTAAAACTCATTGAGATGCGTCAGTCCTTGACATCACACGGAGTCCCACTTGCCTACGCACCCTAACGCGTTACAGATTTGAAGATGTACCGTATTCCCTTGTCTAAGCTATAACAAATATACTTCATTATACACCGGCTTCAACAGTAACACATCCCCCTTGGAGTCCTCATCCTCCAGGCCGGAAGAGCTGCGTCGATCTTGGGTCTGCGTTCGTTGGTTTCGAGGGATAAACAGCGGACGTATTGTGCGAGGAAGACATCAATGCTGGCGTTGACTCGTTTCAGTTTTTTTTTGTTTGCAGTAGTGTCAACGGTCCAATTTCTTCAGAAGCTACATTATTTCGGAAGTTCCTCACCTCTATCTACCCAACCACACGTCACACGCAGTCGAATGTTGGCTCGAAGTCCTCCAACCCGTCGAGCATGAATTCGTCTCCGCCGCTCACGGAGGATAGGCCATCGCTGTCGTCGGCGCTGTCGTCTGGGTCTGCCGTTGCGTGAGGATGGAAGGACGTGGCCGTTTTCTTACTGAGCGTGGGAAACTACTTGCTTGGGAATATTGCAGCTGATACCTCAAAATTTCCGAGGGAGCAAAGAAACGTGCTGCTGTGTACGGCGGGGTGGGGCTCTCGAGTTACGCACGAGTGTACTGCTGTCTATTCCGTGAAAAAAATAACGTTTGTGGTTATGTCCCATCTGCCTAGGTTTGCCCCGCTCACTTGACCGGGGAATACCTACGATCAAGTCGGTTAACCTGTAACACCATCGGCGCGCAAAGCATCTCGGGTGTCCTGTGCAGTGGTGTGCATCATTACCTGTTCACGTGCTTGCACACTCGGGTGTCTAATCTTCACGTACATGTTAAATACTCGTACTGCGGAGCAGTGTTTGTAGGAGACAAAAAAAAAACGGGAGTAAACAACAAACGTAGTACTTGCACGAGTTTCGCACATATTTTACATACGAGTTTGCTGCTCAGTCTTCCGTTATGATATAGCAAGAGCTGTACACTCCTTGGTGCAAGCGTCGTATCCGCACGTACAGCGCTGCAGCGTAAGACCCGCCTCACTTGAGAGCACACACTGTACAGCAGTATGTTCGCGTCATGCATGGGTCACCTGACCTGGTACGAGGACACGTGGCTACGTGCAGTGTACGTATCTTCTTGTGTACTATACACAGTATACTCTGAACATAATAGTACAAAACAGCACGACAGGCAAAAAACGAGTAAAAAAAAAACTTGTACAAAGAACAGTACAAAAAACTCGATGTTCGTACGAGTCTGAGTGTGTGTGCTGTCTGCCGTCTGTGTTCGTGTTCTGCAACACGACCCATCTGCTCGGTTCGTTTGCCTGGAACATACCAACGCTGTGCAGACAGGTGGGTAGGCGTCATCGGTGCGTGGTATCGCATCTCTCAAACCGCGAGCACGTGCCATGCAAAAACATTGCAGCCACGCACAGTATTGTACTGTGTACAGCAGTGCTTGTACGTGGTTTCGGGTAATACGTAAGAAGGCTCTATTTTGGGCGCTGATTTACAAAACCCCTCCAGTGCAATTAACCTAACGACGTGCTCACCTCCACGAGTAAGTCCCCTTCTGCCACTGGTCTCCAGGGCACACCCAGTTCTTCCCCTCTCGGCGGAGATATTCGACCTCTTGCTTGATCTTTCCCGTGAGGACCCGTAGCTCCATTGGTTTGTAGTTTTTTTGGCGGCATGTTTTCTACAGGGGCTGAAAAAGATGATTTGTAATAAATGCGGTCTAATAACCTAAATCAAATAACACTAACAATTCAGATTTTGGAGACCACAATTTTTTTACTATTATTTTATTACCACTGGTGGCACAGTTTTTTTTTTTACTTGGTTTTAGTATTACCCGATTTTGACATGGATCAGGTATAAAAAAAATACCAGGTACCTGTGATTGGCCACAACCCTGCAAAATAAAAAAGTATCTGCAGCGTAGAAGTAGTAGAACCTTGCTTCTTCTTCGTAGTAGCCTATACGGACCTTTCGTCACCGGGACGGGCACCACCACCACCATCTTCAACTTCACGAACTCCGTCGACTGTCTGCTATAGGGAGGCATCCAAGCGAATCTGTCAAGCTATCATCTTGTATCATACCACGTGCCAGAGCAACCCCGCTTCCAAAGCTGTTTCCCATCGTATCTACTGTAATACCGTACGAGAAGACAGCAACAGCTGCGGAGGCCCATCTCTTCTTGTCTCTTTTTCTCTCCTCTCTCTGCCCGTTTTGAGAGCTTCTTCACTTTTGTTTTGTTCAAAGAACGCGACCACGAGATAGGAGTTGCCTCAACATGGCCCGGCCCCGCCTGCTGCGATTGCTGCTTGGCGTGCTCGTCGGTGCTGCGTATGGATTTCTCAAGTGCGTTCTCCACCGCCTGTGCTGCAGCCCAACAGCGTTCTACGTGCTCCAATCACAAGAATGGGCGCCAGCACGCCAAGCTCGAGCTCGGCTGCTAAGGAGGAGGATCCTGCTACGATCCTGAGGACACTTGACGGGGGCTTGGATTCTAGCCACGACCAAGAACACTTCGACTGGGAAAAACAGGTGAACACGAACCTCGTCACACTATTTTTTTATTTTATTTTATTTTATTTTTTTAAGCATCACTTTTTACTTTCCAGCCTAACTCGTAGGAGGTTTTACCCTCAGCGATCTTCTGGACAAGCCGTGGTCACAGGTGTCGTCCCTTCTCCCCCCGGTACGTGCCTTTAGTTTTTGTCGCGCATAGGGTTCAGCATTCCCACTGCTCGTCGATTTTCATCGAATGTAGCTAACTCACGCTCTCGCGCTTTCCGCTAATCAATTTTTTTATGCAAGAAAAAGTCCCTATGAGCATGCACTCGGTGAGACTTGAACCCACCTACCAAGCCATAACAGATAAATACCACAGGTACATCAGCAGTATTGCTGTTGTAAATTTGCTGGAGATCCAGGGAAATCTTTGGATGTTGCCCATGGATGCACAGAGCAGCACTATTATCACTATTAATAGCAAGTACAAGTAAGCACAAACAAACCTCTGCCACGGTAACACTGCTGGTTGTTGTAAATTTGCGGGAATTGTGTAGACTTTGTCCGTGAACAAACGGATCCATCCAGAGCAGCAGCACAGCGCGACGACGAGTACTCTGTTTCCTATGCGGTTCGATTTCGAGCGTCAGATTCGTACTTTCGATCTGATGAAGTAGAAAAATGAAAGCACCTTGCTTGTTATTTTTACGATTTTTCGTGTGCCCGAAGACGGAAAATAAATAATTCTCTCTATTTCCAGTACGAAATAATTAAATTGAAATTGGGGTCAATTTATTTAATTGTTTTGGTCAGATAGCATTTCCGAATCGAAAAATAAATAATTACCGAAAGGTTCCTCGAAGATTTTATATATATATATATTTTATAAGGAACTAAGAAAACACGTCAGCTGTGAGTTCAACCGATATATTTGAATAATCATTTCGTGTGCCCGAAGACGGAAAATAAATAATTCTCTCTATTTCCAGTACGAAATAATTAAATTGAAATTGGGGTCAATTTATTTAATTGTTTTGGTCAGATAGCATTTCCGAATCGAAAAATAAATAATTACCGAAAGGTTCCTCGAAGATTTTATATATATATATATTTATAAGGAACTAAGAAAACACGTCAGCTGTGAGTTCAACCGATATATTTGAATAATCAGTCGAACGAAAAAAAAAAAAAAAAACGCAGGGTCTAATGCGGGTCAATACATGCAAAAACCGTTTCGCAGAGCGAATCCAACAACAGCATGCAAAAGAGTACTGTGATTGTCATATAAAAGAAGCGGGGGGAGAAGCAGGAACGTGGCGGTGAATCAAGCCGTGCGTTGAAGTTAGTACCAAGATGCAAGCTTTTTATTACACGCACGCCAAAGAGTCAATATAGAATAATACCAGGTATTATATACTATTACTGCTGTATTTGTAAAACACGTCAGCTGTGAGTTCAACCGATATATTTGAATAATCAGTCGAACGAAAAAAAAAAAACGCAGGGTCTAATGTGGGTCAATACATGCAAAAACCGTTTCGCAGAGCGAATCCAACAACAGCATGCAAAAGAGTACTGTAATTGTCATATAAAAGAAGCGGGGAAGCAGGAACGTGGCGGTGAATCAAGCCGTGCGTTGAAGTTAGTACCAAGATGCAAGCTTTTTATTACACGCACGCCAAAGAGTCAATATAGAATAATACCAGGTATTATATACTATTACTGCTGTATTTGTAAAACACGTCAGCTGTGAGTTCAACCGATATATTTGAATAATCAGTCGAACGAAAAAAAAAAAAAAAAACGCAGGGTCTAATGTGGGTCAATACATGCAAAAACCGTTTCGCAGAGCGAATCCAACAACAGCATGCAAAAGAGTACTGTGATTGTCATATAAAAGAAGCGGGGAAGCAGGAACGTGGCGGTGAATCAAGCCGTGCGTTGAAGTTAGTACCAAGATGCAAGCTTTTTATTACACGCACGCCAAAGAGTCAATATAGAATAATACCAGGTATTATATACTATTTCTGCTGTATTTGTACGCGAGAGTCAAAAGCGGGCGAATCCACTACAGCATGCAAAACAATACTGTAAATTGTCATGTCAAACAAGCGGGAAATCAGGTACGTGGCGGTCAATCAAGCCGTTCGTTGAAGTTAGTACCAAGATTCATGCTTTTTATTACACGCACGTGAAAGAGTCAATATAGAACAATACCAGGTGTAACATGCTGCTGCTGTACCAGGGCACTTTACAAGTATTATTGAACGTTTGTTCTCCCCGAATCCGGAAAATAAATAATTGTTGCAAAAAATGTATGTTCTCCCCGAATCCGGAAAATAAATAATAAGCTAGCTATTATACGTTCAAAAACGAATATTGCCTACTGTAAGTGTGAATAATTCTTCTATCTTTGACAAGGAATCACATATAGAATACCTTCGACAAATCACATCGGCGACGGAGTATTTTGTTCTCCCCGAATCCGGAAAATAAATAATTATTTATTTACTATTAATATCCCCGAATCATTTGGCAAGTTTTTAACTTGAAAATGTTAAGATCACGGCTAAAGGTAAAAGGTTAACCAATCGCCTACCCAATCTAAGCCTCATAACACTCTCCCCCCCTGGAACGGACCGGATATACGGGTCGACGCGTGACACCAACACGCGGTTCCAATTTCTGGGGATCCAGAAGTATTTTTTCAGATTCTTGACATATAATCAAGCCCGAATCCGGAAAATAAATAATTGTGTATAGTATTTGTTCTCCCCGAATCCGTTTTGCCCACCTAGACCATGATGCTGCTGTTTGAGCTGCATCATCCAATCTATATGCCTCTCATTTCCTGGTTGAAGGGTAGGGGACTGTACTACTGTAGGCGCAAGGTGATGTACATGTAAGTTGCGTTATGCAGTCCGAATATGCAAAATCCCACCGGTATTTTTTCGATTTGAGAATCCGATGACCCAAATCGTGTCAAATCTAAAAATGTCATGGGGTCTGATAAATTCAAGATGTTATTCACGACAGCAAGCAGCAGCAGCTAGCAGAACGATCGATGAGTTGGATGGTGACACAGCTGTATAGCGACGTTGCCTCGCGCCCGACGCGCGGTTGGCGGGCAGTCGACGGGCGGCGCGTCTCTCCGTGGCCAGACTACAGTCGGCTGGCGCGGGCTCGGGCTTGGATACCAAGAGAGGTACACTTGGCGCGCACCTCTCGTGAATACGTGCTCAACTCCTAGATAGACTCGCACAGCAGCAGCATCAGCAGCACTCAGTCACATTATCAAATACTGTACAAAATACCAAGACAGGTTGACTCTAGCGCACTTGGCACGTCTCTTCGCCGCCAGACCAAAGGCAGTCAGCGTTGACTCGGACGCTTGGGTCCTACGCGCAGTGCGGCGCACCCAGCGCGTCTCTTCGCGACGCCAGACCACAACAACATCAGTTTGGTCTCGGCGTTTGCTCGAATCTCTGCACTGCTCACTGTACTGCAGTACAGTAAAAAACATTAAATCCGATTTTTGCGCATAGGAAGACCGCTGTTTCGATTTGCCAAGTCCACGTCTGAAAATAAATGCGATTGGCTCAAAATCTGAAGCTCAAAAATCGAACCGCACAGGAAGCGGCATTTTTTATTGTTCCCGTTCTGGCGACAAACCACTCAAATTCTAAATAATTTGTCCCAAAACGGGACTATCTGTAGTCCCAAAGGGTTAACGGCGTCCCCTTTGGCTTGATATAGGTGGTCCGCGTGCCTGTCAAGATCAATTTCGTGGGTTCAAGTCTCACCGGGT
The DNA here is from genome assembly GCA_031763025.1 of Macrocystis pyrifera. Taxonomy (NCBI): domain Eukaryota; class Phaeophyceae; order Laminariales; family Laminariaceae; genus Macrocystis; species Macrocystis pyrifera. Next base: position 5,249,808 of record JASSKH010000014.1, read on the forward strand.
GCATGCTCATAGGGACTTTTTCTTGCATAAAAAATTGATAAAATAAAAAATATAAGCGGAAAGCGCGAAAGCGTGAGTTGGCTACATTCGATGAAAATCGACGAGCAGTGGGAATGCTGAACCCTATTCGCGACAAAAAATAAAGGCACGTACCGGGGGGGAGAAGGGACGACACCTGTGACCACGGCTTGTCCAGAAGATCGTCGAGGGTAAAACCTCCTACGAATCTGGGCTGGAAAGTAAAAGTGATGAATGAAAAAAAAAAAAAAATGTACCGGTACGACTAATATTGTTGTTGTTCTCATTAACTCATCGCCACAATGCAATGCGTCCCCGGTGGCTTGGTAGGTGGTCCGCGTGCCTGTCAAGATCAATTTCGTGAGTTCAAGTCCCACCGAGTGCACATGCTCATGGGGACTTTTTCTTGCATAGAAAATTGATAAGCGGAAAGCGCGAAAGCGTGAGTTGGCTACATTCGATGAAAATCGACGCGCAGTGGGAATGCTGAATCCTATGCGCGACAAAAATAAAAGGCACGTACCGGGCGGGAGAAGGGACGACACCTGTGACCACGGCTTGTCCAGAAGATCGTCGAGGGTAAAACCTCCTACGAATCTGGGCTGGAAAGTAAAAGTGATGAATGAAAAAAAAAAAAAATGTACCGGTGCGACTAATATTGTTGTTGTTGTTCTCATTAACTCATCGCCACAATGCAATGCGTTCTGTGGTCGCAGGACAGGCTCCAATAACTCTCGAAGGAGTGGAAGAATACCTTGCTTGGCAGAAACTATTCAATCAGTCGAACTCGCAGCTGACGTATTTCAAAATTTATATAATAAAAAAACAAGCAAACAATAAGAGAATGGGGGGGAGGCGGTCTGCGCAACAGACTGACACCTGGGTATGGCCATCATCGTCATGTTGCGCTACCTTCCTCGGGACCCAAGTAAATATTAATACTATGGTGTCACCCGGGCAAAACTCTACGATGCATACAGAAACACGTCGTGCGTGTATGCACCAGGTGCATTGCCTGTCTTTCGTATTATCTGTCCACCCCGCCTCCTTTTTAGTCCCTTTTTTCCTTTTCTTTTTTTCCTCTTCCCTTTTTTCCCGTTTGCTTTGCGTCTCTGTCTGTATCTCACTTTTTACTTTTTGCTATCTGCTGTTTGTTTTTCGTTTGCTTCGTCGTCTTCCTTTTCTTTGTCTTTTTTTTTGTCTACAAGTATTATTACGGGGGTCCATAGTTAACAGGACCTATGGTGTACATAAAAACCTATATATTTTCCTATTTTTACTAACAAAATATGGCCCCGTTAACTATGGACCCCCCGTAATAGTTTATTTTTTGCTCCTCCGGTGTTCTTAATAGCGGAGTAAGTATGTATGTTTTTTTGGTTCTTATCTCTCTCTGTTCTGCACCCCACCCTTCGCGTAGCTTGCGAGCCTTCAATCTGCGAAAATGTGCGCATTCTCTTGCGTGTTTTCCTTTCTTGATTTCTTGCTTTCTTGCTCAAATCGATTTTTTTTTTTGCTCTTCCCTTTTTGATTTTTTCGACTTCGTTTTTTTCGATTTTTCGACGTCGAATTGATTTTTTTTCATCCTGTCTATAGGTATGCGGTCTTTGCGGTTTCTGTGGCGACTTGTAGAGGGTACCGCACGTACCTGATACGCACGAGCGCTGACCTCACTCTTTTTATTTTTGTCTGAGGTGAATAAGTGCTACGGTGAGGGTTACTGTGTATGTTACGATGTGTGTTTTATTCTTCGCTTATGTTTTATTTCTACCGAGGTATTCTTCCACTCCAGAGTTACAGTTATTGGAGTCTGTCCTGAGACCCCAGAATGCATTCTTACATTATTTGTGGCGAGAACTTAATGCAAGAACAACAACAGGAGTATCTGTGTCTGTGGATAGATGTTATTCTGACATTAACTCTCAAATGAAGGAGTCCGTGGCCACACAAACAAAAGGCAAAGGTGCTGGAGCCCCAGGAAGATCCGAAAAACCATCAAAAATCGAAATTCGGTTGCCTAAAAATACACCAGACAAAGAAAGCGCAAACAAATTATCAAGATAAGATGAAATCAATGTGCAAACTGATCAAACTACCCCACTCGCAGCGTGCCTTGCCGAGGCAGCGAGGGGAACGGAGAAAACATGGTCTGTATGCATGCTGCTGGACCTGGTACTTTTTATTTTTTGTGCCAAAAGTACCAACTCAAAGTCCCTGTCAGCGAACCTGACATTTTTTTCGCCAAACTTCGTTTTTTTTTTTAATTCATTTGTTCTCTTCCAAAAATATATAAATACTCGTATGAAGATACAATATTTTACTGAAGAGCAGGGCAATCGTTGCCCTGCTGTTTCCTACCTGGTATTATAGGTGGTACCATTTAGTATTTGATTAAAATAATAATTTGTGTTGTGCTGTGTAATTTTGTGTTGTTGTATTGACTAAACCTGGTGCATGCTCGTACAGCAGCGCTGAGAGTAGACCCGTCGAACAAATACACGACAGTCGCGAGCGAACGATCGACGGTCGCACTTACCTCTGTATAGATACTCGAAATCTATTGCTTAAAGCAGCCTATTAAGGGTCGTTCTTATGTGGATTTTTTTTTTTTTTTTCTCGTTTCGCGGAAAATCCACGGAAATGTAAAGAAAATGCGGTGGGTCCTATTATCGCCTGGTACCATGTTTCGTGAGGTTGCAACACTCGTCCATCTGATCGAATCGTCGAAACCAGCGGTGCGCGTGTAGGTCGTCCGCTGGATCGTGCCGGTAAAGGTGCCCCGACTTCTAGAGAGGCGACCATGCCTCGCCGTACCTCGCGAGCTCAACGTCTGGCGCGACAAAGCGCTTCACGGCATGAAAATAACTGGCGATTCGTGCTGATCTCGGCTATGTCGGTGAGTCGGCTCTGTCGGCTGGATGAATAGAGCTCGCGTTGTGCACGGAGCTTTCTGCGACCAGCCACGACCTGAGAATGACCCTGGAGATGATCCTGATCTGTCCTGTGCAGTGCCGAGTGGTGACACGGCGCACACGGCTCACACGGTGCGCCTGCCCGATGTTCTGCGACGATGCGGGACTTTTCCGCGATACCGGGAAATTATTTTTTGGGTATTTCGCCGGGGTTGAAAAAATTCCGCGAAACGCGAGAAAAAAAAAACGGAATGGGAATTTTCCTCGAAACGCGACAAAAAAGGTCCGGTTAATAACGCCCCTAAAACTGGGAAAGAGACATCACGAGCCGATCGAAAGATGCTGTGGCACGGTATAGGAAGAGTCAAAGCACATGACCATCGTTGCAAGCATAAAAAAAAACCGCTGCATCTAATCTACCCGGGGCTGTACACTCTTACCCCCCCCGGGCACCAGGACCCCTAACGGAACACAGCGCAACCCAACCCAACCAAAGATGCCGTGGCACGTTTGCTACACCAACCCCAATGCCGATGCAGAGAGGCAGGTAAGGCAAAGCACATTCGATTAGAAACGCGCTGCATCTATATTACGCGGGGCCGTATTCTCCCTTAACCCCCCAGACACAAGGGCCCCTAGCGGTCGGGGTTGCAGTCGGGTTTACGGTAGACCCTGCACCCTGGATCCAACCACCGTTTTTTTTTTTCGCGCCAGCCGGTGAAGTCGTCGGCTTCGCGCTCGCGACCGAAACCGAAATCGCGCTCGCGGCGGAAACGGGAGTATGTACATTATATGTTCGCGACATGCCGTGGCATGCCGTGGCACCACCTGCGGCAAAACCTTCCACAGCATACCACGGAACCTTCCACGGACCTCCACGGCATACCATGGGACCGTAACACTAACCCTAGCCCTAACCCCAATGTAGATGCCTAACCGTGACCTAGGTGCCGTGGGGGTTGCCATGGCATGCCGTGGGGTCGCCATGGAGTGCCGTGGCGGTTGCCGCGGGGGTTGCCATGGTACCACCCTTGTCATGCCGGGCACCCCCCACGGCGTGCCGTGGAATCCTATGCCACGCCATGGGATGCCGTGGGGGTGCCATGGTATGCCAGGGTGGTACCATGGCAATGCCACGGCAAAAGTCAAATAGTGCAGAGCCCTGCCGAACGACCTATGCGGCTCTCGTGGATTATATGTACCAACACCATCCGAGGGGCTGCGGCAAGCAAGCACTGCGGTAAGCAAGCGTTGCTGCAAACAAGCGCTGCTGCAAGCAAGAGAGCCGGTTCAAGCAAGCGCTGTTGCAAGCACTGCTACTGCGGCTGCAAGCGCGTGCACCCTTGCCGCCATAATTCTGATCTTCGCCGCCTCGACCCCTTCTCGGGCGGAGGGGACAACGAAGAAGAAGGAGGGCGATCTTCTCGTTGTGGCGGCACTGCTTGCACAGCGAGTGTCGAAAAACGCAGGATAGACCGCACGTCTGCCTGTTGGTGCTTGCTGCTGCTTACTGCTTCTGCTGCTTGCTGCTGCTGGTGTTGTTGTTGTTGCTGCTGCTGCTGCTGCTGCTGCTGGCCCTTGCTGACCGCTGCAGGTAGGTATTAATAGGGGTACTGCTGCTTTCGCGACTACTGCTCGTACCGCAAGTGAAGTGCTGCCGCTGCTGCAAGTGTTTTTCTTTCAACATAAGAATCCAATATATTATGATTTATCGTTTTTTTTTCTTCTCCGATTGTGTGCAGACCGGAGGATTTTCAATTATGACCATCTTTCCGACGGAAATCCTTGAAAAACAATAATATTGTGTGCAGAACATCTAATTTCTGATTTCCTAGTGCTCCTGTGTCAATTAGTCTGTCCTTTAACTTTGTATTCAATGAAAGACGACTACTATTACGGGGGTCCGTAGTTAATAGGACCTATGATATACATAAAAACCTATATATTTACCTATTTTTACTAACAAAATTTGGTCCTATTAACTATGGACCCCCGTAATAATAGCAATCGGGATTGCTCCCTCTGCGCGATACAAATGAAAGCACGCACCCCGGGTGGAGAATGGACTACACCTGACCTGTGACCACGGCTTGTCCAGGTTCAAGAAGCTGGACAGTAAAAGTGAGACAGAGGTGCAGCCGAATTTTTGAGCTCCTCGCATGAGGCGCCCGAAACAGCACTTGAAAGAAATTCGTTCACGCAACCCGAAGACCTGACACGCTAGTCGCGTGACTGCTCTCTTGTTCAGCCTACAGCCTGGAGAGTACGATTACCTCGTATCATTTTTTCCCGGTATCGTTGTTATCCAGTATCATAGCAGCAGTTACTACTCGTGTAGTATTACTAACCGCGTATAGTATGTACTCTAGTGCAGTAGTATACCCGCTGTAGTATTTTCTATCGTACCTCTCTCCCGGCTCAGCGCATTTTTCTTTGAATTATTTCTTGGCACCTCTCACGGCACAGAGAGCAGGCAGAAGAGCTTCGCACCATCGCGGCGATTCATATTATACTTTGCGGCAGTTTGGACACGATATCACAAGAAAGTTTCTTGGAACCATCCTGCGCACCCTGGCCGCGTACTCTCTCGAAATGCAGCTGAGGTACGTATCAAACACACAACATATCTACTTTGTTGCGAGCCTGGATGGCTCGAATGAATGCTTGACTTAGGCGACAGAAGTTTCCACTTCACTTGGCATCAACGATGATACCGACCGCGTGAGCCTTTTCATGGGCCGATGCCGGTAGAGCCGAGCCGGTTTCGTATCCTCGAGGGTAGGGCTGCCTAGCTCTGGTCCCAGGCGATGCACAAGAAAGACGAGAGCGAAACCATTTTTGATATCATACGTACGTCCTTGCGCGAGCTGGCTTTGCTGACGACACTAAAACATTGCCAACGGCTTGATATCTCAGCACGCAGTTACTCCAAGTTATTATCCTGTGGACGCCAACAAACGCATTTTATATCGTTAGGCGGCGTTCCACTGTTCGTTCCTTTTCGAATCTAACAAGTGTGGATGTACGTCATTTGACTTTTTTTGTGGCATTCCGTAGGCACTGCCGTGACATGCCGAGGCATGCCGTGGGCAATGCCGCTGGATGCCGCGGGCAGTGCCGCGGCATTCCACGACATTCGGCGGCATGCCATGTGGCGGCCCACGACATTTGCCACGACATGCCGCGGAACGAGTGCCGCGGCAAGGCCCACGGCAGGCCTCACGGCCATGCCCACGACAACCCATGCGGCAAATACCGCGGCAAGTCCCGCTGTACGGCGCGGCGCGGCAAGTCCTGCAGCAAGCCCCGCGGCAGAGACCGCGGCGTGTCCCGCGGCATGGTTTCACGATACGTCCCGCGGCAAGGCCCCACGGCAACATCCGCGGCAAGTCCCACAGAAACACCCGCGGGTCCCGCCGTAACACCCGCGGCAAATACCGCGGCACGTGCCAAGGCAAGTGCCTCGGTAAGTACCGCGGCAAGATACTCGTCAACACCCGCGGATAGTCCCGTGGCAATGCCTGTTGGAAACAGAGGCCTCCGGCGCTCCTGCGGAGATATGGCAATATTTCTACACCTTGTGGGTGGGAGCAGGGTGCTAAATGGGATGGGCCCACTGCGGGGTCACAGCAATACCAAACGGGAACAGAGTGCCAGGTGGGTATCTTACCGTGGACATCGCGCCGAACCGCGTTGGAGAACTGAGTAAGGCACCATGTGTGCACCCATGGATATTGTATATGTTTCGGCGTCAGCTCATAGTCTGGCGCTTCTTCGTGTCTTTACAGTTGATACCGTAACGAGCGCTAAGTTCGCGAAAAAGGGTGCGACCTCTGTTTTTGTTCTGGACAAGGGGTAAGCAAGGGTGCCAAAGGTCAAACATTATACGCTCCGGAAGGCTCTGGACCAGGTATTCCGAAATTATTTTATTCGGCAATGGCAACCATCCTTCCCGCTCTGGCAAAAAACGTTCGAGCGTTGAATAAAAGACCCGCACCTGTTTGTGCGAACCCAACGCTCTCTACGGTAGATGCTGCCGGGAACGACAGGCGGCTTATCGCTCAACCCTCTTGGGACTTCAGAGAGGGAAAAAATGGCGATACAAAGTGACGACTACTACGGCGGTCACCGCGTGTTTGAGGGGTGATGCAATGGTTGGTGTGTCCGAGACACATTGGTTGATGTAAGGGAGTCGTACGGCGCGGGCGCAGCATGTTCCTTCCTACCTCGGTACTGCTGGGTGCTCGTCGCGCTACTCGCAGACGGTCCAATGGTTGATAACGCCAAATTGACCAACCGTTGTTTGGTCGGTATCTCCTCGGGGCCTTACAGAGGGGTTGAAGATGTGGCGAAGTAGCACGGCGCATTTTTCAGGACAGACGTGCGCTATAGTAGGAGGTACATAACACCTAGTGTTTCTGAGGCTCCTCTCTTGATTATTAAATAGGAGCTCCATGTCTCACCCGAAAGATGATCCACGAACAAATGCGCGGTTCACTCCCCCCCCCAGTCTAGGGTCATACGACTACGTCCACGCGTGATAATGAGTACCCCAGACGTGGCCACACCAGATATTAAATCAGTTGAATGATACTGTCATCCATATGCAAAAAAATCCGCCTCTAAAGCGGTTCTTAGTAGGATGCAGCTCACCCTTCACGCGACTCGCCCAACACCTTACGGCGCTTCGTGCTTGGTGCAAGCAATGTCTGTCTGGTCGGTGAAAATCCGACGTGCTCTGTCCCGGCATTGTAGGGATGCGAGGGTCTATGTTCATATGCCTACGGCCATGCATGATAGTGAATACCCCCCCCCCCCCCCCCCCCCGCATCAGCTAAAACTCCTCTTCAAAAAGCGGTTCTTAGTAGGATGTAGCTCACCCTTCATACGACTACGTCCACACGTGATAATGAGTACACACACCCCCTCTCGCCATCAGCAATCCCCATGCATGGCCCACGAAAACTATTGTGAAACACCAATGGGATTTCCGACCATAAGGTATACCCTATATTGGGTAGTTAGTTTCTCAGCGCTGTCAGTGCCCTTAACCCTTTTTGGACCGCAGTCCCGTATTGGGGACAGCTTACTTGGTATTTTACGGGTTTGTACCCAAAATAAGGCTGTGGTCTTAAAAAGGTTCAAGGAGCCCCGTCAGTCCCAGTGACAAACTTATTCGGCCAGAATCTGCAATAGAACCGTAACAAAGAGCGCTAATCTCGAAGAAGGGTGTACGATCGTTTTTTCATCGCTCGAATCTTCCGGAACGACGGGAAGTTTCGCCAACACCGAACAGCAAGGTGTTTTAGGAAATAAACTGGTCTCGAGAGAGGACCTTCCGAAAAATAGAATGTCGAGTTTTTTTTTTTTTGCGTTTCGAGAAAACGAGTGCTGGGAAAGCTAAAATACAAAAAAAAAAAGTTGCACCCACCCCTGTCCTACGTCCACGCTCTTTACAGCAACGCCCCAATCGTGCATTTCACGGCTCGACGATCAACATTAAAACGAAAAAATGCCATCCTTGTCATAACACGCCTCTTGGAAACCCTATCCTGTCACTCAGAAGTGGGCGTCCAGACCGACTGGCATCTGAAACAAATCGATTTTACGGTGATGATTGTTTTTGTAGTGTACGTTGTCGTCAACGCTCCCGTAGCATACACGTAAAACCGGTACAAAAAAAAAAAGATGTGGTAGCTGGGTATCGGTGTTTGGTTTTGCGATTGTTTTGTGTCGTACATACGATACAAAGAGCACTACCGGTATTTAACAGCGAAGTGCCGAAGCCTTCGTGTCATTTCGAAACACGAAACATGTACCGGGTGTGTATACGTAGGTATATCAGGTGGTCAGACAACTTGTTTCCTGTGCTCGCACTCAGATTTCAAAGGAAAACGAAAATCCTAGCTCTATTCCTACGTACCAGGTACATATGTACAGTAGATTGTGTTGTTTCTTCGTATGTAGTAAGAGGAATTGTTTCGATTCACTCGATCGACGTCGTTTTGTGCTCCCGCTTTCTCCTGCCACTACTACTGCTGCTGCTGCTGCTGCTGCTGCTTCCCAACCCTTTTCACTGTCTCTAATCACGGTGTGAGGGTTGCTTACCACTTTTTCGAGAGGATGGTTGACACGCACTACTAACGAAATATATAACCCTAACTCTACCCCTGAGCCGATCAGACTAAATCTCGAAGAAGTGGTAAACTCTACTGCGCGGCATACCGACACCACCTTGTCCTTCAACCTTTCTCCCCGACCCTCTCTCTGTGGAATACACCACTTGCTTGCCGCGGGTTTAACTTCACCGTCTGCCTATACTGGAATACATTGGCGGGGATTGTTTTGGCAGTGGTATCCAGTGCTTGCCGTGAAGAGCACGGACCCGGGACGCGCCCACGCTGTTCAGGTGAGTCTTGGGGACGGCAGATGAGCAACACCGTAAAGTAAGACGGTATCATACTGTGTTTTCAGTAGTGAGACGATAACATATTCTGCATGACGGCAAGCCGCACCAGGGTCGCAGGCTATGAATGAAACTCTCAGACTGTAGCCGAGATAGATGCGCACTATAAATCCGCAATGGCTAAGATGGATGATAGATAGGAAGCATGTCGGGATCCTTTCATCTGAGAGCCAACTACTACGTACTTGGGATGAATGGTGTTATGTCCAGGCCTCAGAACGTACCCAACATTTCTTCACATACGCGTTTATGCAGCAGCTTCCCCCGTTATTCGTTCAGCGCCTCTTGTTATATACCAAATGACAAAAGCAAATCACCACGTTACTATCATAAATACCTGGGAAGTGATTTCGTTAGCGTCGTAGAACCTAGTGCTGCTACCACAAATTGTTAGCAGCGTTTTACCGCTTGAATCAGCGCTTCTCTATACATATATACCAATGATACGGGTTGGGTCGATTCCACTACCGTGTGCACGAGGGCCTTGCTCTCAAGCGCGGTCCCCTCCCCGGCAGTCGAAAGCATGTACCTGGTAAAGGGCTAGCAAGGGAGGGAGTTGGTGGTGGGGGGTCTAAACAGCCTTCGGGCCCGTGCTAGATCCGGACACGTCCGCACCAAGTTGCAGCGAGGCGTAGTCGAGAACCGCAGTACGCATCACATTACACTCTTTGCTCCTATACGTGGCAGCACGCCTGGCGGGTCTTCTTCCGCTCGGCGCTCTCGACGTATCCTTTCTATGCCAGGTCCGGACTCGATTGTTTTTCTGATCTTGAGAGTTTCCGTGGGTCGATTTTTGCGTTGCACGGTAGGGAACTACTCCTTCACCAACATGTACTGTACGACGAAGCTGTTCTCATGTAGTGCGCCGTTCAGATCTGGAGCTTCGAATGTGTTGCCGTTCGCCTGAACTAACCACACTGATAGGGAAGGAACCTACCTGGTGATTGGACCTCTTCGGGCCATGGTTGGGAGTCAGCATCGAAATCAGGAAGGTATCCGCACAACAGGAGGCGTCTACCTAAATATGCGTACGTGTATCTCTCTCTCTATATATCTCTCTCTTTCTCTCAAGGCCGCAACCTTACCCACGCGCGTTCGGTATTCCCACCCTTCTCCCCCTGCCACATGCCCTGTCCCCTCCACTACTTGTTTTCGCGGAACAGCTGCTCGGAAAAAATCTGGTCGTGTGGCAGAACAGCGAAGGAACCTGGGCAACTTTCGACGACCGCTGCCCCCACAGGGCCGCCCCGCTGACGGAGGGCAGGGTGGAGAAAGATGGTAGCCTCATGTGAGATCGACTCACATATATCTCCCGTCAGTGGGTCGTTGGGTTTCCGGGGTCAAGGTGGACGGTCATGGCCAATGTTCGTTCGATATTTGCAGTTGTATTAGGCTGGTGATATTTTGTTCCAAGCACGAGTACGAGTTTGTAGATCAAACCATCGCGAGAGAATGTCAGCTGTCGTCGATGCACCACGAGAGCCGATCCCTTCCTTACGGTATATTAACCTTTCTGCCCGAAGCGTCATTAGCAAAAGTAGCACTGTCTGCGCTGACGGTTGTAATATTCTCTTCAACACTGGAAGACTGCTCTACCCGCGACGTGTTGTAATCTCCTTTCCGCCGATCGGTTTGTTTACTCCGTCCGGGATTTTTCCTTACTCTCCGCATGTTGCGGTGAAACCACATTCCATTGTGTGTATGTCGTTATATCACAGGGGTGTTGCGGTGCGCTGTGCAGAGCTGTTAAACAAGGCCCTACAAGTCCTTAACAGCTCCGAGTCTCCTTGTCACCCCTTGCGCGCGTTATCGTTCCAGGTGTGCATACCACGGGTGGCGCTTCGACAGCGACGGGAATTGTTTGAGCATACCCCAGAGCGAGCGCGGCGGCAGGGACGAGGCTCTATCCGCCGCGTGCGTAAAGGCCTATCCCACTCAGGTTCGTAAAAAAAAACGGTCTGAAAGGTGACGGCCGAGGCCGGGCAGAAAAACCAGTCAAGTCTGTATTGCTCCTCGGGCCTAACGCGCTTGTACCCAGACGCCAATCTCTGCTAAACCAACGATTGCAAGCGGTCTTTTGTCGAGTTTAGCCTGCTTCATGGCATCTGTAGAGCTTCCGCGGTTCATGCTGCCCAGAACAGGACAGATGGCTGGTAGTAAACAGCACACACCAGACCGATACTCAAACAGAAACGGCTGGCGGGAAGCCTGTACGTGCGCACCCCGCCATGAAGAGGAGCAGCCTGTTTGCCAAAAATAATCACATGAACGGCCTCGCGCTTTCGCGTTTCGTCCCTTGCCTCATCATAATATTCTTCAGGAATTACTGATTGAATGTCACAAAAAGGGATTCCGCCTTCCCCTTGCCGAAGTGCTCCGTCTAACAAGGGATTGACATGGCTAAGGCGAGCAAAACTCCCCCCCCCCCCCCCCCCCCCCGCCACGCCGAAACCTATGCGGCTGCTTGCTTTTGCAGGTCGCGCAGGGCCTAATCTGGGTTTGGGGTGAAAATAGTCTGGACGCCGGACTCGAGAGTGCTGTTACTCCGGCACCATTGATTCCTGAGCTCAACGACGCCGAGGGGATCGAGTCGGGCCGAGTGAACGCAGGGGCCGTCTACCAGAGAGACCTGCCGTACTCGTGGGAAACATTCATGGAGAATGTTTTGGTGAGTAGTATCTGGGCTCTTCAAGAGTCATGACCCCAACCCGCGGGTAGGGTCAGGATGCTTTTGAAAAGGCACGATCGGATCGGGTTGGGTTAGGTCGGTTCAGGTTCGTTCGGGTCTGGTCGGGTCGGTCGGGTCGGGTCGGGTCGGGTCGGGTCGGGTCGGCTTGGGTTGGGTTGGGTAAATTTTTCAAGGGTCGGGTCCGGTCACAGATACAATACCCGTGAACAGCGTAAGTATTATGTGTTTGGTCCGTATTTTCGCCTACGCCCCTACAGCTGTATGCGTTTCCGCTGGGTGCGCTGTTACAACGGGCGCGTATGTCGTGGGCTGAGAGGCATTTGCAAGCGCTGGGATGTGCAGTAGTCCACCGATGCGTCAAATTGCTTGCTCTCCTGTTGTGTGACGTAAAAAAAAAAAAGTAATCGGTTGATATTCCGGGTATATGTTGTTCTTAGGGTTGTCGTTGTCCCCCCCCCCCCCTTTGGCGAGTTTGCGATGTGAACGTTTTGAAAGGCCGGGAAAAGGACAACGCAATATATTGCACCAACACCCAGGCGGCTACGCGCTCACTCTCTCGCCAAGGCCACTGGCCGACGCACCACGTGCGCGAGTGGTATGGTCGGTCTTGTTAGATGGGGTGGCTTATCGACCGACGGGGTGTGGCTTATCTGCCACCGTCCGTTTCCGCCGCTGACGATCATATATCCACGGGCGCATGGGCCAAAACACCGACACGTTCTGCGACCATAAAGGTGCAGCAGTAGCACCACTGTTTTGGCCGAATAATCTCCGATTTACGGAGCGCTCCCCAGCAGCCGAGGAAGAACTGTACCCCGGTATGTGTTTCATGCGTGTTGCGAATAGTATTCGTTATGCGCCTGCGTACGGTAGGCCATGGCGGAGCGTTCATCGGGGTTGACCCCCTTTCGGTACCCCCGAGATAGCGGCCAAATCAATGGTAACGTTTGATGTTGTCAAAGCGCTGACGAGCAGAGTGAGCTCCCAGCAGCAGCAGCAGCAGCAGCAGGGGTGGGATCATGTTGCGCCCGTGCCGTACCACTCCTTGCACCAACCATTGCAACTCGGACACCAGCCATTGTGTCACCCCCGAATCACGCAGAGGCCGACGCTGTGATCGTCAATTTGCACCGTCATATTTTCCTCTCTGAAGTCCCAAGAGGGGTAAACCAACACATTTCTGAAAAGTCAGCTTTGGGTGAGGGACGGAGCTCCTAAACATTTTCTCAAAAGCCTGTTTTGGTTGAGGGGTGGATCTCCTGTACTGTTGTCGAGTGAGGAGAGCCCCAGAAAATAGTGGGTGCGTCCACCCATCTATCGTGAACGCACGTCCGTCCCTTCGATATTCCGCCTCGCAAGCGGTTCTTAGGTAGGATGCAGCCCGCCCTTTACGCGCGGCTCACCGCGAACACCTCTCCACGCTTCGAAATTGGTCGCAAGCAATGTCTCCCTCCCTGAACGGTGAAAAACCGACTCTGCTCCGTCCCGACATTTGTAGAGATGCGAGGGTCTATGGCCATACGACTACGGCTATGCACGACATGAAGACACCCCTCTCACCCCCCCCCCTACCACCACCTCCACCATCGTGAATGGTGCTTTCGCCCAAGGCCATGCCTCAGCAGCAGCAAATGCAGGTGGACGCATCTCGGGAAAACGCGTCAGCCCAAACTGCTCACACCCATTAACTGTCGGTTCAATCGCCGAGGTCGGAGAAGACGAAAACCATGCGGTTCGGATTTTCTGCCTAGTCAAATTCGTCTCGTTCTCTACTCTTAGCGACGCAGTTGGTTGATATACGGCATCACACGCTCACTAGGCAACCGCATCTTTGCCTCTCGACTACACCGTTTTGGCGACGCAGCAGTTGGTTGTTTATTCAGCACACACGCTCACTGCGCATTGCGTCTTCCTCCCCCCCCCCCCCCGACATACAAACACCAAATTTCCTCCTCTCCTGTTCGCCGCCGCGCTGTCCGGTCTCTCTGCTGCTTACTCCGCTTCGGTCGTGCGCCCATGCAACAACCGCTACGCGTCGCACCCAAAAATCGCATCGCCGCGTCCCTTCGGAGCAGGACCCGTCACACGTCACCGTCTCCCACCACGGTAAGACGCTATTGCGCTTTCGATAGGAGTTTGTATTTCCCGCTATCACGGAGGACCGTAGTACCAGGGTATTCAGGTCCCATGATAGACGCTAAAGCCTATATATTCCAAGATTTCACGGAGCCTATTTTGGTTCTGATTGCCATGTTCCTCCGTGGTACTTTCTCTGGGTAGTGTATTTCTGGCTCACGGAGCTCATCAACAGAGAGGGAGCCTAAAGACCGAATACCATTTGTAGGGCCACATTGGTGTTCTGCAATTTTGTACGCGGTAACATACCAACGGCTGTAGGGGTTGGTTAGGCCACGAGAGTGATTGTATATCGTGTTGTTTGCGCTTTCAACGTTTTTTTCTTCTTCTTGCTAAAAATAGTCGTTTTTTTTGTGTGAGGTGTATGCATATAATAGAGCTCTTCGCGTGTGGAACCTCTTACTCGGAAAGGCCAGGTGCACCCATATCGTATATATATTTTTATATATATATACGTGTGTGTGTAACATGCGCATAAAGAATGCCAGAAATCCTGTTGATTCCCCTCAGGACTCAGGTACAGCTCAAGTAAGGCGCCTCTCGGAAACGTTAGTTGCAACCCGTCTCATAGCATGCGCAGAACGCCAAGCGTCCTGTTGACCCCCCTCTGAGACTCGGGTATGGCGACCTGACCAGCGACAAGGTGCGGTCATATCAAGTTTTGCGTTGCGGGGGGAAGAACATATTCATAGGAAACCAGAACTAAAAATGGTTGTGTGAACATAGGGGAATGAACCATGGTCATTTTGGGTCCATAGTGAGTCTCGATTGCGTTGGCTGGGGTTATAGAGGAAGGGCGTGGAGCAGCAACTGACAGCAGTGCAGCTGCCGTCATGTTTTGCGTGCGCTTATCGTGTGTACACCGCCTTCACGTTTTCACGTTGGAGTACTATGGGCACATTCCTTTCCCTACCCCCCCAGCCCCCGCCCCCCGCCAGCAGCCTATCATAGGCAATACTTGTTGTGGACGATGTTGCAATCTCGCCGCTTTAACTAGCCACCTTTTCCCTATCAACCCTCCCCCCCCCCCCCCCCCCCCCCCCTCCGAAAAACAAATTATGATTCGACGTACGAGTCGTTGGTGGGAACAAGGGCGCATTTTGGGCCGCCGGCGCATGTTGCGCACTCCCGTAGGCCCCCCCGCAGAAGTCCTCGGAGCGCCCCCAGAGACGGGTTTACTGTCGATTCTTCTCGTCTGGGGATACGGCGGCCCAGTCGATGAATTTGTTTGTAGTAACCAGCCGCCACCGCTAGACTCCGACGACGCAGACCCGACGGTACTACTGCAGCGTGCTCGTAGCCGACGATGGCCTGAGGCCTACCGTGGTGTGGGCCCAAGCCGCCTTGCTTCGATCTCCCTAAAAGTGGCGTAAAACTGTCCGCATTAAACGATTCGCATTCATTTGCACTGTGCACTTAGCTCCCGCCGTTCCAATGCTGCCCCCCTCCCACCCTTTCTCTGGCGGTGCGATTTTATTTCCGCCGCCACAGGCATCATGGGAAGCCGCGACATGGCATCTCCAGTGAAGCTCTCTCTGTTAACGCCTACGCTCAGCAAGGTGTGAGGTTATCTTGGTAGGGAATCACAGAGTATGCCATTCATGCAGCACGGGGGGGATAGGGACACTGCTGCAAGCTGCACGAGTTGCCACAAGCCTTGGTCTGGCTCGTGGAAGTTGCCAAGCTCGCTTGGTACTTCAATAGGATGAAGCATACATGTTCCGCGTGCAACCGCCACCGGTGCTCTCCAGCACTTGATAGTTTTTTTCGCGGGCTGCGACCAAAGGGTCACCCCCCATGCTTTTTGCCTCGGTCAGGGTGAGATAGATACCCACATCGTTGGGGACGTTTGACGCGGTCGGAGTAGCATTGTCCGCGAAACTCAATCACAAGACACATCGAGATACCATGCGGCAGACATTGCAGCAGCGCACGGTGCCGGCTTCCCAAGCAGCCACCTCGCCCTGTATACGTACACGTATAGCAGCTTGTCGAAGGGAGCAGCTCGGCTATTGATAGAACATACTTCTAAACCCAGGACGCCTTCCTCAAGGGAAAACAAGTGACAGGGATTCTGGTTAGGGTTTTTCTCCGCCTTTTGAAGAGGGGAGAGATGGGGGGCTACGATGGGGGGTAGAATCGTAGCCCTTTTCTGGCCTAAATATTTCCTGACCTTTCTCAACGGAGGAACCGCTGCTCCAAAGCACCCAACGTCTTTCGCTTTACAGTAGAGTGCCATGGGTTATAGGTTTTTTAGGGGGCACTTTTGTTTTCTTGACCCCTTCAGGACTGCAGCCCCATTTCGGGGACAAAGTTACTCGAAAATACTCAAAGTCCAAGTAGTTTGTCCCTAATACGGGACTGCGGTCCCGAAAGGCGTTTTTTAAGAGTGATATGTAGAGCTCCTGAAGTATAACAGCAAAATCTCAGGATTACTTGCAGGTGCACACTTCCTGCCGCAGCATGCGTCAGGGGGGGGGGGGCGCTGTTTGTTTTTTGTCGGCGATCTATCTCTCCGCCCCACCCCGTGTCACTCTCGAACGCTCCCAGAAAGCGCGTGAGCTTCGGCAGAGTTAGCACCTACTGGTACCTGGTACAGCCAATGTCAATGTTTCACATCTCGGACGGGTCACGATCTACGTAGATAAGTCTACAGCAGTACTCCCTAACCTGTCGCTGTGAGAGATGTGAGCAGAGGGTCTGCAGGGTTACAGATGCAGCCCAGGAAACAGGTGCTACATATTGATGTTGCAGATTGGACGGGGTCCCAAACCCGGCAAAATGAGCTACTACTGCACTAGATGACGCCTGGTTTGTACAAGACCGGGACTACCGTACATCTGCCTTGAATGCCTGTATCAATTGATTTTGGAATCGGTTTTCTGAGCGAGCCGTGAAACCTTCTAAGGATGCCACACCCACCAAACCGCCTTTGAGACAAAAATCCCAAACTGCTGCTGCTGCTGCTGCTGCTGCTGCTGCAAGTCCGATAGGTGTATACACCGTCCCACGGGGCTATAGCTTTAACCGGAATATTCGTAGAAAATACGCATCGAGTCCAAAGGTATTGGGGTGCAGTGGTGTTACCCACCGTGACCCTTCAGGACTGCAGTCCCGTATTGGGGGACAAGCCACTAAAATTTCAAGTTAGTTTGTCCCCCAAACGGGACTGCGGCCCTGACAGGGTTAAGACCGCCACGTGACAAGCTCCCAAACCACCATGGTCTCATCTCTGACACGAGCACGGTCTTATCTTTCTTGTACTGAAAAAATAATTCCCACGCTATATATAGGGTTCCATGCAGTGTTTTTTTCTCGCGACGATAGTAAGCCGATTTACCTGGTCTCAATCTCTACTATGGCCTTAAATGGGAGGGTATTAACATGGATACACCACCAAAGTGGGCGCCCAGTGTTAAGAAACGTCAAGTTGGTGTCCAGGCTCTTGTGTTGTTTTTTTTCCGACCTTCATCTGCTGCAGCTCTATTGTACAGGATTTAGAATTGGTCCCACTGGTGATCTGCGTTTCTTGACCCAACTTTCGTGTCGTTCGTGCCGGTTTGAGCCTATTTTTCTCACCGTAGGGTTTCTTAAGTGCGGGTGCCCACTGTACCACTAATCGGATCCTTAGTTCAGGGGGCCCTTCAGTGAGAAAATGTTTGGACTCAAAAGCGCATAGCCCCCAACCGCAGCAAGGCTGCTCGGAAAGCGTGTACCCGTACCCGACTGCGGCCAAAACGTCTGGCAGTGAGATACCGCACAGTACACGCCTACACATTTCTCCTCAAAACCCAACCTCTTGTCACTCGCCGCTGTTGGTTTCCGCAGGCCAGGTGCACTCTTTGCAAAAACAACGCCTTCTATTCTCCGCATAACCCAACCTCTTTTTCATTCGCTCCCGTGTTTAATTATTTGCAGGCCGGGTTCACTCTTCAAAATAACTCCCCCGTAGGGGACAGGGTCGACGGTCTCATGCAGTTCCACGCGCCTACTTTGGTGAGGAATGTTTCAAAATGCTCTACGTATGTACGATAGGGTTGTACATAGCACTTTTTTTCAAGGCTATTCGCGGGTCAGGAAGCTTTTGACATCTCACGTGTCGAGTCGCGTCGGATTAGCTCGGCTGGGCTCGGCTGGGCTCGGCTCAGAAAGTTTTCAATACTCTCATGGGTCGGGTCCGGTCACCCTTACCCAGCGCGACCGGACCCAACCTGGCCCGCGAGGTGTGACCCGACCCGTGAACAGCCCTGCTTTTTCTTGCCTTATGAGGCAATATTCCTGACTGATGGAGCTGCTCAACTGAGTGACTCTTTACTATCAACATGGGATCGATGGCTCATCGGGTAAGCGTGAGCTTGTCCTAAAAGCCGCTGTGTGGGTGAAACATAGAGTTCCTCAGGCGAAGGTGCAGCCTCAGAAAATATTAGAGGCATCCCCAATCATTTTGCGTGCATCTTTTGGCGTGTGACGCTGTGGCCCAAACAGCTCTAGCTGGTCCCAGAACAGCCCTTTCCGAGCTTTCATTCTTCTTGTGTGTGTCTAAGCCTGCTGTAGACGGGCGAACGCGCTAAAGCCAGCCACACATATGCGCGCGTTGGTCGCGGGGTTAGTTCATGCCGTTGGCTTGTGCTGGTCTAGTGTGTACTGCTGTATCGCCAATTTGGTGTGGTACTAGTGATGTTCTCGGCATATCAACAGAACTAAGTCCCTGAGGTCGAGGTATAGTGCATATTGTTTTTTTCCCCCTGCACCTCTGTGTACCAAATTACAGGTTATTAGTGTAGACCCTTCAGATGTGTCCCCCTACTACAGCTGCTAACATGGTAAGGAGTCACCTCCTTTCTTGTGATCCCGTGGCCTTGGCTCCTAGTCTCTCACATTCTGCGCTGATGCTGAATGACGGCAGTCGTATAGATCCAGCATCCAACGGCATCGCCGGCGGTGCTCCGTCTCGAAAGGGATGCGTGGTCAATGGTTGAATTACTAGGGCAAGCATCGAATGAGTACGCCCCCCCACCCCCAAGGTAAAATCGGAGAAACACTTATTGAGACATACGAGGGAATAAGCGAAGTGATAGGAAAGAAAACATATTTGCACGGCCCAAAGGACTTCGTGAAAACGCTGGAGCTGCGATTTCGTGTAGGTGACCTGGACCTGCCAGAAAGAATAAAAAGGTATACCACTAGCCGGGAGGAGGATGTAGACGCACAGATTTGCCCGTGTGGCAAAGTAATAGAGAGTAGAACTCACATAGTAGAAGAAATGAAACGTACAACGAGAAACAGGATGTATTATAATAGGAGATGAGGGACACAGGGGAATGCGACATGCAGGAGATTGGTACACTTGATAGCAGCGAGAAAACGATCGCTATCCTAGGAGATAGATGGTGGCCACAAGCGGCGAAACAGGAAGGGACAAGATCAGCAAAACGTTTCTACGTGATACATGGAAACAACAAAATGAGCGCCCAACTGTTGGAGGTGCCTCTATTCGGAGTAGGAACGGTGCTCCGTCTCGAACGGGATGCGTGGTCAATGGTGAAATGACTACGGCAAGCAACAGGCGAGTACGCCCCCCCCCCCGTGCAGCTGTGATCTTTCTCTTGGTTCTACGATGATCGTCTTCGAAATTACGGTTTTGCCCCCCGTGAAACCTCGCGCGGTTCGGTATGCCACGATGTCGCTCTGCCGTTGTTGGAGGCTTACGAGCCGCCACACCTGGTCTCTCATCAAGTCCTCGAATCCGTTCGGGAACAAGCGCTTTGGGAGCAACGCTTGAAAAATGTGCCCTATCGATGAGAGATACCATGGCGGCTCTCGTGTGTCCTCAAATGCGTTCGAGAACAAGCGTGTGGGAGCAACGCCTCCTCGTAAAACGTGCGCTGTCGATGAGAGATGCAAATGGCAGATTTCTCGTTGTGTCCGTCTTCCCCGCGGTAGTTCCTTTGGAGTATCTCGCGTGTTTCCGTGTTTACTTGGTTCGGTGATGTTGCTCCGTTCGCCATCCTGGTCGGCATCGAATTGAACAGAGCGTACGTGCTACGAGAAGGGTAGCGCATCTTGACTCAAAACACCCTTAAGAAAGCGTTGACCAGCGCGCACAACCCGAGTGCGATCGCTTTTTTCAGCGCTCGCTTTTCTCGACAACGAACGGCAAGGGGTGGGTGCCATGGTCGAACCTTGTATTTTTCGTGAGGCTCTCTCGCTCTCTCTCTCTCTCTCCACCATATTTGTTTCTCCGTAGATGCCTTGTTGGTCGGTATTTTTTTCCGAGAAGTCCTTGGTGATCGGTATTTTGTTCCGAAAAGGCCTCGTTGATGGGTATTGGCAGCCGAGCGGTGCTAAACCATGACACCGTGTAGCGAATTCAACTACCGGTATGTCCGGCTGACGGGCTGCTCATCGACCAAGAAAGTACAGAATGCGACATCACTTACTTCACAATCTATTGTTCTGGGCCAGCCTCAATGCTTTTTTGTGTTCTCCCAAAAGGCATGGTATGTTCGTTTACTAAAACAAATCATTATATCGGTAAGATGGCCACGTTCCTTTTATCTTTGTCCCAACTAATCGAGCCTGAAATTCTGAACTCCCACCTCCTTGACCCCTTTTAGGACCGCATTCCTGTAAACGAAAAAATGGGTAAGTCTAATTTCAAGTAATTTGTCCCAAAGGGGATAAGTGCCTGTGTCGTGTATTGTGCTTAAAGAATATCGTTGGAATACTGTTTGAGGTTTACTACGGTAAATTGTTAGAGATGTGCCTACTGTGGGCCATGTTTGTTTTTCAGCGGAATACACTGTCATTTCGCGTTTGTTTTTTGTCGAAGTATATTTTCGGGTGAGGTATAGCGCTCCTCATGAAATGGGCTTCACGCAAACTACAGCAGGAGGCGCCCGTACTATGAAACGCGGACACAGCAGTAGCTCTCGACTCTCACCACATGTGTCGTATGATCATGTGTCCTGGAAAAAACTTTTGACCAGAGGGCGAGCCAACGATGGTACTGCTGGTGGGTGTGCGCAGAACGTCGGTTTCGTCGTTGCTGCGACACGGGTTTTTTTTGTAGCATCATCGGTGGTTGCTGCTTGCCCACGGCGAAAGATTAAATTATCACCTTCATACCTTCCTTCCTTCCACCGCTTACCGCCCGATTTTAGGCTCGAATATATTTATATATATATATATATATATCGCTTGTTGTCTGCCTGGTCGGTGAAAACCCAACGTGCTCCGTCCCGGCATTGTAGGGATGCGAGGGTCAATGGTCATATGACTACGGCCATGCACGATAATGAGTACACACCCCCCCCCCCCCCCCCGACTCAACCCTTGAGGGAGCCCTCCATCTCATTGGTGACGACGGGACATCAAAATTGACGATCCAGCCCCTCTCTTTCTCACTTCGCCCCTTCTGCATACGCCGTTTCCATCGCGTGCTGTCGTATGCAGGCGGTCATTGACGCCGTGAAAGCAGATGGCTCCGTGATAAAGAGCATCTCGTACAACATTCCAACCCGACCAGGCTGGTCCCGCATGATGTTTCGCCAGGCGAGTCTTTAGTGTTTTGAGGCTCGGGGGAAAAGCTTAGGGGGGGGGGGGGGGGGTGTTCAGGGGGGGGGTGCTCGTTATCATGCATGGCCGTAGTCGTATGACCATAGACCCTCGCATCCCTGCAATGCCGGGACGAAGCACGTCGGATTTTCACCTACCATGCAGGCATCCACCAAGCACGAAGCGCCGCGAGGTGTTCCGGCGAGTCGCATGGAGGTTGAGCTGCATCCTGCTAAGAACCGCTCATGAGGCGGACTTGCATATGGATGACAGCGTCAATGAGATACCGACGTTTTCTCATCGGCGGACGGAGAGGAACCCTATCCGCCATTTCGTTGCCTGTCGCAGTGTTTTGATGTTTTCTACTTACCGCGAGGCGCCGCCATACAGGGGGCTCGAGCATTTTTTGGCGTTCTGTTTGAGACTGTAAGGTGTCCGACAGAAAGTCTTTTTTTCCAGCTTGTTGACAACTCAGGTCTTGCCGAAGGATGTTTTTCGCATCATTGCAGAGTAAACTCCGTTCGACTCTACAGATGACAGCGGACGCAGTCTCTGCCCCACAATCGACCTCTCGCCTAGCGTTCGAGTCTAGATGTACGGTCCAGCCGGGCGTTACACGCGTTCTTCAGCGAAGACCACCTCTTACCGCTAAGCGTGTATGGAGCGTTTGTGCGTCAATCTTGAAGACGAAGCGGCCGTTTTGTTTCCGCTCGGAGCGGTCAACGCACAAGATAGCACACACGCTCGCACGAAGAATTTCGTCAAAAAAAGTATTTCGAGACCGCCGAGCGACGCACGTAACAAGCAAAAGCCCTCGACGAGGTTTTACGTCCGAAGCCGCCGTTTTCGTTTTTGTGTGTGCCCCCCCCCCCACTTTTTGGAGAAAACCGTGCTCGGAAAATCGTCTCGAGGGGGCGCATTATCTTGCGCGCGTGTTGTGTGGAGTTCTTGATGCGTTGTGTAGAGTGTGCGCGTATTGAAGCGTTGCCTCGCGGGAACAAGGAGTCGGTTGCTTCGTCGTCGGTGAGTGAGTGATCTGTGGACAGGTCCTCGGTACATGTATGATGCCATGTAAAGGCGGGCTATTTTTGGATGGGGAGCCTCTTGGTCGCACCGACTACTGCTGTCTCTCTCTCGTGTTTGCCGATGCTAAAGGCGGCGGCATCATAGCTACTGCTGTAGCGCAGGTCTCTCGTCTCACGGTGGTTGTGTGAACGTCTCACGCGACAAAGTACGGTGTGATCAAATCGACCTCCGAGACGGTGCAGCAGTGCCCGTCTTGTGAGCCATAGAGTGTGTGCCTTCGCGGTCCAAGGTCGATGGTGGAAAATGACAGTGTATATCAAAGAGGTGCGGCACCTCTTCTTCTTCTCTGTTTTTGACAATCGCTTCCACATTTCCGCTCAACTCCTCCTACCGGTGAACAAAGCAGTCAGAACCAAATATGGTCAGTAAAAAGGCTGGAGTATGTATTACGGGGGAACATCGTAAATAGGACCAAATATTGTTAGTAAAAAAAGGTAGATATATGTTTTTATGTATACCATAGGTCCTATTAGCTATGGACCCCCGTAATAGTTTTTTGTGTGTATAGTGGGTTCTGATTGCCGTTACGGGAAGTTTTACTCATAGCCGCCTTCCGAATAAAACCGTGGTCACAGACAGGTGTCGTGCCCGCCCCCGCCCCCTCCTCGGCCAGTGGTTTCATGTTCATCGCGCAAAGGCTTCCTACAGCACTACAGCATTCCCATTTTTTTTGTTTTGATTAAATTGTTTGCCTTAGCCTCCGGCAGAAATGGTTACAAAAACGCTTGAACCTTCTCGGGCTACAGTTCCGTTCTGGGGACGACTTAGAATATAGGTGGTTTGTCCCCCAAACGAGATTGCAGCCCTGAAAGAGTTAAGCTCACCACACACACTCTCTCCACGTCTGTAACCAACAGTCGTGTGTATTCCCACTGCTCGTTAATTTTGGCATCGAACTTTTGGACCGAACCGATTCCCTTTGCGCGGCCCCTCTGTTGCTCGCGCGTCTGTGTCTAATGTATATATGTACATCTAGATGTTTATCTCTCCCAAGGATTCGGCAGACTCGAGAGGCAAGTATTCGGCGCCGACTCCTGGCCGGTAAGGACAAAGCGGAGTTGTGTTTGGGGACGTTGGGCTGTAGAAACATACGGAGGTCGGCACACAGGTGTCAATAAAGTAGCGCGCCTTCCGAGCCGACGCAACGAGGTTATTGTTCCTACTGCCCCGCTCACAGCAGCTCACCGTACCGCACCGTTTGCGCGCTCTCCCTCTTTGCTGTTACCCCCATCGACAGCCTGCAGCCCCACAAGCTGCCCGACTGGCTCCAGCACCTGGGTAGCCACATGTTCATTCACCAGGACCTAGTCTTTCTTCACCACCAGGCGAGTCATTTGTGTTGCCTTTCGTCGTGCGCTGCCCCCCCCCCCCACCGTCCGCCCGTCCGTCCGTCCGCTCGCCGCCGTCTCTCACTCACGCGTACGTGTCTTGGTTGCGCTGGTGTTGGTGCCCTCTCGTGCTCGTCGAAGAAGTATGCTCTCTGTCGCGTCGTCTATTCGTCGTCTGTTAAGACTGCCCTGTGCATAGACCAAAATATCACAATAATTCCAAGTAATTTGCCCCCACAACGGCGGTGCAGCCCTCATGTAAAGTCTGAAAGGGGTTACGAAACAGCAACCTCGAGGAGGAGAGGCGTTTTTGTTTTGCGCTATAGAGCGACGATGTCTCGTTTTTGTTTTCAAACCTAGTGCTTCGATCGTCATCCCCTCCCTGGTATGTACACGGAGTGTCTCTGCCGCCACCCAAAGCATGTGAAGCCCCCTAGAATTACTGTAGGTCACGGATAGCGTTTTGTTTGGCGTGAGGAAAGTAGACCAAACGCTAATTGTTTTTGGTCGGTAGCATTGTCCTGACAACAACAACATATGAACAAAGAAACGTCCGAGCCCCAAACGCGTGAGCCAGACAAAAAAACTGCAGAAAAAAGTCGCTCACTTTCCGCACGCAACTACTGCCTGTACTAAACAACCAGCAAGCTATTAATATTAACTTTTGGGAAGTCAATTTTTTCAGGCAGAGTTTTTTTTGTTCGAGTTCATAATTTACAGGTACGCATTTGCGCTCGGCAAGGAAGGCAACTCTAAATTCAGTATACTAGCCTCTAAGAGCCTATGCTTTGACGTCACAATAAACCGCCAGCCTTGGCCGAAACAAGAGACTCTTGACTGGTGTCGCGTACGGTAGTCGGCGACTTATAGTAAGGTCAGCCAACTCGCAGTCCTGCTTATTACACACAGCCTGTAGTGTTGTCATGGCGCGTTAGAGGGGTGGAAACCAAGCCTTTTGCTCCCCGAGGTTTGAGGCGCCAATAGGTCGGGGGGGGGGGGGGAGGTTCGGGTGGGTTCTCGCGATAACTCAACATGTTACTTTGCTTACGGCCCGTGGTACTTGCTTGCTGCCAGCACGAGAACCGTGCTCGTACCGTTTTTTTTTTTCGGGGGGGGGGGACTGGTATGCACGTTTGTTTTTGCATGTCGTCGCCATTTTTTTTTTTTTTTTTTTTTTGTTCGCACACAGAGGGGCTCGATACCTTCACGAGCGACGCAACCACAATCTTTGCAAGCAGGCATCTACTATTACGGAGGACCATAGTAAATAGGACCAAATATTGTTAGTAAAAATAAGTAAATATATAGGTGTTTATGTATACCATAGGTCCTATTAACTATGGGCTCCCGTAATAGGACGTATGTAGTGCGACGGGGGGAAGATTTCACGCACCGGAGAAATCGCGATCTATATAAGTAGATCATCCAGATTATCTATTGTTGTAGGAGTTGTTGTGCAGGACTTGCAAAAAGTGCAGACCCAAGCCAGGAAACAACGTGCTATCTATAGACCATGTTTTTTTTTAATCTTATTATCCTCCGGCGGATTGGTAAAAATAAGAGCTTAAGCTCACCACACTTCCACGTTTTAAATTTCGTGTCGTGTGACAATTTAACCCATAGCTCCCGTTGCAACCTCAACACAGGCTGCTTTGCTGTTGCCACTGGCGCTAGCGCCCGTTGACCCGACCTGACCCCCGAGAGGGGCAGGTGCGGTGGAGATAGCCACCCGGGAGAGTCATCTCCTCCGGGTGGTGTGAGACTCGCGCGAGCTCACCCAACTAACAAAAACCTAGGCTATGAGACCTTTCCGCGAGACTTGGTCCAGTTGCGGTCCACCCTACCCGTTGGAGCGTTGGTCCATGCAGATTTGTACGGCTCCCGCCCGGGAACGTGAGCACGAATATTATTCGCCCGGGGTGTGAGAGTTTTGGGTCTCATCTTTTTGTGTCGAGAACGATGCACCGGAATTGCTACTATTACGGGGGACCATAGTTAACAGGACCAAATATTGTTGGTAACAATAGGGAAATATATAGGGTTTTGTGTGTACCGTAGGTCCTATTAACTATGGACCCCCGTACTAGCTATTACCAACACGTGATCCAGCTGACACAGATCGCTGCCCGCGCGGAGGTTTTGCAAATACCGCGGACTGGATCTGCGCCTTGCGCGGTACCCGGCACCGGAAAACAAGCCTTGGTTGGGCTCTCCTTTTCTGTGCGGTCTGCCGTGCGTTCACAACCTTCCAAGAGACCCGCGCTGTCCCACTGCACTCTTCGGCGTGCGATCAACAAAAAACAGCCCGTAGCCGTGGCCACATTGTTTCACGACGAAGCTGAGGGTTTTGCCAGGGAACCGAGTCGTTGTGAATATATGGCATCAAACGCCGTGTTCGGTTTGTATATAGTAGCAACAGCACAAGATCAGCTCGATATTGCCGTTAGTTTCGCTCACAATCTACCGAAAGGTTTAACCAGCAAGGGGTCGGCATCGCGAGAACAGGAAACGGAGCCAACAAAAGGGCGCGCGCCGTAAGCCGGAAGCGCAAAGTGCGCGCACCCGCAGTGCCTCCGTTTCCTCTCCCACCGCTCAAGAAACGGTGCCTGCCCTCCTTCATTCTAACCGATAAACCTGGCATATATTCTATATACATTACGCATAAGTACATATCGGTCTTGAGACACGCCTGCTTTGGTTTTCCCACCTTGATTGGCATCCTTCCGGCTCCACTCACCCTCGAACCCCCCCCCCCGACACTTTGCTTCGGCACTGTATCTACCCTTGAGCAGATGGAAACCACCCCTATGATAGAGGGTAGCGTTTGCTTCGCCAGCGTTTTTTCTGGACCTCCTCGATTTGAGGCGTTGCCCACGCTACTGTCGCTGCCATACCGTCGCGACCGTTTTGCCCTTGCAGCACCGTTTCAGATTGGATTGCTTTATGCAGTGGTAGTAGACCACGGGAGGGCTCATCGGGCTCTTGCTCTCTTTCGATGTTTCTCTCGCTGTCGGGGGGGGGGTGACATGCAGAGACCCTCAAGCAAGAGGGCAGCCTCCCCTAGAAACGATTGTTGCGGGGGAGCATAGTGATCAGGACCTCCATCCTAAACACCAATACCTCTGTATTAAAGTATTTTTGCTGAGCATATTAGGTCCTGATTCCCATGTCTCC
The DNA here is from genome assembly GCA_031763025.1 of Macrocystis pyrifera. Taxonomy (NCBI): domain Eukaryota; class Phaeophyceae; order Laminariales; family Laminariaceae; genus Macrocystis; species Macrocystis pyrifera. The sequence continues at coordinate 5,277,174 of JASSKH010000014.1, forward strand.
CCCCCAACGCTAGGCCGCACCCCCACCGCGCGTTTTTCTCCGCACGAAGTATCATACTCTGTTTCCAGTGCCTTCGCACAAACGTGAACGGAGCATCACAGAACACGATCACGCCCGCTCGGAAATGACAAGACAGCAGCCCCCCGAAAACGAATACGTAGGCACGCCCCACCACCAACCTGGCCGTCGGAGCGCTGAGTGGTCGCATTGTGATTTGGGTCCCCTTGTCGTTTTCGTCGCTCCGTGCCCGACGTTTTTTTGGTGGTGCCTGTTGGCAGGAGAAAATCGTGGCCTCTGCAGGCTTCTCCAGCTCGAACTCCGCGAAGGCCTATTTCGCTCCCACCGAGGCGGACAAGGGGGTGATTGCGCTGTGAGTGATGGGGGGGGGGGGGGGGGGGGGGGGGGGGGGGGGTCATATGTATACTGATAAAGCTTGTCATCGAAACAGCCTACGTACCACTCAGGCCGTAAAAAAAAGTAAATATATGTTTGGCCTTCATAATGACCATTCCTTCCATATCAGCATACCACAACGATCATTTCTTCCATTTCCGTGCAAAAGCGGTACGTATGATACCATTTTGGGCGGAAATGGAAGGAATGTTATGGTATTCGTGTTTAAGTCTAAATGGTCCGCGTGTTTCCGACGAGTGGTGTATCTTGCTTGAAAAAAAAAGACACTTTCCGGCTGTGAGATTCGATGTTTTCCTCAAAGCCCTCATATTTTGCAACGACTGTAACGGTGCTATACGAAGTCGAACATTATATTTTTTCGGAAGGCCTTCGACCAGAGATCTTTCCGAAAATCACCTCTGTTCGGTGTTGGAAACCTCAACCTTTCCCATTCCGGAAAAGTAGAGTGCTGGAAAAAAAAAACGGCCGCATGCCCGTGTGCTCACTCGAACCCTTATGTACGGTATCCTCTCAGAACTACCACAGCACTAGCTACTAGCTAGCCTGGTTGCTCGTGCGGTCTGCTGCTCCGCTCCAACGCGCACTCGTCTCGCTGCACAGCACAATAGCGCGCTCTCTCTCTCTCTCCTGGGCACTTTCTACCACGGGCTAGATCACGCTACTGAGAACTGTATAAAAAAAAAACAGTCTCTAAAAAAAAGCGCATCATTAGATCGTATCCTTACACAATCTCTCACATTTCGAGAGGTTGTTGGAGTCCCAGGAAGGTGCTTCAGGTCGCGCCTTCCCGGCTACGTCGCTGTCGCGACGCGATGTTGTTCTGCCCTGTTTCTGCTCGACTGTTGTCTTTAGCGTCGACTGCCACTGCCTCCGTGTTTGTTGGGCGTCCTCCGCTCCCCCCCCCCCCTTCAACGTCGGTGTGTTGCTATCCCAACCAATAACGCTGCACAACGACGGTGATGACTGCGGACGAAGTCGACTCCTGATGACGCGAAACACGGCCTATTTATAGCAGACGTGTGCTGCGCCAGCGTTATTTTAGCCGAGCGTTTCCTGACCGACAGGGTTCCTTGAGGGCACTGACATCGCTGAGGAACTACTACCCAACCATTGTATCGCGGTACGAAGCATACCCTCGTAGTACTTCGTCGGGATCCTCTTCTTCATTTGTTTCCTCACAAATCCAGATTTTTTGGGTGAAGGTACGGAGTTCCTAAAACATCACGAGCCCTCTGACAAATCGAGGTGTACACCCTAACGTACTTTTGCATGCGTCAGCGCTCGGGTATGTCTTCTGGCCGGCGAGGTTTGCAGGAGGACATACGTTCGAGGCAGCGAGAAAAAGCTAAACGTACGAGACGTGTTCGTCGGTTTGCAGGCTATACATACGTATGTATCTAGCCATGAGCATGTTCGGGCTGGTCTGTCTTTTTTGCCCGGTTACTCGTTGGGTGGCTCAAGGGTGGCTACGCGTACGTGTTGTTTCTTCAGCTATCAAGAGTTTTTGTGTTCTTTGTTCATCCCCGGTTGCTACGTACGAGTGCAGCATCATTAGTAGCTGGTGCGAAGAACGAACGCCTCCTTGTGTCCTCTCCCTTTTCAGCTTGCGACACTCCCGGGAGTCTCGAGTCAACCAACATTCCCCAAGGGGAAACTTGGACACACATGCCTAAATGTTTCTCGTGGCTTCGCGTGCTCGTTTTTTCACTGAAAACGCGCCGCACCGCACTGCCGTGACGTGTCCAGGAGGAAGTGGATCAAAGACGTCGGGTCTGGCGGTCCGGCTTGGAGCAAGGGCTGCGACACGGCAATGCCCCCCCGCGAGCTCAATCGCGATCTTCTGTTCGACGTCTACCAGGTGCCGGCGTTTGTGTGTTTGGCTTGCTTCTGTGTATAGTATAGATAGCGTGGATGTGGAGAGGGGCGTCTTTCATGGTACCACGCGCACCCGGCGGGGTGCGGGAAAGGGGCCTCGTCGGCTGTGAATGCGCACGGCGGAGCTTGCTATCTGCTTTAATGGTATATTGGTAGGTGCACACCTGTATTGGGCGCACACCGCGCGTAGCCGAAGGCAGACCCTTTGGGAAGGTCTCTACGCGGCCCGAAACAGTTCGGAGGGACGGCGGTTTCCTTTCGCGGCTGCTGGCACTTCATTCAGTCGAGTCTGCCTTCATTGTAGTGCAGGCTTAAGGCTGTCACATCTCGAATCGATCGTCTACAGATTATTTTCACTTGACGATCTACTGTAGGTCATTAAGGGCAGATATATCATCCCTGATCTGTACGATATAGCTTGGGTTGCCGGGTGTGAGCCTACGTGCTCCAAGCACATGTTTCCCGGGTTGGATCTGTACTACTGCAGATCCTGCACAATCTGTCACAACGGCAGGGGATGAACTAGATGATAACTAGATGATCTATCTGTAGACAGACAGATCATGACCTATCAGTTCGAGGTGTGAAGATTTTATGGTGAGGATTTATCCAACCGAACACAGAGCAATCAGTACGGGAGCCGTTTACCGCTCACTTCTGCTTTCGCTCCCCCCCCCCCCGCCGCCCCCCCACCCTGCCTATTGTTTTCGGCGGTGCCGCTTACGAAAGCAACACACCAAGAACTGCACCTCGTGCATGGGGGCCTTGAAGAAGTTGAACCGGTGCATATCTGCCGCGAGAGCAGCTGCGGTGGCCTCGCTGACCTTGGTGAGAGTCTCTTCCGTACGCAATGGACAGCTGGTTGGGGATTCCAACGCGTTTCACAGCATAGGTGGCAAAAGCGCGCGTTCTGAACGCTGCGCGAACCGAAGCAACACAACTTTTTATATTGCCCGATGCGCGCCTTCCAGCGATCCAGCAGTGCCATTCTGATGCGTGTTGGTGTTCACGCGATCGCGGCCGCATCATTTCGGCCTTTGCCGTCCCGCCGCCAGTCGCTGTATCCGGGACACTATCGGTTTTTGCTTGTTAGGCGTTTCGTGATGATGACAAACATATATAGATGTATATGCGTGGGGTGAATACTATCTCGTGGTGTCAGTTTCGGTACGTGTACCAATGTTTGCTATGAGTCGATACAGAGGTATCATATATTACGGGGGTCCATAGTTAATAGGACCTATGGTGTACATAAAAAACTATATATTTTCCTATTTTTACTAACAATATTTGGTCCTGTTAACTATGGACCCCCGTAATAGCTCTATCCGTCGAAAACGGACCTCCTGAATGCAGGAGCATTCAAAATACTGTCGGAATCTCATTCATGGTTCACAGCGCTTTTTCGTTGTAGGCCTACTGCATTGCGCTGCAGGTCATGGGAGCCGTTGTACAGTATAGAGGTCGCGGTTCTGCGCCCAACCATTGTAGACTCGTGCTACGATAGGAGGCAGCACGTTTTTTTTTGTTTTTGACAAAAATAACGTTTCTGACTTGCCGCGGCGGCTCCGTATCAAAACAAAAACTCCCCCAACTTTTGTCGCCTATATAGGCCATTGGGTTATAACGCGTTCCTGCTTTTCTAAAAAAAATCGTTTTCCTGAGTGAGTTTATAGGGCTCCTGTAGTATAGTTTAGTCAAGAGCCCCGTACAAAAGCAGGCGCACCCCATATCGCTGCTCGCGTCTTTGTCACCGTCCGAGATTCTCCTAGTCTGAGGAGCTACCGGACATCGTACCTGGCACGACCCGAAGTGACAAACAAATATCAAGGCCATTCGACAGATGCCTGCGTAGGAGCCTGCGAGAGAGTGTGTCGGGCGTAAACATTAGGCTTCGGCCTTCCTCTAGCTCGGTTTGTTGCCTTCTACCTGGTGTACTACAATCAAGTAAAGAGCCTCAGAAATTTCTCAGAAACTTCAGCTGCTGTATGTGCTTTGTTTATATACACCCGATCTACCGCGGCGCGCGTCGTTAGATGCATGGATAATTTCTTGCTTTTACGTTCCGTCAGTGTTTTGGATGGGGCATGCCAGGGTGTGCGATAGAGATTTCGTGCAGTGAGGAGCCTCAGATAACGTAGGAGTTAACCGGTACCGTGGCGCGCCTTCTAGTCGCAAAACTTGTGACCTCAAAACCCCAACGCATTCATTCCGCTGGAAAAAAGGCGACGCATGCTGCGAGTCTAGGGGCAGCGCTTATCTAAAGCGCGCAACACCATTTGAGCATCTCCCCTATGTCGGCTTCGTAAAGGATCGCGGCTTACTGTGATGTCAACGTTGAGCACGGGCTCGTAAAAATGCTATCACGCAGTCCCTTAATTTAAGAACCGGTTGTATATTATATTGAATGCAAAACGTCCTTACATTTGGGGACAGAGTTGTATTGTATGTGTATATATACTTGGTACCTTTGTAGGATTTTGAGTGGCGTTCCTCTGTCAGCACAAAATACAAGCGCTGTAAACATGCTACGGTATCGTAGAGGTATGGGACTCACATTGTTTCAGGCTTGCCGTTTGAGGAGCCGATGTGGAGAAAGAAAGAGAAACGTTGCAAGCTATGTTCGATTCTCCAGTAAGGGGGGATTAAATTACGGAAGGACCATAGTAAATAGGACCTACAGCACACACAATAAGCTATATGTTTCCCTATTTTTACTGAAAATATCTGGTCCTGTTTACTATGGTCCCTCGTGATAGGACAGCAGAACCAAATATGGGTGCTTTAAACATAGGGGGACACACGGTTTTTGTCCCCCCCTGTGGGTTGCGATCAAGATGGTTCCCTGTAATATTCCCTGAGATTATACATCATTTGCACACATATTGGGTATAGCTCCTCGATTCAGGAGCCCCGGTCAGCGAGAAACGTTTGGATTCATTTAATGAGTGCATCTGAAGATTTTCTGAGGCATTTCTCTCCGGGGGATTTGTGCAGGATACACATCAGTTCCAACTTTATGTGCACCGCTCCACAACCAGGAACCGCCGTTAAACGTTTTCGGGTAATATAATAACGCATATAGGTGGAAACCCTACCCCAGCACGGCTCAGCCGTGGTTTCCGACGCTCGCGTATTGAAGGGTGTTCAGAGCAGCGCCAGGTTGGGACGTGAAACGGCAAGAAGAGTTAACCCGTGAAGATTGAAGGATATATTACACAGCGCTGTTTCCCCACGATATATGACGTTCGATGCATTTTCGATCCTACGAAAACGTTTTCTGGAGGTGTCGCATGCGTGAAGGCGCCCGCTTGGTCAACAGCTTCACACGCTCCAACTGCCTCGTGATGGCGCGTGCTACTGCTGTACAATATCGGTATACCTTTTTTTTACCGAATTGTATCTGGCTGACGAGGGCCCCTTAAGACTGAGAAATTTCTCACTATCGGTGGCACTAAAGATTAGGGCCGACCCCCCCCCCCCCCCCCCCCCCACCAAATGGCGGAGGGGCCATACGTTGGGGATAACAGATCAATGGATGCTCGCGGTACATCGCTCTCGCACGTGGTGTGCTAATGCACGTGGTGTTCTATTCTACACTAAGTCTTAGCCAAAACCCTTCAAATATTCGGTCGACATCATTTATTCATAGCTATAACTATTAATAGATTATAAAATCATGATCTCAGTAGCGGTTTGCGCTGGTTGAAGTTTTCGTCTTATACCTCGGCCGTGGCGTTGTCCGTTGGTTGTATTTTTTTTTGCGTTTTGTCACGGTAAGCAAGATTATGGGTGACTTACTACTGCAATAGTGCTGGGCTCCTCAGGTGAAGAGCCCCAGAAAGTTGTTGGTTGCATCCCTATCGGTGCACGCATCTCGTACACGTGTGCATGGCCGACCCTCTGTGCGAATGCCGAAAACAACCCAGCAGCGAAATAGCTTGTTCCTGCCACACTGTTGCGCCCTAAGGCTTGCTCGTCGTCTCCCCCCCCCCCCCCCCCCCCCCCCCCCCGCCCCGCCCCGTCTATGGTCATACGACTATGGTCATGCATGATAATGAGTACACCTCTCGCCGCGCCTCCCCCCGCCCCGTCCTGTCCACGCGATGCTGTATGGGTACCCCACGTCACTTATGTTCGTCTTGGAAAGGCGATACTGAAAGGGGCGCGCGCTGTGAGCGTCTCAACCTCTCCTTCGGCCTCCATTCTGAGCTTGGTGGCCGCCGGGGCAATGCTTCCCGGGCTAGCCATGACGTTCGCGAGCCTTGGTTCCGTCAAGGTAAGCCACCCTTGTACGTAGCCGGGACCGTTGTGTGTCACAACTCCAAAGCCTTCGACAACAACACATTTTATGCCCACGACTCAATTTTTTATTGTGGCCCTTTTTCTGCACCCTCACAACAACCAGAGCACGGGACACAAACCACCGCAGCAATGGTCTGTTTTTGTCTTGTTTTTAGTTTTTTTAGTTTTTTGCTGTTGTTTTCATCACAGGAAAGATGTTTTCGTTTTCGCATATATATGTGACGATCTGCGTGCGATTAGCTGCCTCCTTTTGGGATGGTCAAAACGCCATGGTGAGCGTGACTGTGCAGACTCCAGCGGTTCGAAACAGGCTCGTCCGAAGGCTCTTGTTAGGAGCTTTCCGAGGTTCATATTTGTTTTATGTGCGCACAGTTCCTGCAGGAGCCTGCCAGACATTGTCAAAAACTCCCCCCCCCCCCCCCAAAGTGGGTCTCAGATGCTTTCACCATGGTGTATTCACGCCCACAGACTCGCTTCGTGGGCACCGAGACCCGCGCGGGAGAGAAAAAACACAATGGTAGGGGGGATAAGGCGGCAATTGGCTATGTAAGGCTCCTCACGTGATGCGCAACTCTACACCTGTAGTAGGGTAACTTACTCTACTTGTAGTACTTTTGAGGCTCCACAATTGTACGCTGATATTGTCCGTTGTTGTCGCAGAGCTTTTTCTCCGTGTTTATGAATTAATTTTAAAAAAACTAAATGCGATTTTTTTTTTTACGTTCAAGGTAGTTTGCCCTCTGTTGAAGTTCAAAACAAGTTGAAATTTTGTCACGAATATGGAAACTGTTTCGCAAACCGGGAATTTTTGAGGAACAGAAAAAAACTCTCCGATAGCAACGGCCCTGAGCCCCGATACACAAAAGGGCTAGATAAGCGTATATAATACCTTGGAGTTGTTAGTGGGAGATTCATTCCTCCTCACTGATTTCACGAAAGTAGATACTTTTCCGCCTATGAATGAGTGGTCTAATCTTTTACTACTTAACACACTGTCCTATACTAATTCCAAGTAGTGTTTTGAAGTCCCGAGAGGGGTTACTGTAGTGGGATACCCTTTTCAAGACCACTCCCGTGACAAGCCCATAGACATGGGTTTTATCTTTGACCACCGAAAAAATAGTCCCGTACGTACTCATCCCAAATGCTGCTTTACCCGTGACAATCCATTTACCTGGTCTTGTGTCTGCGATGACCTTGAGCCGGATGATCGTAAGGCGGGTACACCACTGCAATCGGATCACCAATCCCACGGCCTGGACCGCAAGACGAATGGTGTACCATACCGCAATACGGACGCGTGCCAGGATACCATAGGGGTAGCAATTGTCGGCCAAACTGTCGCTGAGACCGCCGGGGCTCCCCAGCTGAGGAACTACTGTTGTTCCTACGTACCCAATATCGTTAATATCGTTGAAACAGCAGTGGTGTGTTTACATGTTTGTATTCCTTGTACAACTATGTAGGCCATCGGGTTTGCACCATTCTTTTTTTTTTCAAGGTCGGTTTTGGGTTGTAGGTGAAGAGCTCCAGAAGCAACTGCTGTTATTACAGTAGGTCTACCGCTACCATCGTCGTAGCATGCCTCTTAAAACGCGAATGGGGTTTCCACGATACATGGTAATTTCTTAGTTAAGGGGCCCCATCGGTCAGAGTTGCTATTACAGGGATTAGGCCCGCCCCCTCCGTCCCGACGGTGGAGGGTAATTCTGAACCAACACATGAAGGCAACAAAATGCCTACACCGCACGCTCTGTTGCTTGCGGCGTTCTACATCGCTCGCGCACGAGATGTTGCCACTTCACACTAATTCCGAGCGAAAACCCTTAATAGAGTCGGTCGACATCCTAGCTATTACATATTAGTATGATTATTCGCCCAAAAGCGCTACGTACGTACCCCAACCTTACCGTGGCACGCGTCCACGGTCCAGCCCAAGCACGGCCACACGTCGGTGGTGACTGCGCTCAAGCTGCTGGCGGCGTGGAGTGGGTTCGCAGAGATTTCACCGTCGAGCAGAACAGCGGTTCTATATTATAGGTATAATTTTGGTCGCACAGACCAAGAACATGGAGGCGTTCTCGAAAGAGAAACGCCATGGTAGGGGACACCACTTTGTTCCATTGTTTTTTTTTTTTTTCTCACTGGTTAAGCTCCCCAAGTGAGCAACTAGTTTTATACCGGTCAATGTGTATCATACTTGTACTACGAATACAACGCTACCACATTTGTTGTAGGGCTACTGTATGTATCCCATGTAAAACAGATTAGTCTTCCTCCTACGCGGACTGTACTTTCTGAATGAGACCATAAAAAACCTGTCGTACGCGCGATCGAAGTATCACTAGTATGACACACAGCCTGCAAAGATGAATTTCGCCCTGATCCTCGATCTCACAGCTGTCGTTTTTTACGTGTATATATATGTAGTGGTTGGGATTGCGCGAGGGAACTTGTTCGAAGTCATCTTGCAGACGAAACATCGAGCTCTTCACGTGGGGAGCTCAGAAACTAATGCTCCACTTTTGTAAGGCATGTTTGCACAAAAATGTCTATCCAAGTTGGTACTGCTGTCGTTTATTTCGGATATATATATATATATATATATTATATATATGCACCCGTTTTTTTTTTTTCGGTATTAAAAATCGCGTTTCCTGTCTGCTGGCGGTGCATGCTGTCATCCGCGCAGGGGCTGGAAATCCTGCAAAAATCGCTCCAAGTCGGCAGCTTCCACCACCAAGAAAACGACTAGAGCATCCAAACTCCTTGGTTGAAATGTCAGGATGGACCTCGACGTTCCGGCGGACGCGCTTGACCGCGGCAGGGGCCGCGTGAAGATCCTTGTACGTACGATGCTTATCGGATGCATGTTGTGCATATATATTGACGCGATCGAAGTATCGCGCACAGATAGCAAAACATGAGTCTCGACGAAATCCTCGATCTCACACCGCTGGTGATTTTTGTTATTTAATTCGTATAAATACGTAAAACGGAGTCCACAGCTACGTATGATAGTTGTTGGTTGAAATATCACAATGGACCTTGACGTTCCGGCGGACGCGCTCGACCGCGGCAGGGGCCGCGTGAAGATCCTTGTACGTACGATGCTTATCGGATGCATGTTGTGCATATATATATTGACGCGATCGAAGTATCGCACACAGATAGCAAAACATGAGTCTCGACGAAATCCTTGATCTCACACCGCTGGTGGTTTTTGTTATTTAATTCGTACTTCGTATAAATACGTGAAAAAAGGTGTCCACAGCCACGTATTGTAGTTTTATATCTGTATGTGAGACAGCATGCACAGCAGTTTGGAGCAGTTGAAGGCCGGATACAGCACCGGATGGTGCCGCTGTAGTTGTCGCGCGGAAAAAGCCGGATGCATGTTAGAAGAAAACCCTCCCCCCCGATGGGTTTGGTTCCGCTTCAAAGCAGATCGAGTTCGCGCAAGAGATGGAGCACGGCGTGCTGGGGGCTGGGGTATCATTTGGAATCGGCTTAAATGTGTCTATGATAGTGGCGGGTATCACACCACGGTACGCACTGTACCCCTGTAAAAACCCGAGTAAATTCAAGCAATATCCCAGTGACAATGTGTCACACATTGGGAACAGTCAGCTCACGATCTTCGTGTGGAGCACCCGGTTCCTATGCTGCCGATATTGTATACGAAGCGTTGTGCAGGATCTGCATGTTATACAGGGGTGCTGCAGTACAGATCCCAAAAGCGTGAGAAACATCGGCTAGCAGGCACTGTAGATTCTGCAGAATTTACGGCTCTGCCAGCCGGCAACATGAGCTATCAATGTATACTGCGACGGGGGAGCGTAGTAGCTGGGACCCATCGTATACACAAAAACCTATATATTCCCTTTTATTTCTTGTTGTATTCTGTCTCTGCACCGTGGACCGTATAATGCAAGTATTTGATTGGATGAGGCCTCTTGGGCAGGCCTGTGGTCCCGCCCATGCTTCGTAGGGCCCCTTTGAGATTGTATTTGTAGTTGACCACTGGTCAGGGCAGAGCTGTCTCACCCAAACGTCTTTAACATCGACTCAGTCTGCACACGCCGCAAAAATCTTTTTTTTTTTTAACTCTGGCGACAGTGGTAGCTCACTAGCGTCCGCGCACCTCTGGCAAAGTTTCTTTCTTGCTACCCTGTACTTGTCCACTAGAGGAAGTCCCGATCTAATATTTCGCAACTGATTCTGTCTTCCAGCCACCAACGTTCATGGTTTCTCCCATGGCCGTCCCGGCAACGAGGGATTTGCTGAGCGAGCTTCCCGCTCGAAAGGAGTGCATTGTGAAATGGTTCGGCAGGTCTGTTATCCGCAGATAGATTCGTAGGTTCGCCATCATACGGGCTGCCGAGAGAGAGAGAGACGGCACTGGCCACCTTCTGCCGTAACAACGGGGAAGAGATGCCCGGTGGTTATGTCGCACGCAACTCGCTGTGCGGCAGATATGTACGCCATAACCGCCCGAAAGGCGCAAATCGCCGGGCAGTCCCGGTCTGCCAACACTACCACTGCCTCGCTAGAGGCCCGAAGCGTCTTACCAAACTGAATGCTGAAGTGAAACCCTTAGACGCTGGGAGCTTCAAGATGTGCGACCCCATTGCAAAGGACATATCGTAACCCCTACGCATCGAATACAAGCCAAAGAATACAACGATATATACGCCAAGCCAGAGAGCTGGCCACCTGTGCGCGCGACCGCATGCCGCTTAGCAGATCTATGAGTGTGTGCTCCAACATCGGCGCGACCTGATTAACCTGAACCCCGACCTGCCTCTGTTCCTCAGATGCGAAGGTAAGGTATGAATCTACCAATGGGCTCGAGTACAGATTGCCTACCCGGCGGACGGGGTCTCAATTCTTCTCCTTTCCCGTCTTCTTTCATCGCCTTTTTCAGCTTAGAGACAAACCTTTTCGAATAGACTCGGCCGTGTACTGTTTAGCGCGCGAAGACCCCTCGAAACACGCATCGTCGCTCGCATGGCCCACGCCGGGCCAAGATGTTTCATGCACCATCTTGGTGCCTTTTCCTTGAGTGTCAGGGACGCAGATGACATAAAAGACATATTCTGGAGTAGCTGGTTTGCCGACCGCGGGACCCGGCCGAATGAACGAGAACACGCGCGTCAAACTCGTCGGCTACCCTACGTTTCCGAACTTGCTCGGGGCGCCCCTCCATCGCCGCCAATACTTGGCGCCGACGTGCCTGCATCTTATCAACATCCACAACGTCAGGCACCCGTTCCGGATACCGCGGGGCCGGCAATGATCGAACCGACTGAGCGCCGCTTTTCCAGCAGAAATCAAACTGTGCGACGTTTTCTTCCTGACAAGTGGAACAAAACGCAAACCGCACCGAGTCCCGGGCCGTTGCAGCCCTGCTGAGAGATGCACCACCCTGAAGGTGGCTCCCTCTAGCGTCATTCTGTTTGAAATAAACCACCACACAAGAAAAGGGATCGTGAACGTCGGTAAGCGTTCGAAAGCGTTCTAAACGGCTAAATACACGCGCGCTACTATGAAACAGATGCGCGGCATTGCGCGATGGTCGCCGAAACGTGGGTAGTCGTCAGCCCATAGCACGGGTGTCTAACTCATACGCCATCATCCCCCAGTGAGAGTACCGCCGATTCTTGAGGCCACCATCCGGACTGGGTCAGTGAAAGTAGGTCAGTGAAAGTACCCTTCCGGGGCCACTGGGGCGACCTCGATCGACCCTTCTGTGGCCTCGATCGAACCTTCTGTGGCGAGCTCCACCAAAGGGAACCAATATAACCCAACATGAGGCAAAATGGTAACCTCGTGGGCCTTGCGTTCCGCCAAATGTTGCTCAATTTGTCCTGCCATGATTAGGGGTGGGAAACAAAACCCGAAGGCCGGGGCTGTGGTATCCGGAACCATCGAAATGTCGTGCGCCAACAGGCCGGTCCCCGTCGAATCGGCACAGTCGTAATGAGAGAAGATGGCCGCGCCTCCCCGGTTAATGGGGATCGCAGCACCGACGCCGTGCATGCCATGAAGTCTACGTTAAACGGGTCTATCTCGTCCCAGACTGCTTTAAACAAGGTCGGCGCTATAGGGATGATGGCTTCTCGTGACGGCCGCGAGATGGCCGCCGTGACCTCGTTCTCCGCCGTCGGGATCGACTTCAACGATAACGTAAAACCGTACTCCACTTGCAACTCGAACAACTGCACCAGCAACGCGTGAGTCTCACCGTTCTTAGCACGCCCACGGTTGAAAGCACCCACTACCGACTGGTTGCCCACGTCTATGAGCACTTGTGCTCGCCGCAACGCGTCCGGTTGTCGCTTGCAGAACTGTCGAAGGAGATGGTAGAGGCTATACATGTTCTTCTGGTTGTTACGCGTCCTCAACCAGTCTGGTGGGAGCACCCCCCCCGCATGGAAGGTGCCCGACGTCGTGTTCACCCCCCCCCCCCCCCCCCCCATGCGACGGATGACGCATCCGACGATCCTTTCGTCAAGCCTGCCGCGAAGTGCCGCGCTCGCTGTCACGCCCCTCATGCGAGGTAGCCGACAAATTTAGCCGGCTGCTTCACTTCGCTTAAGCGGTCAGCTTTTCAGTCTTGCGTAAGGTCGACATTGCTCAAACCTGACTTCACCCTCGAGAAATGTGCCACCAACTCTACGCCGGAGGCTTCGGGGGCGAAAAGAAGAAGTGACTTCGTTGCGATACAATTTCCTAGACATTTCGATATCATCGATGGTTCCATTGTTTGAGCCAAGTTTTCAGCCCATCGATTGGCGATTGGATCGCCATTTTACCAAGCACATTTGTTCCTGATTACTACGTTCCCCCGTAGTGCAGGTGATGCGCACATCGTGCCTGGAATATCCAGCTCATTGACTGAAGGTCGCTTCGGTACCTCGTCAACGCGCGCCAATGCCTTCCGCCTGCACTGCCAAATGGTAGCATTGTTGCTTTGCGCCCTAGGCCGGTCTTAGTTGGTGCATTCGCTTACGGTATGCGTTGTTAGGCCTAATCTCAACGTATGAATACATACCTCGCACCAGGTATATGTTTATGGAGCCGGGGCCCTAAACTTCGCCCTTAATTTGCCTGGGCGCGACAATATTTTCGGAGTTCATGTGAAAACTGGTGATGATGATGTTCTCACAACTACTGTAGCTCACTAAAAACATCCTGAAATTTGTAGGCAAGGGTCGCAAAACAGGCTGGGACAAACGAACAAATGCGTATCGATCGGATAAAACAAACAAGTAGTCCGAAGCAAGGCGCACGGGATAACAGTACTCAATGGAAGCTACTACAGCACGTGCCTAGGCTCTACTGCAGATGCACATACATACACCTACCGTAAACTACCGGCCTCTCGAACAAGAGACTGGGATGCTGCCCCAGGCTAGACTTTTGTTTGGAGCAAGGTATGAACTTCAACCCCCCTTCTCTCTGTAACACCTACCGTTGTGCGCTCAAACACTTGTATTTTGGGACAGTCATATTTACAGTATTACGGGGGTCCATAGTTAATAGGACCTACGGTATACATAAAACCTATATATCTACCTATTTTTACTGACAATGTTTGGTACCATTAACTATGGACCCCCGTAATATTAATAGTACGTTTCTGTACAGTGGAGCAGTAAAAGGGTCACTCCTCGGACTGGTCATCGATTCCCACTTGATGGTCTACGTGTTTCAGGGCAGATGGACTCCTGAGATCTTTATGATCTGTATGATCTAGCTCATGCTGCTTGGTGCGAGCAGTATATTTCTGCATGATGCAGCGTATGTTTCCTGGGTTGGATCTATCTGCCCTATAAGGCAGATCCTGCACAACCTCTCACAACGGCAGATGAGAGGAACTAGATCATCTGTAGATAGATCATGATCTATCTGATCTGCGAAAGGGTCAAATCCAACGGCTCCCGAATGCCTTCTCCCCCGCGGGAGTGTTGTTATAGCTGAGGTTTTCACGTGGCTCTTTTCTTTCACTAGAGGGGTGCTACAGCTGCAGGGGCGTATATAGGTGCTGGTAGGCGACTTTTTCGGACCGTCTCACTTGTTCCGCGATATTGAGACTAAGGCCCATGTACTTTATGGCACCTTTGGCTGAACAAGTAATTTGCCCTGTCCACACTTGATCGAAAGGCCTTACTGCGCTCTCAACACTCCCACCTAGAACATGCCTGCCTAATTCCACCTCTCGAAGAACCTCCCTGGCGTTCTTCTTCGACTACTTGCGGAGCATTCCTGCCCCTCTTTTTTTTTTTTTTTTTTTTTTTTTTTTGAAATCACACCCACAGCTCAGCTCAGCAAGACACTAAAGCCAAGACTAAAATACCTGGTACATGTTAAGACGCTGGGACTTGGGTTTTCTCGGGGAGGAATTAGAGGCTGGATTTAGTTTTGAATCGAAAGTGGTGGTCTTTATATCATACGTTGTACATTGATTAGCAGTACGCTGCCCACGCCTTCCCTGCGTCTCGAACGGGATGCGTGGCCAATCGTCGAATGACCAAGGCAAGCAAGCAATAAGTACCCCGCCCCCCCCCCCCTCAAAATAGAGACATGAGACTACACTCCATGCCATGGGAAAACCAAGAAATGTGAAGCCCCTTTTTACTGAAGCCAAATGCTGTATACCAGCATACAAGGTACAGTATGGGCCCGCCTACAAGAACAGCTACCAGGCACGTAATGTGAGCAGTCATACGGCGACGTCAGCCTCGAACAGCCTCAACTCTACTAGGACTGCAGTTCCGCTTCGGGGACAACCTGCTTACACTCGAGTGGCTTGTCCCCAAAACAGGACTGCGCATCTAAAAGGGTTGGTATCATATGGTAGGGCTATCGTGAAAAACTGTCTTGTGTCCGCTCGCCACTGAACACGATACATTTTCCCATTTTTCTGGGCGTCCTTCGATAAGCGAGCATTCTCATAGTCTAAGAGGAATACGTTCCTAAATTACAGTAGTAGGGGTGGTTTCTTGCTGGTGGACCTGCATATTCTGCTGCATGAGGAGCTCGATCGACCGGATGGCGCGATCGTCTTGATTGAGGTGGTAAGAGACCGTCTTTATCAAGCGGCGGGGTTGATCAACCGAGCGACTGCTGGCGTGGCCGGTGATTTCTACCGAAGGTCAGCACCGAGCACCTACTGTAATGCGATAAAGCTTGATCGAGCTTCATTCGGAAATTATTCTTAGGTTTATTCTACCTACATACGAATTCTCTTCATACGTATACGTGGTAGTAACCCGCCGTTCAGAGATGTGGGAGTGGGTTTTGAAAAGCCGCATCTTCGATCCATGCTTCAGCTCGTGGAATCGGGGTTGCCACGAATTTCCCATAATTCTGCATAATATATCTTCACACGTTGTTGAGCTGTGGTGTTAAGCGTTGTGCTACTTACTGCATCAATTTTGCTACTACTCTGCATACCGGTACTATACTACTGCATCCAGTAACTGCTGTAATCTACTTAATTGAGTAGTACTCTACACGCCCAGAATAAAACAGCTTTCCCACACTCCCTTCTTTTCAGACTCGGCCCTCCGGGGGGGGGGGGGTCACAGCTACACCAACGGTTTATATTATGCCCCCCCCTTACGAAAGCTTCGCGATTTCTGTGAAATCCGATCGCGCGTGACTCTATTTCAGCCGTTGGAGGGCCTAGTTTATCCCCCAAGATAAAACCGGTGCTCAGAAAGTTGCGGACAGGCTTTTCGTTGTGCATATCTGACCTTCTTTCGTGTCTGTGGAGTAACATATAGTGTTTCCGAGAGAACATACGTATAGTTCAGGCACTCCGTGTATTGTAGTCGCAGTATTTCGATTTTATATGCACTGCGGGGTACTGGGGGTACTCGCAGTATTTCGAGATTATGTGCTGCTGTGGATAATGTCATGTCATACTCGCAGTACTTCGGAGTTCAAAACTGCTGCTGCTGCTGCTGCTGCTGCTGCTGCTGCTGGGAATACTGTGCTTGCTGTACTTTTAAGTGCTTCAGGGTTCTGTACTGCGTGCACTGCCAAATACCGGCAGGAGTTCGTCCGTTGGTACTGCGAATTACTCGGAATACCAAGATACCCTTAATAT
The DNA here is from genome assembly GCA_031763025.1 of Macrocystis pyrifera. NCBI lineage: Eukaryota > Phaeophyceae > Laminariales > Laminariaceae > Macrocystis > Macrocystis pyrifera. The sequence goes on from JASSKH010000014.1 coordinate 5,293,888, forward strand.
GCGCAGTATGCTCAGAGCACTCGTATAAAGCTCAACTTTTGAACGATAAATGTACCGATACAACACCGTTTCGATAGCTATAACTGCATCGGATACCAATTTATCTTGCAGAACGCATGATTCACGGATGGTCCCACGAGTGGAAGTTGGACCAAGCTTAGCAAGCTTTACTTTTACCAATCCGCCGGAGGATAAGAACACAAACCAAAATGAACCAAAACAAATTACTCTCGGGGGAGAGCAACTGGAGTAGTGACAGTATTTCGGGAGTATATCGCCGATTAACTACTGTTTGGTACTGTTTTTATAGTAGGACTACTACAACGGTAGATACCTTGACGTACACTCTCAAGACAGCTCTTTCTTTTAATTTTTTCAAATTTTCAAATTTTCAAATTTCAAATTTCAAACTTGAGCAAAGAATTTTCCTGGAAGTAAAAATATTGAACTTGAACATTAGGACATCAACATCAAGTCGGTTTTCGTGCCAAGTACCAACAGACTACCAGAATGGACGAAAATGTAAGGACCGTTCGGGTATTCATAAATAAAACCGGACGCCTCTTACATTTCCGTTCATACAGCTACTTTGATCATTTTCGGAAAGACCAATAGAGCTGCCCCTGTTTTCTCTCTTTTCGTTTTGATGAACAAAGGGACGGCACCGCACTACTGCCATCCCTCGCCTCGCGTCTTCCTGAGGTACCCAAACGAACTTGCCACACCTGCTGTGGATTGACTCCGGCCGATACTCGTACCTGTAAAAGCTGTCAAGCCAAAGCTCAACTTTCTTTCTTTTTTAGTCATGACCACGGTCCGGCGCGACCTGCTGCTGCTGTTCTTGTTGCTCTTGCTGGACATACGCGGCGTTGCGCATGGATTTCAGCGTGTTCCTCCTGCTGTGCTGCAGTCCAAGATGCCACGGGCTTCACGAGTGCGCACCAGTAAGCCAGCCTCGAAGTCTTCTAGCACCGCGTCGAAAGCCCCGGCGATGCCGGTGAACGAGGATTCGGGACACGAGCGACATCTCGACTGGAACAAACAAGTGAGCACATCGTATGTATTGTACACTAATAGTGAGCAGCTCGAATTTCGGTATACGCAACGCACTGCCAGCCACTACGTATTATGGCCTCTGCCAGATGATATCAGCAAGAGGGCTTCCAGCGAGGGACTCCACCAGTCTCGCTGGCCTCGCACTCAGTAAGTCTTGTTCTTAGAGCTTGTATTATCACGGAGTGATCCTCATCGGACCACGAGCCAGGTGGCTAGGGGACATCACACAGGATCCCCGGCCACTGCTCCACTCACACATGCGATTACACTGAAACCTCCACGGCTTGGTATCTTTTGGCTACAGCACCCCCAAAGCGAGTTCACTCGACACGAACGAGCTTGACAAAACCAAAAAACCAAGACGAAATCGCATGCGGCAAATCACAAATCAATGCTGAACTCTGAAGCAATTTTAATCTTGAGCGCACGGGTCATCCGTAATTTGCGCAATTCCTTCACGACGAATTCAGGCGCAGCAGAATAAATCGACCGCAAAGACTCCCACGTGCGCTCCTCTGCTTCGAAACCATCCCAATCGACCAAGACAATCACCTCGTTGGCATCATCTTCGGCCACATGCACCACAGCATTCATGCGGCATTCACCCTGCGCAAAGGAATGTTGGAAAACATCCTTCAGATCAGCGGTGACGTTCAACGTCGCATCCGCATAAAATCGTAAACGAGCCACGTGAGCTTGATGCACCTTCCCAGAAACGATGTTCTGAACTGAGTACACATGATCATGATCAGCTGCTACCACACGCCACGGACCAGTCCATGTGGACAACAATTTCGGTGTGACACCCTGCCGACGAACACGAGCACACAACACGAAATCACCAACCGCAAATTTTGGCAACACCACCTGGCCCTGAGCCTGTTTACGTTTGTTGTCGCGAGACACGGCAACAGCTGCGCGAATATCGGCGCAAAATCTCTCCTGCTCTGCAACGACTTCACGGACGTTCGCTCGCAACAAGTCAGCATTCATCACGTCAACATTCCACCTGCCATCAGACTCAGAAACGAACGCCGAGAAATCGGTACGCGGAGCACGCCCAAACATCACGCTGTACGGAGTGCTTCGGTAACGTTCACGAAACGAAGTGTTCAAGGCCCACTGAGCGGCCGGCAAAACATCAACCCACTCCGAAACCTGACGACGCTGTTCTGACAGAATGGAACGCAGAGCACGTACCACCTCTTTTACCATGCGTTCACACGTACCGTTCGACCACGGCGTGTAAGCGACAGCAAAACGATGTTCTATGTGCAACGCGTCGCTCAACAAAGCAAGCACCCTGTTCTTGAAATGCGTGGCGGTATCACTCACCCACACACGCGGCACCCCCAAAGTCTTACACCAGGCTAGCAAATGCTTCGCTGTGACCTCGGCTGTACAAGCCTCGGCCGGTTCCAGCGCCACGTAGTTGGACAAATCATCCATGATGACCAAAACATATCGGAAACCATCCTCATCAGGCAGGCCATCGCTACCTTCGGGCCCGCTGTGGCCAACATGCAAAAAATCAAAGTGCACCACTTCTCCCGGAGCGGTACCATGCACCGTGTCTCCGTAGGGACGAGGAATGAGTGCACCTGCACGCGTGTCTACACAGTGCAAACACTGGCGAACGAATTCGCGAACCTGAGAATCCATGTGAGGCCAAACACAATATTCCTTCAGGCGAAACAAAGTCGGCGCCACACCACGGTGACCAGCCGAGCGCATGTGCGCGCACACCATCAAACGAGTTTGAAGAGCAAGATCATCCGGCGGAATCCACAAGACGTCACGCACCCCAACACGCACACGAAACAAACCATCATCGGCCAAGGTAGCTTGACCGAAGGAGGTTGTCGAAAATTCATGAACACCAACGCCGATACGAGCGACAGACCTTTGTTGCGAGGCACGAATCACATCCAATGCGGGAAGCGAATCGTCAGCATTACATGGGCTGTGCACGGCAACCGAACGAACAGGCACCGTAGGAACTTTGACCCAACGAGACAACAGATCCCCCCAACAGTTTCGATCGCCAGGGATGTGTTCGATTGCATAGCGGTATTGTCCTAAAACACCCTTCCAATTCTCTAGGCGTTGTGCCATGGTCTTTGTGACCGTCGTGACACACTTCTCCGGATTGAAAATGTACTGCAAGTTTCGATGATCAGTAAAGATATGAACACCACCCCAAAGCAGGTATTCGAGCCTCCGGAACGTATTAACGATCGCAAAACCTTCTTTGTCGACAGTCGCCCAGCGCAACTGCGAACCTGTGAACGAACCACTCAGAAATCCGAGAGGCTCGTGAGACATGCTTTCCAACGCCAATCCACTGCAAAATTCGTGTTCAGGCACTTGGGTGAGAAAACTACCCCAATGGAAATCAGAAGCGTCAGGAAACATCAAAACAACGCACCCGGGACGAGGATGATGAAGCGGCACTGCTTGCGCCACCAAACCCCGTGCGGCATTCCACGCCCGCACCCGATCCTCCGTCCACGCGGTATCCTTGATGACACGATTGCGCGCCACTCGCTTAGTCCGACGTGTAGCCCCAACAAGGAGCTCCTCCAAAAAATCACGTAACGGTGCTACCGTTTCCGCTAAACGTGGTAACGATGTACGCAACCAGTTGACAGCCTGCAAGAATTGCATTAGTTCTCCAGCGTTTTCGGGACGACGCATTTCACTTAAACCTTGCACTCGAGCGGGGTCATGGGACACGACACCATTGGAATACACCTTACCACACCAGACCAGTTCACGAGAGAAGAAGAAGGTACACTTGTGGGCGGCGACAAACAGTCCAACATTCTCCAGGCGTTCAAGAATGTCATCAAGCAGCTGCAGAAGAGCTTCTTCGGTGTCTGCGAAAAAGAAAACGTCATCGACCCAAACTTTGCAATCCAAACCACGCAACACTTCAGTCATGACACCTTGGAAATAAGAAGTCGCATTCAAAACACCTTGGGGAACACGGGTAGGCGTGAACAAACCGTCGCTTGTCGCCATGGTGAAGACGTCTTGCGCCTCCGGAGCCAAAGGCATCTGCCAGTACCCTTGAAGTAGGTCCAGCTTGCCGAAGAAACGCGCCCCCAGCAGATCTCCCATGTCTTCATGGTTGGGCATGACGCCCGGGGACTTCTCCACCTGTGCGTTCACCGCCGAGTAGTCGCTCACCAAACGGAAAGAGTCCTTCTTGGGCACCGCCATCGCCGGACTCGCCCACACCCGCCTGGATGTTGTGGTAGACAAAGCCAAAAAACACCAAAGCAGCAATGCACTTCGAGAGCCAGTCCCTTTTCGTCGGTTCGTACCGACGTGGCGTTGCCTTGACAGGCTTCGCCTGTTGCTTCAGCTGCACTCGCATCGGCTCCACTTGCGCTGGCGGATCACCACACAGCGCACGGCGAAAAGCACCCACGCGACGAGCCAAAATTTCGCGCAAACGGGTTGCTCCGCCGACGCTTAATCCACTCTGCTCTGCCTGCTGCACGCTGTCCTCCAACGCCCGTTCTCGGGCCGTCCGCTCCTCCTCCGGATCCATGAACATGTCTGGCCCCCGGTCGACCAAATGTTCCACCGCCTTGTCCTCCGGAGCATCCACCGTAGCCTCGGTCTGAAAAGCACGCACGGAAACCGTCACTCTGCGCGCCGCAAGGTAACTCGGAGTCTCCACACCGGTCGATACCGGCACTGCGCGAGGGCGAAGCTTCTCCAGAGCTTCACGGTAGACGTCGATGCCAAGAGCTTTCATGGTAGCCATGCCAAACAGAACGACGTTATCTGTACCAGGCATGACCGCGAAAGTGATGGGCTCCAATTTCACCGCTCCCCACGGCGTCCGTACACTCACGGCAATCGGCACCGTTTTGTGCGTGACCATCACTGAAACCCCCGTAGCGGTTTTCGCCTGCTGCGGGCCATTTTCGAACGGAATTTGCAGATCGGCGCCGCCGAAATGCGAAGACAGCTGCTGAAGTAAGCCGACACCGATGGACGTGAGCGCCGACCCCGAATCAAGGATCACACGCGCCATCAGCGAACCAACCGACCCTGGCAAAGAGAGATCAGCGCGTAAACACTCAGCGCTGCGATCGACAGGCACTTCACCTGCCGTTGAACTCTGGTCGGTACCAAGAGTCACCTGACGCCATGGCTGCCCTCCTACAGCCGGCGCCGAAGAAATAGAATCGGCGGTCCACCCCCCCGACCAAGACGTCGAATATACAGACGGTTCCGGCGCTACCGCCCCTGCAGCAGCACCAGACACTGACTCCGCCCGCTCGGTGGATGGCGAAGTTCTCGCTCCAGCAGCACCCACCGATGTTCCAGCTCCTCCAACGTATACAGCTCGGCCGGCAACAGACGAACCAGATCCCGACCCAGCGGCTCCTGCCGCTGGCGCACCAGAAGTTGAAGAAGCAACAGCAGAAGTTCCACCGCCCGCTGTCAATTGATTGCCACCACGGCCACCGCGCCCGCGTCCATGGTTGAATCTGCCCCGGCCGCCATTGCGGCCCCCGCGATACCCTGACGACCCGCGCCCACCACTGCTGGGAGCTGTGCCGCCACCGCGAGCTTTTGGGCAATCAGAAACATAATGGTTGGGATCACCACACTCGAAACAGACGCGAACAAACGACTTTTTCGCGGATTGCTGCTGTTTCGGTTTCTGCTGCTGTTGGCGTCGCGGTTCAGCTGCCCCTGCAGCATCTTTCCGACCATACGCCTCGATGAATTTCCACTGTTCTGCAGCAGAAAAAAAATTTGGTCCATGACCAATGCCGGGTCCTTCTTCCACCCTGCAGCGTACGTGAGCTGACCTTTTACGTACTTTTTGAACTCGGACGGCCATAAGCCATCCACCAACGCCATGCTCACAAATTCCGCCGGTCCGGGCAACCACGAACGGTCCTGCGCGCGGTACATGGCATGCACCGCGTGATTCTCCGCAAAATACTTTTCCATAGCGGAGTTTACCATCATCGCGCGGTCTTTGACGGATGTTTCACCGCCCTGCTTTTCATCGCGCCTCATTGAGAGAACGCGACGCAAGTCCGCTGCCGCCCGCGAGGTGTCAAATCTGTTGCTGGTGGTTGTGTAACCGGCGTGCTGCCTAACAGCGTCCAACAACTCCGAGGCGGTCATCGTAGTCTGATGCTTGTAAAATCCCTCAAAACACCGATGAATGTAATTGGGGATAAGCTGGCCCATGCTCACTTTGGAGTCCTGAACCACCCCCCCCTGAGCGTTGGCGAGCTGCAGCCGTTCCTCATAATCGAGGTACGCTGCGTAAAAAACACGAGAGGCCTGCTCGGTCCACACCTCTCCGTATTTCGGTGGAGTCAGAGACTCCCCTACCACCAGCGGCGTGCTTGCCGTGTGCGCCATAATCCACAGCAGTCCACCTGGACTCTACTGTAATAACGGAGAAACTGCCGCCTGACCTGTGCGTCCTCCAGCTCCCGGAGCGTCCTCCCCTGCTGTGCGCTTCAAGCCGTTTCGATCCGTCCAACGGGCCAACTGCCTTCCCAGCTGTGACCCAATACTCCGCAGCCGAAAACTCCTCCAACAGAAGTTCCGCGAATATCTAGATATTATGGCCTCTGCCAGATGATATCAGCAAGAGGGCTTCCAGCGAGGGACTCCACCAGTCTCGCTGGCCTCGCACTCAGTAAGTCTTGTTCTTAGAGCTTGTATTATCACGGAGTGATCCTCATCGGACCACGAGCCAGGTGGCTAGGGGACATCACACAGGATCCCCGGCCACTGCTCCACTCACACATGCGATTACACTGAAACCTCCACGGCTTGGTATCTTTTGGCTACAGTATTAATAAACACAACACAAGATGCGAGTACTGTTGTGCGTACGAGACCTGGTATTGAATCAGCCTGAGGGTACCTGGTATCGCGTTTTCCCACAGCGTCAATCTGAGCGGGCCCGTCTAGCCCGATACAGCAGGTACCACATTTTGTGACCCTAACGATTGTGAACAGTGTACGAGTATTCATAGGTCGCGGTAGAAACTGTACGGGGAAATACGTAAATACGTTGCCAGGTACCTGGTATCATACTTGCACCTGTTACGTATCAGATGTGTCACTGGTGTGGGGAGTGACTCTGTCTGTAGGATTGCCTCCGCCATCAGCCCCTTGTATCCTGGCGCAACCACAGGTTCTACGAATGGCACTAATCAGTACTTCATGGCGGTGCAAAATCACCAGTTAGATCTCAACCGGTACAACAGTACAGAACCAGGAACCCTACTCGTACTGGTGCTGTGTGACGTAACAAACAGAAATCCGGGCTGTCTCAGACAGGGTTTCTTTTTTGTTCTTTTGTGGAGCCTCTTTCTTATTTTCGCTGGGCAGAAATCGAGATATCTCATGAGCTTTCTTCAGTGTTTTTTTTTTTCTGCGATCGAAACGACGAGTGCTACGACAGCAGTAAGGCCGGCCAACAAGAAACTCCTGTTTCGAGTGAGCCTTAGACTCTTATCGGTTGCTCAAAGCCAGGTCACTCTGCGATGTCAGGTATCTTAGCACGTCCGTTCACATTTGTTTGACGTTGTCGGGGACGCAAGTTCGGATTTCACTTCAAACGTTTCTATTATGTAGAAACACTTGCACGTGTGTCCGAGATAAAACAGTCTCGCTGGTTCCCCAGGTGTTGAAACGATTAAGCGGGTAGATCAACGTATACGGTCGTGGACGGTACCGTTACGTTCCAATATCCCACGTTCAGCGGGGTTCCAAATATCTCTCCGTTCAGCGGGGGGAAGAGTGTTATAAGGATTACCCTGGGCTCGGTAATGGATCGATTTTTTACCTCTTAGGCTCAGTATAGGTAACACCTTCACAATTCTGAAATCGAGAGAAAATAGATCTTGCTTGGAGAATCCTTCCTTACTTTATTCTCAAACCGTTTTTACATTTTTGCACAACGCGTGCGTACGTACTCGCACGGTACTCGATCACAGGTTCCCCAGAGCTCGGACATGGCCTTAAGGGAGCAATCCCGGTATACGTATAAAACAGGGCACATATAGTAAACACACAGTAGTAAAATTCACGTGATAACTCCGCTGAGATGTACCAGGTATCAAATGGCTTCTTAATATATTTTGACGAAGGCAAGATCGGTCCCTACAGCCAAAAAATGTGGAAAATATGTGCCCTGTTTCATACGTATACCGGGATTGCTCCCTTAAGGCCATGTCCGAGCTCTGAGGAACCTGAAGTCGAGTACCGTGCGAGTAGGGTCCACGTCATTACATAGTAAATTGGTGGAAGCTTACACTCGACTTCCAAAACTTCCCTTGTGACTTCCAAAACTTCCATAACTTATATGAGGTGGACCCGGCTGTAGGGTACTCGACTACAGGTTCCCCAGAGCTCGGACATGGCCTTAAGGGAGCAATCCCGGTATACGTATGAAACAGGGCACATATTTTTCTCTTTTTTTGTTGCTCCTACAGTAGTAAAATTCACGTGATAACTCCGCTACGATGTACCAGGTATCCAATGGATTCTTAGAATATTTTGACGAAGGCAAGATCGGTCCCTACAGCCAAAAATGAGGAAAATATGTGCCCTGCTTCATCCATATACAGGTATTGCTCCCTTAAGGCCATGTCCGAGCTCTGAGGAACCTGTAGTCGAGTACCGTGCGAGTAGGGTCCACGTCATTACTTGGTAAATTGGTGGAAGCTTACACTCGACTTCCAAAACTTCCTTTGGGACTTCCAAAACTCCCATAACTTATGAGGTGGACCCGGCTGTAGGGTACTCGACTACAGGTTCCTCAGAGCTCGGCCATGACCTTGAGGGAGCAATCCCGGCATACGTACGAAACAGGGCACATATTTTTCCCTTTTTTGTTGCTCCTCGTAAAATTCCATGTGGTAACTCCGCTGAGATGTACCAGGTATCAAAAGGCTTCTTAATATATTTTGACGAAAGCAAGACCGGTCCCTACAGCCGGGTCCACCTCATTATTTGATAAATGGGTAGAAGCTTCCACTCGACTTCCAAAACTTCCATTTTGACTTATCAAAAAGTCAAAATGGAAGATTAGGAAGCCAAAATGGAAGTTTTGAGGAACCATGCTACAATCTGGATATTGCCAGGAACCAGGTACCAGGCGCGTGTCCTGTAGGCACAAGCATATCCTGCCACGATAGCACCGCCACACCCTCAGAACCATACGAGGCACGGTAGGGAGTGTTGATGGACGGTGTCCGCTTGTGGCATTGTCATGGGCGTGCTAGTCCAGACGCTTGGCCCGAGCCGACGTTAGGCGTGCCCGTCAGCTCTTCTCTAAATAAGAAAGAAAGGTATAACGTTGAAAAGTTGGCGCTCTTCGTGCCCATCTTCGATGGAGACGACGAAACTAAAAACCAGACGGAGATGAGAAGATTGATTGTGTGCCGGTTGCCTCCATGGTGCCGGTTTTGTTGGCTGGCACATACCGGCACCACACAAGTACCAACACCACCACGATATCTCTGTTGCAGAGGCGTTCTACGATAGAGGTTCACCCTATTTTTTCTGAGGTTCCTCACTTAAGGCGCTCCATACCTCGCCCGAAAAACTGGCTTCCACCAAAAAAGCGATTGTATCCCAATGAATAATACCATGGCCCAAGCATACGAAAACGTCATTTTTGGAAACAAGATTGGTATTCCGACGGCTTTGGGTTGAGGAACCCCGTCAATCAGAAAACAGCTCAGCGAAAATGTGCTAGTAGTACCTCTATCATAGAACGCTCGTCTGCAGAGAAAACCAGATAGAACATTCGTCCGAAGGGGTGTAATATCGCATCATTTTTTATCACACGTGTTTTACGGTACCAGCGGTGTGGGTGTACTTGTCAGCACTTTTTGTTTTCTCCAGGCCCGTCCCTTTCGTAACCCAGATTCCGAGTCACAGCAGTGCTAGCACCCCCCAAGCTTACGCGAGGTGGGCCTGTCTGGTCTGGCGTGCCCTGTCCAATGCGTCGACGTCTCCAAAATACCGTACATTGCAGCAGTTGCCGCCCGATTTTAAGAAACCTCAAACTGGTCTCAATTTTCGAATGTCGTATTATGTTTCCGATGTGGATCTCGCTCGACTGCGTAAGAATTTGGAGTATATACCCCACTGTTGAGCTATGTTTCCTAATCCAACTTCCTCATCATTCGTGCCAATCTGGGCCTATTTTTTCAAAATAGCGTATTTCAACTGCCGGCGCCCACTGAGGTGTGGAAGCTGCTGGAGAGTGGAGAGAGGCGACTGGTCCGTCAAGCCACATTTTAGGCGATGGCCATTTTTTTTTATCACACAGACCACCAAAACGCACAACAACTACGAGAACTTCGCTGCACTCACACACAAAGCGAGCTGATCGTACTTGTACCTTACGCTGCTACCATCATGATGCCCTAAGGCAAGATCACCAGAAATCACGTCCTTGCCTCTACAAAATAGCGCGCATGTGTGTGTAATCTGGCTATTACGGGGGGGGGGGTCCATATTTAATAGGACCTATGGTATACATAAAACCTATATCTTTACCTATTTTATAATAATATTTGGTCTTATTTACTATGGTTCCCCGTAATAGTTGAAAAACCCAGCAGCCAGCAACCCCTTTATCTTGGTAGATATGATACTTAGCTGGAACACAGCAGTGTGTGTAAACAGTTCCCTCGAAAAAGTTGGAAAGGTCTATCGTATCTGACGTAAAAAATCACCTCGGGGGACAGCTAAATCGCGGTTCGCTTTTTCTATCACCCCGGATGGTTCCCTGTGGTGGGGTGGTATCAAAGCGAATGGGGATATATACTCTAGTACATCATGCCCTCAAACAGGTAGCTAAGGTATAGTACTGGCAAACCGTACAGTGGGGTCTCCATCACCTCGGCATTTGAGCATGCGCAATTTTAGAGGGAACGAGGCAGCCTCCACATAGTACAGCTCCCGCTTGAACCGACTGTAGTAAGCCCGTGCGAGTCCGATCCGTCATTTGATTGGCCTAATGTCAGCACTTGCGTCGACAAGATTTTAGCACACCGCTAGGTGCACCAAATTGAAAGGTTGTCGACGCTTCATGGGGTTTGCATCATTGCTCAATGCCTTCACAACGTTTTTTTTTGTGCCCACGACATGCAATGGGATGGGGGGGTGTACTCATTATCGCGCATGGCCGTAGTCATACGACCATAGACCTTCGCATCCCTACAATGCCGGGACGGAGCACGTCGGGTTTTCAGCGACCAGGCAGACATTGCTTGCGCCAAGCGCGAAGCGCCGTGAAATGTTGGGCGAGTCGCATGAAGGGTGAGCTGCATCCTACAAGAACCGCTTTAGAGGCGGATTTTCTTGCATATGGATGACAGCATCAATGAATTGATTTAATGAGGGGGGGGCGGGGGTCCCAGTCACGTACGGGTGAAGGGGCAGAGAACTCGTAAGCGACAGCGGGCTTACCTTTCGCGATGAAGAGACCGCGATCGAGAGACAGCGAATAGGCGTTTACGTAGGTGAAGAGACAGCAGACTGCTGCTGTCGTCATCTGTGACAAAGAGACAGTTAGTTACTCCGTGGGGGACTCCCAGCCCTGTGAAGGTCCGAGCGTTCGGGAGTCGCGCAAGGATATCGGACGCCCTCGATGATGGAAACATGTCATCAAGGGGTTTCCGCTTGTATTTTAGCGTACTAATTCAGTCGGGGACCTGGTGATTCGCACCGGTCTTGTTGGTGATACAATAGCGTAGCGTGCAGAGGAGCTGCTCTGCACGCGGGTCGCATTGACGCTTCCTCAAGGTTGGCTGACCCACACCGCTTCTTGGCGAATCCTGCTATCAATGTTTCCACGGACGGAGTGAGGCCATCCCTGACTCGCACACGGGGTTTATCGCTTGGGCGGCGCGCGGGTCGTGGGTGTGTGGTCATAGATACTCGTGATGCATTCGCAATCACTCGTAGAACCCTACTGCTACCGTGTGTTGTGTGTATGGCACCCTAATGTGTCAGTACCAGTGGAGTCTATGTACTATCACCCGTTGTTGATCGACCCGTGACAAAACTCTATACCTTCTGTAGTATTGATGCACTGCCAATTCGTCACTAGTTGAAACTCCGTATCACCCGTTGACATTCTCTACGTATTCCGTTGATATTCATCACCTCCAAGCTGTACCATTCGTAGGAGGTGTGCATCATTCAATGTGGGCGGGGTTAATATACGGTAGTGGTGTATCATTCTTACAAAAAAGGTGTGTGCACAATTAAAAAAGGAGCGCGGTTCATATACGCAAGGGTGTGTTGGGGGGGGTGAATATGGGTGGGGCTACTTTACCCAGGGAGGGGGCTAATGTTTGGAAGGGGGTGTGCGGATCACGTTCAAGGGGGGGTTAACATATTCATCGAAGGAGGGGTGTATAATATGTTGCAAAGGGTGCCCATGAATGGAGAGCGTCCATAAATCGCGACGGGTCGATCCTAATATCAAACCGCACGTTTTCATTTTAGTTTCTGCTCGAATGCTTCGGTTTCTTGTTTCTCCATGGACGTTCATGTCTACTTTGGTGACCGCGGGGAACAGTTGCTGTTAATAAGAGCTTATCATTCGGATTGTATCACGGATATCAAAACGTGAAATCATTTATTCAAGAATACTCTCAAGATTTGGCTTGGAAGGAAAACCCTTTTTTGCGATAGTCCCTGAAAATGATTTTCAAGATGTCTTCTTAGTACACAATGCTGAGTGCACCTTCCAAAATTCTCAGACTTTTCCAGTACTCGGAATCCCGCCGCATGTGAAACCGTTACTTGCGAGTACTTGGTGAGTGGTAAGTGGTGATGGGATTCGTTTGACTGCACGGGACAGCTCATCACACAAAGTAATTGCGCGGGCGAAGCCCGCGAAATTCTTATGAAGCACCTGTTCTCAAGACATTTTTTTAAAACCCGCTCGTCAGCGAGATTCCGAGACCTCGGCAGAAGTTGATCGATGAGCCCAACTACTGCTGCATGATGAAGTACTAATATATATGAATATACATAGCCTGGTATTTATCGAAGACATTTCGATTGTTGTTGTTAACCTACTCAAAGTCGTTGTGCTGTGCTGCTGCCGCTGCAATTTGTTGTTGTTGTTGTTGTTGGTGGTGGTGGTGATGGGGCTCCTGCTCACTGCCTCTTTTCACTCACTCTGACCAAGCGGAGCCCGCACAACCTCGTCCCCTACACTCTACCTCCGATCGCATATCGATGGAAACACATCTCCTAATGCTTGCCGCGGTTGGGTCGGTTCCCTTGCGCCGTCTGCCTATGCTGGAACACATTGTGGCGTTGGGTTGTTTCGGCAGTGGTATCCGGTGCTTGCCGTCAAGAGCACAGACCCAGGGCGCGCACACGCTGTTCAGGTGAGACTCTTGACGACGATACATAAAACGCTGTGCACAGGACAAATCATGATTTACTGTACATGGATCATCTATACTGTAGTTCACCACCTACCATTGTGATCGGGAACATTTACTACACGGAGTTTTTTTGTTTGCAGATTCTACGGGTATACCACTCGACAACATAGGTGAGATTATACTATAAATTAACGGGAATAAATCTGCCTTGGAAGATCTAGATCACAGCGTGGCAATCGATGATCTACATGACGCGTGAAAAGTTGTCTGAGGGCAGAGTGGGACGACAAATGGCGTGCATGACGCCGAGACTGTGTTCCGGGACACAGGAGTTGACCCTGCGACGCGCAATCCACTTACACGCCCAATCCAGATTGTAACCGAGCGCACAGATGGGAGGCAACTCAGACTCCGTTCGCACGGTAGCACGTTGCTGCGGTGGTGGTCCCTCTATGGTGCCGGTTGAGCGGTGCCGGCTGCCCGTTTACGATGTCTGTGAAATCGCTTTGCCCAGATGGGATTACAGACGGGATTGCAGCAACCATTGTGGGAGTGTGCGGAGTAGTGCCGGCCGACGCTATGGCAGTGCCGGTATTGTTGGCTGGCGCATACCATACCGGCACGATAGAGGGACCATTCCTGTGCTTCGATGAATAGCTCACCGTTCGATTTACTGTTACAGGGGACCATAGAAGATATAGGATCTACGGTACACAGAGAAACCTACATATTTATCCATATATTTTACTAACAATATTTGGTCCTATATTTACTATGGTTCCCCGTAATGGAACGTTTCTCCCCCTTGGATGAATTTTTCACCTACAGCAGTAATATGTATGACACATCATCACGCCGACCGCATGTTACAGGGGATTATAGTAAATAGGACCAAATATTGATAGTAAAAATAGTTAAATATATACCAGGTAGGTTTTTGTGTATACCTTTCGTCCTATTTACTATGCCCCCCCGTAAAATAGTACAGTACGCGACACAGCGGTAGCACATAATAATTTGGGAGTTATTAACTTCAGGCTGGAAGTTCTGGACGAAGATAAAAAATGTGACTATTTTTGGTAAGAAATGATCAAAAGAGTAGGGCACACCCTGCCTGGCATGAGAATTCGAGCCTGGTCCAAACCAAGGCCGGCTTTCAAGTGATGTACCACGCTGTGCGGAATCTATCTCTGCACAGATAATATACTGCAGTAGAACGGCTTGAGTCGATGTCGTTGCACGTGCGCAACGGCTCTGGTGTGAGGCACGACCCCGCCCCCCCGGCGATCGAAAATTTATCAAGGGCCGGCAGCGGGGGTTGGATGGTGAGCTTAGGCGTTCTCCAGTTCTGTTGTCCGCATCGAACGTCGCCGACAGCTGCCTGCTGTTGAACCACAAATACTTGCGCATGGAAGCATGCCTGGCGGGTCTGTCTCCATTTGGCGGATCGTTCTCCGCTTGCCGGGCGATTCAGACCTGTGAAGTCCGCCTACGCACTGTAGTATTTGCCGCAGTCGAACTCGCTCTCGTGACCGGGCTCGGATTTTCGTGGTTGATAGTTTTAGCGCTGTCCGATAGGGATCAAAGCCTTCAGTAGTACATACCGCATCAGGTATACTGTCGCATGCCGTGCGGGTCCGGAGAATCATTGAATTTGCCCTTCGCCCGCAATAACCATACCGGCAGGGAAGGAGCGCGCCGGTAGAGATATGTCGACAGTATTGGTGGTGTACGATACCTCCCGCACGAATGCCGTAAGAGAGGCATGATATACATATATATACCAGGTATATATTCATGAATTGTTTTAGTTTTAAAAACCGGACCCCAACCTGGCGAGAGTGAAGGAACCCCACTATTACGAGGGACCATAGTAAACGGGGCCAAATTTGGTTAGTTTAAATAGGGAAATATACAGTTTTTTGTGTGTACCGTAGGTGCTATTTACCATGGTCCTCCGTAATAGTAGTACTGTTGTAGAACTACTGTAGCATACATCAGGTATACGAAAAGGCCTGATGGGTCGAAACTGTTGTATACCGTAGACCTTCGTCCGACGTCGTTGGCGGGAACCCTGGACTATCACTGCACGACACACACGGCAGTAGAGTGTGTCGCATCGTGCTCCCCGAGGGTTGGCAGGGAGATCAGGGAGGTATCCATCTGCACGACAGGGCACATCTCTCTCCGTACATGTGTTTCGCCGTCTGTCTCGCTTTCGATTCCGCAATTGGTAGGAGCGATGCCTAACGTACTTACTGGTGTGGGATGCAACGCTGCTCTTATGCGTTCCAGGATATCACCGTTTTGTCCTGACACGAGCACCGCCCACACGACATTTCTCTTTCTCGAACCAGCTGCTCGGAAAGGACCTGGTGGTCTGGAAAAACACCGAGGGGACCTGGGCAACATTCGACGACCGCTGTCCGCACAGGGCCGCCCCGCTAACGGAGGGCAGGGTGGAAAAAGACGGCAGCCTCTTGTGAGATTGACTTGCGTTTGTTCTGGTAGTGGCTTGGTTTTAGTGGGGGGGGGGGGGGCGGTGGACGATCACGCGCGGGCAACATAAAATGGATCACTACGAAATCTTGCGCTACAGCAACAGAGTATTATGAATCAAGACGACGCATTCTGTACACATTGCGATACCTTCAACTGGCTATTAGCCACGCTAGCGCGAACTTTAGGAGCGGAAGTTGATCCAATCTTAATCTTCCTTCTGCGGAAGATATACTCCGATATTCGCTGTCTGCGGAGCATTGAAGAGAGTCGTTAATACCGAAAGACCGCTCAGCCCGTCGTGTTGAACCCGAACTCTGCATTGCGATTATGAGGTATTTCGGTGCTTCTCGCTCTCTCGTCAAGAAATCAGCGAAACAACTTATGAATATATATTATGTTGTGGTAGGTTTGTTGGAGATGCGCATGGACATACAACCCCAAGCCCTCGCCAAAGTCGAGTTTATCCCTTATCGAGTGTATCCCTTATCCGGTGCCCTCAATGGTGCGCGACCAAGGTGTGCATACCATGGGTGGCGCTTCGACAGCAACGGGAAATGCTTGAGGATACCCCAGAGCGAGCGCGGCGGCAAGGACGAGACTCAAGCCGCCGCGTGTGCGAAGGTCTACCCCACTCAGGTGACGCGGGGTCGTGAAGGCCACGGTGGGGGCTGGTACGAGCACGCAACCGTGTGCTTTCGCTTGCATAACGGAACAAGCTTGTAGCTGGACTCCAAGCCGTGTTGATTCCACGTAGTGTACCAATTTTGTTTCTTGTTCATGGCCCCTATAAGGTCGGAAGTGCACTCGACGGTCGAAACTGCCGAAATTTATGCGCTTGTGTTTGCAGGTAGCACAAGGCATAGTCTGGGTCTGGGGTGAAAACGGCGTAGACGCCGGGCTTGAGAGCGCCGTCACTCCAGCACCACTGGTTGCGGAGCTCAATGATGACACCGAGGGGATCGAGTCAGGCAGAATCAACACCGGGTCTATCTACCAAAGAGACTTGCCGTACTCGTGGGAAACCTTCATGGAGAATGTATTGGTGAGTTTTCGTTGGGTCCGTACCATCATCGAGGCTTTCTGAATTGTCGCTCGTGCGGTGCATTGTATACGGGGGAAACACATCGCTTGATTTCCAGTTTGGGGCGCTGCACCGCCTGTATACCGTTGATGCCCTTGACATTGCGCCGTACTTGAGTCGTATGGCGATCCAACAAAAAGGTAATCAGTCGGATATCCCGGGGTGTCCTGGTGTTTGTCCCGCCTCCCCTCTTTCGGTGAATCGTAGAATACACCGCGGCTTAAAAAGCTCAGATAGGGTCCTGGAAATATGGACACCATGGACACTGTCCGCGCCGCTACACTCACGGCTACTGCTGTTCCACGAAGGCCGTTGACCGATGTACAAGCAGTCTCGTGCGAGATTGGTACGCTGGCTTCATCAGATAGATAAAGGTCCTCTACCAAAGTCGAAGGTAGTAACTGTCACCGGGTTTGAACACGACAATGACCACCACGACCCACCCCCCTCACCACCATCGTGGACGGCACTTTCTTCTCGAGGGCATACCCTAGTAGCAGGAAACGTATGTCGCGGCATCCCCGAGAAAAACAAGCCAAAATTATGCTCCCCACCGTGGCACACGGATGGAGCACTGAGGTTGGAGCGAGTGTGCATGGAAACCATTTGGTTAGGCTTTTCTGCCCGCCAAAGCGTCTCCTTCTCGGCTACCTGGAATTGGCTACGCCGCTAGTTCTCTCTTGGATAATATATGCAACATCGCACGCTCATTGGGCGTTCCGTTCGAGCCTCAGCCCTCACGTCCCCCTCCGTTTTGTCTTCACTGAATTGCCGCGCTCTCGTTGCTTCGCTTCGGTCGCGCCCATGAAACCGTGTACGTGTCATATCGTATCGCCATCGTCATCGACATCGCCATCGGCGGGCAGGACCCCGGCTCACGTTACCGTCTCCCACCACGGTAAGCCTAGTCCCGACTTTTGTCTCGACGCAGACGGTAGCGATTGGATCAAAAGCAAACGCTCAAATGTGTTTCTCCTGGGGGGACAGTGCAGTCAAATTTTCAGCGAATTTCTACTGTAGTAGCCAGAAACCCCACGTTATAGAGATCGCACCAACGGAGCTCTGCGGAGCCGTGCTATCTTGCATGCATTGAGGCTGTACGTTTGATCCCAGTGAGGCAGAGATTCTCAACCTTTGCAACTCTAAAACAACCACCCAATATCGTCAGATCCGACGCGTAACGGTTCGAAGTAATTCGTTGGAAGCCCATAACCTACGAGATTGTATGTACGTTCAGGCTTATCGGCGTAAACGTTTTATGGGGAAAAAACGGGTATTGGGAGATCGTTCCAGTAAGGAGCGCCAGAAAGTATAGGATTCCCCCCCCCCCCCATCACAGCACGAGTCAATAGCAAGGGGCACATGCTCAGGCAGAGATACACCATTTGTTTTCTGAGGTTCCTCGCTCGAGGAGCTGTACACTATTTCTAAGTCATTGCTACAGTTAGGTTCCTCAAATACTGATCTTTAGAAACATCCGAAAGTGCGATGGTTGATGGACAATCCCATGACCTACAGCAGGTGTATGAATACTTCAATATCGCCAAAACAAAATTAAATAAAAGGCGTTCCAACGATTTTGGGTTCAGGGGCCCCGCCTTTCAGAACATATTTCGGCCGGAAAGTTGCTACAAGAGTACCTCAATGGTGGCACGCATCGTCTGCGGTAGTTTGTTAGGGGTTACCGACAACATCACGCCCAATGAAGTAGGGGTCCGAACCACCTCGCATCGATCGTGCCAGGGGTAGATAGCTTAACGGGAACCCACGTTGCTCCCATATTGAGTTGCCCTCTTACCCCCTGCCGTGCGAATTGTTTGACTGCTGTCGCTGCAGGCGTCATGGGAAACCGCGATATGGCTGCTCCTGTGAATCTCGAGCTTTTGACGGCCAAGCTCGACAAGGTGTGAGAGTGGTCTCGGTAGAGTATCGCAGTTGGCCATGCAGCACACGTATGGGTGATGACGAACGCCGCAAGCTGCACAAGCTATGTGACACCCTGGTATCCGTTGGTCTCGCTCGTGAACGCTTCGCATGGAATCGCGGTTGCTTGCCTGAGATTCACACAAGATGTTTCCCTTGGGACCTAACGATAGGCGTCCGTGGAGAGGATCATCGTCGACTGCGAGACCAAGGAAGAATCTAGAAGCAATTTTCTCCCGACGGCGGCCCCAAACCTTTGGGATGAATGCTTAGCCGTGAATCGCAGTGGTTCACAGCCGCAATACGTTTTTTTCAAGAAACATTGATACTACGGTAGATAGCCATGCAGCAAGTCCGCTCACATTATCAGCGAAAGCCCTCGCCTTGGCTCGCGTTTGACGTGGATTTTCAGGACCGCAACTCAACTCATCTCCAAGACTGACAGCAGGAATACCGTCGATACCCTCCTTCCATTCTCTGACCCAAATCCACCGACACGGGCACGACTAACGCTCTCTATCAGCAACTACCCGACTTTTCTGTTCCTGCGTGTGTGGAGGCCGGAACTGTGTCTACGGTGAAACCTTTCGAACGAATCGCCCTCAAAAGTGCGACGTTGAGCTACAGTAGGTCGGCCAATGGAGCTATAGTAAATAGGACCTACGGAACACACAAAACCTATATATTTTCCTAATTCTTCTGACAATTTTTGGTCCTATTTACTATGGTCCCCCGTGATATAAATAGTCACAATTAGAACATCGGAAGCAAGATTCATTCCGCGACGACACGCAGGGGGGAGAATGAAGTGTACGATTTCGAGTCTGTTTCAGGCTTCCTGAGGGGGAGAAGGGTCCCATTTCTCGATGGGCCCCTCCCTCTGTCAAGTTGCACTGCCACGGAAAGCTGTGGTCGATTGCGGAAATATAATGGGCCTACGACGAGATACCCGCACAACGTGCCTGCTTTCCTCCTCATAAGTGTGACTGCTCTGCCGCTCGCGCGTTGACATGGCAGGCCGGATTCACTCTTCGAAACAACTCTCCTGTGGGAGACAGGGTCGACGGTTTGGTGCAGTTCCATGCGCCTACCCTGGTGAGAGGGAGGTTTATAGCAGCGCTCTGTGAACCCTTGTATTGCTGCACTGGACACGAAAACGTACATATATACATGACGTTAGTTCCGAATGATGTTTCATTCGAACGGGAATGCGGTCCTCCAGGGGTGAGCAGCGCACACAACAAGGGTGTTCCTTTTCGGGGTCCTTGTTTAAACGGGGGCAAACGAAACGTGCCGGAAGTTCAGGCCCCTATGCGCTCACCGTGAGGTGATATACGGTTGTTGCGCCTGTGCCGGTTGAGTGTGGGTCGTCAAGTTGATGACCGTGGTACGGTGTAGAGTGGGTACCAACGTCAATGCGATGGAGGTGCAAAGCAGGTCATGTCTGTTGCTCGTTTAGAGGAATTTCCCCTACTGCTGCTGATATGACCAGGCACATAAAAATTCATCGTTTTGGGTAGTAGTCTTCTCCTGTGCGTAGCATTTCTCCTAAGCGGCGGCACCAAACGCAACAGAGATGTACTAGATAGGGTTCCAGCCTCGGTAACATCATTGCCCCGACTAATCGGCATCCATCGACACGGTTTGTCTCGGCCTCAATCTTGTTGGCCAGATTTGTCCAGAGTTTTGAGGAGCCACGGTGACACTACTGATTACCTGGCACCTGGTACCAGGTACGTACGTACAGCGCCGATTTTCGTCGTTGCGGCAAATGTCCCACGGAGGCAGCCTGACAAAACCCAGGTCTTCCCATTATTTCTTCGGTATTGCATTATTTCATGCATGGCCGAAGCATGCGATTGTACCCCTATTCTCACATTTTCGCTGTCCCTCCACTCTTACCTTGCATGGCGTGGAGTGCCCGACCTACCTAATTGGTGGCGACGAGATGCCAACGACAGCGATGACCCCCCCCCCCCCACTCCCTTCGCACTTGTCCTCCTCCCTGCTTTTCGGTCCCTACCGTGTTACCCTAGGTGGTGATCGACGCCGTCAAAGAAGACGGCAGCGTGATAAAGCTCGTCTCGTACGGCGTGCCATTGAGGCCAGGCTGGTGTCGCATGATGTTTCGCCGGGCACGTTCTTTTTCCACTACTTGTTGGGGGGGGGGGGGCCGTACTCATTTGATGCTTGCCATAGTTGGTTGACGATTGACCCCGTATCGCTTTGGAGACGGTGGATCGTTCCCACAGCTAATATAGATGCTTCCAACAGTTGGGCGCTCATTACGCTGTTTCCATGTATTACATAATTTTGTTTTGCTAATCTTGTCCCCTTCCTGTTTCGCCGTCTGTGTTCATCACCTATCTCCTAGGATAGCGATCGTTTTGTCACTGATATTCAGTGCGCCAAACTCCTCAATGTCATATCCATCTATTTCCCTCGTCTCTTCTTCTAACACATCCCGTTCCTAGTTGTACATTTAACATTATCCTACTCTGTGAGTTACTATTAATACTCTCTATTGCTTTGCCAAACGGGCGCATATATATGTGCATCTACTTCCTCCTCCTCCTCTGCTACTGGTATATACCTCATGTCTCTTATGGCAGGTCCAGGTCCCCTGCACGAAATCGCAGTTTTAGCGTTTTCCATGAAGGCCATTGGGCCGTGCAAATACGTTTTCATTCCAATCCCTTCGCTTAATCCCCCGTATATCTCTTAAGTGCTTTTCCGGTTTCATCTTGTTTCTTAGCGATAGCCTTTCCCTTCTGCCCATCCTGTTCATGGTGAGGCACCCGAGAGATAGTTGTAACATCGTACTTCCATTACCATCTCTGGAAGTAGGCACACCGGAAATGTAATGAACTCATTGAAGCTGCCATCCATATGTAAGTCCACTTCACAAGCGGTTGTTTGTCGGATGCAGCTCGCCCTTCATGCGACTCGCCGAACACCTCACGGCACTTCGCGCTTGGTGCAAGCAGTGTCTGCCTGGTCAATGAAACCCGACATGCTCCGTTCCGGCATTGTAGGGATGCGAGGATCTGTGGCTATACGACTACGGACATGCACGATATCGCGTGCACTCCCCCCACTCCCCGACAGACTCGCACCTTGACACTAGGATCAAGATTAGTATCCTGATGAATGTGATGATACCAATGCTAGAATATGCAGGAGAAATATGAAAAGGGAACACGAAGTTCGTAAAACGGTTGCAAACAGTACAGATGACAGCACCTAAAAATACTAGGATGCTCAAGCACGACTAGTTATACCGTATTAAGACCAGAACTGGGAATGTCCCACTCAAGACAACAAGAGACATGACAAAGTTGGAATGGCAAGATAAAGTTAGGAACATGCTTAAAAAGAGGTTGACTGCCATCGTTGATAGAGCTCCCATAACGGCAGAGTAGGGACTACAGTAGATTATCTACTGCTGTAGATCATGATCTGTCCGAGGTGTTAAAGTTTGGTCAACACCCACCCTATCGCAGAACGCCTCTTCGCTCTATTCACAGCACCTTGCCGAAATAAACGCCCTATAGAGTAAGCCCCCACACGGCCAAGGACCTGCAGCAGCCATAGTCTCTCTCTCCCAAAACTGATCAGGCCCGTCGTGACCGGATTCCGATGTCCTTCCCGGTATGCCTTTTGTGTGTGCAAACAAGTCGTTTACTCTCCTTGCGTAGAGGCGGGGTCTACTGAAGCCCCCCCCCCCTCCCCCCGTCTTTACTCCGCCTCCAAAGAGATGCGTGGTCAATGGTCGAATTTTCAAGGAAACCAATTAATGAGTATCCCCCCCCCCCCCCGCCGACTACGGCCATGCATGATATCGAGTTCACCTCCCCACCGCCAAGTGCAGGGAGGGTCAAGCGCTTGGTCGCTGTCGAGTGATCTCAAGATTCGTACGAGTATGTAAGTTAGGTTTTGAGGGTTGGGGTCTCCACTTGTCTTACGCTGTATATCCTGCCCTCGCCAAACGTCCAGAAGACAAATTGGCTGCTATAAGCAGATCTCCACTTGACGATGCTTGAGAGTATTTCACACGACAACGGCGGTGTGATGGGTCGATTCATGCCAAACTACGAGTGCCTCTTGTTTGCAGTATTGATTATTTTGGTGCGTTCGCGGTCTAAGAAGGCGATGGATATTTACAGCACACCCGAATGGACAGTCGCGGCCCTTGGACCGGACACCCGCCACGTAACCCCTTTGCTTGCTCGCGCGTCTGGTTTTGCTCAGGTGTCCGTAGCCCCTAAGCAGTCAGCAGACCCCGGGGGGCAGCACAATATTCCCAAGCGTGGCTGGTAAGGATGAAAAGTAATGGTCGATGGAGGTGTTGGGCAGCGCGGGGGAAACGGGGGGCGCGTGGATGTAGCGCGCGCGAGATGAGCATGGCATTTTCAGTCGACACAAACTATTTGTATTTCACGATATTCTACTCCATAAACCACCCTGCTGTATGCACGTTGTTCGAATTTTTCTATTGCACTCATCGACAGGTTCCAGCCCCACAAGCTACCGGATTGGATCCAGCACGTGTCTAGCCACATGTTCATTCACCAGGACTTGGTATTTCTTCATCACCAGGCGGGTAGTGTGAGCCGTTGGTCGCTCCCTGCCCAGCCTCCCCTCCTCCCAAACCGAGCGCGATTGTGGCTTTTGCTGCTCTGGTTTCTGGTTCCGCTGTTATTTCTTTCCGTCGCGCGCTCGACCTCTCCGATGATAGCGGGGGTTGCACTTTATAGCTCAACACTCTCTGCCTAGTTGAACTCCTCAAGCGAGCAACCACCGGTTACTTCTGTAGCGCGATACATTTTTCTAGACTATTAGTTTAAGGGCGTACCGCATGTATAAATCGTAGTCGCGTGTGCGTGGACAAATTCCTTCGAAGCCGTGCTTTGTGTGGCATGTCGAGCCTCTATTGTGAGATGCTTAGAGATTAAGGCACTACCCCTCGAAGGCGCAACCTCTACCCTGGGATGGGTGCGCTGGAGAGAATGTACCAGCTCCGACGCCTCGAACCACCTCATGCATAGGAGACTAGGCTTGCTAGGGAACAATCCCCGTAGCGCTGATGCCTAGTTTTCATGGACAGCCTGCGAATGTTTTGTATTTCAGAGATAACCCGTCGCCTTCAAAACAACACATAAACGTTACGGCACCTATTGATGTTCGGTCGCTGTGCGCTGACTCTTTTAGACGGGACTGCAGTCCTGAAAGCCGACCACATTACTGTTGCCCAACGTTGGAGGGGCCGACCTAAGCACGAGGGGAGGGAGGGAGGCGTTTTTAACGGTGGCCGTGTGAAAATTGAACCCGCATGCCAGCGAGAAGAGCCGTACTGTTTCCGACGGGTGGGAACGTTTGCAGTCGCCACCGTTTGGCCGGAAGAGGGCCTTTACGTTCAGCGACGAAACTGCTGCTTTGCACACCTCTGGCAGAGCGTTGATTCCCACTCGACCATCTAGAGATCTATCAAGGAAGATGGGCCCCTGATCTGTGTGATCAAGCTCGCGCTGTCACATAGGAGCGTTATAGACGTGTTAGTACGGTCTACTGTAGGACATGTTACCTGTACGATTCTGATCCGTTAACGACGGCACCTCAGAACGGCAGGATAGGACCTAAACGACCTAGGTCGTGATCTGCCCGTCCCATGCTATGTGTGTAAGGGGCCGTGAGACGAACGGCGACGAAGAAGTTACGTCTGCTATTTTGTCCTCGCCGCCCCAGTATATCTTGTTGGGTAGGCCTACAGCCACCCCAATCACTCCCGGCTATAACCCGGACACCCTCCCTCCCCCTCAACACCCCCATTGACTATTACAAACTATAAGGGCTCCATACAAGATGCCATTTCGTGTGGCCTCTCCAGACATGGACAGGGCTGCATCACTTCACAGGACCAATCAACCCGTCGATCAGGCTAACACCACCGAAAGAATATAGACACCACGCCAACACTCACGCTGGGTGCGCCGGCACATCGAGACTGAACCCAATTTGCTTCCCCGCGTGCTTGCGGTGCTGCTGTTCTTGGCAGGAAAAAATCCTAGCCTCTGCAGGATTCCACAGCTCGAACTACGGCAAAGGTGTGTTCGTCCCGGCTTCGGCGGACAAAGGGGTGATTACCCTGTGAGTGACGGATCTAGACTACAGTAGTATCGCTGTGTAAATGGGAACTACCTTGCTCTATCGGGCGTTTCAGTCATGACTCCAACATCTGCGACAAGTATAAGACGCCTGCCCCCTCCCCCCCCCCAAACGATTACGGCCGTGTAAAACACAAGAACACCCACCCCCCCTTCCCTCCGTTTTATCTGCTTCATTGTTTGTGGGGCAGAAAGGTGCCATTACCGATGCGTTGATTCTCGCTTTTCGAATTGGCCTAGTTAGTTGCTATTTACGGGAGGCCATAGTATACAGGGCCAAATAATGCGAGTAAAAGAAGGGAAATGTTTAGTTTTTCGTGTGTCCATTACGTCCTATTTGATATGGTCCCCCGTAATAGGACTGTCGTACGTCCCGTTTCGGCCTTGTTGTGCAGGCTGCAGGCATGCCTGCCTGTGGGGGAAGGTGGTTCGTGTTTTGTCTATGATAGAGTTTGCCTGAACGGCACTCAACAACACTTTGGTTTCGCTTCCGCAGTAGCAATGCATACTATTCGGACCACTGGCCATTTTTGTAACAGCTCTCTAGGGACCTCAGCGGGGGAAATTGCCGATCAACTAAAGGTCGATGAAAGCGAGAGCCACTGCGTGCTTGAGGGAAGATACCACTTGATGTCCGGGTTACAATGCAACGAGTCGTATGGCACCTGCTCGGCATGGTCCTACCCATGCTGGCTGGGTGCTCACGGTGCTCGCAGATGGTTGAAAACGCCAAAACCATAATGCTTTTTGTCGGTGTTTTGGGGTCTCAAATGTGGTAGCTGTGTGTGTTTGAAAATCGAAGATGCCCGGCTGCGAGCAGACGACGCCGCCGCCGCCACCCCCCCGTCGCCGAAAGGGGAGGGATTTGGGTGGCTTCCCCTTCGCCTCGACATATTTGCCTCTTTCCCATCCAATGTAACGAGAGGCTGCAATCTCCAGAAGCACAAACGCGAGAGAGGTGTGACAGCAGCAGTGTCCCCCTCCTTCCCCCCCGCCCCCCCCCCCCCGCCGCCCCACCCTGAGGCTTGTATTACTAGATCGAGCGGCGATGTTGGCTTGCGGGGGATACACCACCGCGAAATAACTTCGCCAGTAGACGTCGAACGTACCTACGATCCGTGTGTGTCTAGGCACCCCTGCAGGGGCGTGGAGACCCGCTTGCTCCAAGCCCCTCGCCTCAATCGTCGCCGTGATACTTGGTCTTTTTCATTTTTCTTCTGCGCTGATTCCAGACTGTTCTCCTTGTGCCGTTGGCTGCTGCCACCGTAGAAGGCCAGCGTCCCGTCCTCTCCACAAACCTGTTGGTATGCCTTGTATTCGTGCAATCGTCAACGGTTCGTGTATCCTGACGGGTGCTTGTGTTTTCGCCAAAGAGATCGGCGATCAACGACTCGACAGCACGGCCTAGCCCATTCATTCTAATACGGCCTGCGAAGTGCCAAAACATACAAGAGCGAAGCAGAGAGCGAAGCAGAGAATACGTTATATAGAGAGCGTGCTCGGGGCTTTTAGGAGGGCGTAGTTGCTCGCGTGGTGCCTCGTGTTCGTTGCCTCACAGAAATTAACCGCACCTCCTTCGTGGCGTGACCAGGAGGAGGTGGATCAAAGAGATCGCATCTGGCGGTCCGGCATGGAGCGAAGGCTGCGACACGGCGATGCCTCCTCGCGAACGCAACCGCGATGAGCTATTCAACGTCTACGAGGTGCCGGCGTTGATGTGATGTGCGGCTTCCTGTGTCTACTATCGTGGATGCCAAGCGACGGGCAGTATGGATGGTACCGTGTTAGGGTAAAAGCGTATGTAAAACGCCTCCTCGGTAGTGACGGTGGTCGGACGCAATTCACCCCTCGGACATACATAGATGACGGCCTACCGCAGCAGATTATTCAACTCCTCACCTGCCGTTGTGGTAGGTTGTGCAGGATCTGCTATTTACAGGGGTCCATAGTAAATAGGACCACATATTTCTATAAAATATCGAGAAATATATAGGTTATTGTCTCCGAAGAAGGTCCTATTTACCATGTTCCCCCGGAATAGTGCAGATCCGACCCAGGAATCACGTGCTCGATCGTACAGATTGTACGGCTACCACTCGGCAGCATGAGCCATTGCTGTGCGATAGATCGTACAAGCGATCGGGAGCAGATCTGCCCTCGAAAGATGTAGACCATGAACTGTGGGAATCGATGACCCGTCCGAGGTCTGGTTCACAGTTTCGATACCCGCAAAGAGTTGACAAATCTGAGCAAGCGTCAGAGAACCTTGGTGTACCAACACCATCCTTGACCAGCCTAGAGCATATATAGGCTGTTGTAGACGCGTGCTACGAAAGAGGTATTGATAGCTCGTTTTGGCTCAAGTATTTTCGGAACGACGGGGCTCCCTCCTCTGATGCCCCAAATTCGTCGGAACTCCATTCTTGCAATTTTTTATAGTTTTGTATGCCTAGGCCCATGGGGCTATTCGTCAACCCTTGCACTTTCGGTGGTCTTGCAGTCAGTTTCTGGGTGACTTACTAACTAGTGGTGTAGAGCCCCTCAAGCGCGGAGCTTCGGAAACAGAAATGGTGCTCCTCTACTGCTGCTGTGGCATGCGTCTGATTAAAAATGGTATATCTGGTAGGATTCAGTGCCGCACTCGACACTGCTGTGACCAAGTTTTCTTGTATCCGGTTTTCTTGTATCCGATTTTCGTCGGCCTCGTACGTGTACTATGTACTCGATACACACCGCGTTCAGCCGACGAATGTTCTTATATATTTTGAGAGAGTTATCGAGGGTTTTAGTGTCCCTTGGGGTCGATTCGGATCGCGGCTGGTATCCCACAATACAGTAGACTACCAGCTTCAAGCACTTCAGAAAAATTAGCCGAATCAATCCCGTTTCTTGCGAACAACTACAGACAGTATTCCGGGGGTCCATAGTTAATTGGACCTATGGTATAGACATAAACCTATATATGTACCTATTTTTTCTAACAATATGTGGTCCTATTTACTATGGTCCCCCGTGATAGTAGTTTTCCCCAACAGCAGGGAAAGGCGCTGGACAGGTCAAATATCGCACCTGACACGTAATTTCCACTTCCGGTGGCCTACCGTTCCATACAACAACACGCGTTCGTCGAATATGTATGTATGGAGATCCACACCAAACGGAACACGTAGTTCGTATGGAGCCGGTGCCACTTTCGGGTGCGCTTTCGTTTTTCATCCCCTCTGATGTATTTCGGTTTTCGATTTTGACGCCTGGACAGCAACACACCAAGAGCTGCACCTCGTGCCTGGGGGCTTTGAAGAAGGCGGACCGGTGCATGTCTGCTGCGAAAGCCTCCGCGGTGGCTTCGTTTGCCTGGGTAAGAGTGTACCTGAACCGTGCACAATGGACGCTTGATCGTGGCTTTCACAGTGTTAATCCCTTTTATTGCTGAGCTCTACATAGAACTATATCTGACTTTAATTTCAGTCAATTTGTCCCCAAACGGGAATGCAATCAAGAAGAGGTTTACATAGAGATGGCCCAGCACGCCTTCCATACGGTGTACGACCCGACGCACGTATATCATGAACAGTTCCCCTACGTGAAGCCTGATGTGGATACATAGCTCGTATGTACTCGTGTTCCCATGATCGCCGGAGCTTTTGCTTCTGCGTTCTGCGGTCCGGCCGATCAACGTTCATGTTTGCGTTTGCCGTCGACCTATACTGGTGAGCTTTCGCTTGCATAGGAAAGATACAGTGGATTGAACATATATATTGTGATGCCCACTCCACTACGGCCGTCGCAAACATCTTGCGGCACCTGACAACACCGCAGTGCCGCAGTGTACCATGTACGGGTTCAGCTGTCGCTGTCGGCAACACCTGTCACCGCTCTTACAACGCTCACAAACAATGTCCCCCGAAACGAACGTGTACCGTCGAAGCAAGAAACCGAACCACATCTATCTACTTGAGTAGAGTTTACTCAGGGGGACGTACTGTGGTACAGTAGTTCTGCAACGTGTACCGCTGTAGGGCCCGTCCAAATGTGATGCACGGTTGCAGTCGGAGCACCTCGGCGCGACCTCTAGAACTCACTCAAACGAAATAACTTCGCATGTCGAATCACTCCCAAGGCACACTGAGATAGCGACCAAAGAAGCGTTCTACGATAGAGGTATCATATTTGGGGAAAAATACCACCACGGCATCCTTGCCGGGCTCCAGTTGAAGGAGGTACAGCAGTACCACAGTTCGTCGGGATATCTTTCTCCACGTATAGAAGGTGCGCGCCCCACACAACCCAAGCACCGGTCGTATTCTGTGTTTGTCGGCGTTGAATCCCGCATTGTACCTTGGGAGGACAGAGGAGTCTCATAAAGTAGAGGATGAATCTCTCTCTATCGTAGAACGCCGCCAAAACAGCGAAACGGTAAAGTGGTATCCACAGGTCTACACGCAGCGTAGCGCGATCGCCCAGCAGCACGCACGAGTGGGCGCGGTGACCATGTTGCGCCCGCGCAGAGCGACTCCTTGCATCAACCATTGTGACTCGGACACCAACCATTGTGTCACCTCCTAATCAAACAGTAACCCTTGTTGAAATCGTCGTTTTTATCATCCTTTGGACACCAACCATTGTGTCACCTCCTAATCAAACAGTAGCCATCGTTGAAATCGTCGTTTTTATCATCCATTTTTCCCTCTCAAGTCCCCAGAAGGGGTTTCCCCTTTTAAGGACCGCAGTCCCGTATTGGGGACAAATTACGTATAATTTGAGTGTTTTTTTTTTCTCAAAACGGGACTGCACTCCTAAACAGGTTAAGGGGCGCCACCATGGCGCTGAAGGTCCCGTTGTGAATCAGGAGGTCCTTTGTCCATCCGATATTTTATATTTCGCGAATGTCAGCGTTTACGGCGAGTAGTGCGGTCCTTTCCTTTGTCGACTCACCGATCTTCACGTGAGTTGTTGAGTGCCCAGATCTGCACGAAACTGCGCAAACAAATGACAGGTGGGCGGAGAGTGCACCGAGAAGATGACTCAATCAACCCTCTTAAAAAAACGGGACCGTTAAATGTAAAAACTGGCTTGTCTACGGACGTATTTTCATAGCCTGACTTTGTCGTGCGCAGCACCCACCTGAAATGCTGTTCCGAGGATATATGGCACGGTATTCTATGTGCCATTACGTTTACCCTGCTGGAAATTTGCTCAGTATCGTGCAGATTGCAAGGACGCGACCTTATCCTGCGTGAACATCGAATTCCACCAAACGACCAACAGTGTAAACCGCACGATGACTCACCCCTCGGACCACAACAGTGCCGGTCCCTACATATAGTGCCGGTATGCGCCAGCCATCGCAGCCGTCACTGCAACCGGCACTACCCCGCACGCTTTCACACTGGTTAATTCCACCCGCGCCAAGCGACTTCACCGGCACTATCGCGGGCAACCGGCACTACTCAACCGGCGCTTTGGAAGGACCACTGGTGCTGTACTGTGGTTTTCGACCTGATCTCCTTGACAGCAGCGGGACGTGCAAACACCGAACCATCGATGCGTCTCGATGCGACCTTTCCCAAGCCCACCCGCTTTCGCTGTGCCTCCAGTGCCAGTGTTGAAAGGAACACAGGTTCTGACGATCGTGCCGGCGGGTGTGTTGCTTTGCGTGTCACCAGCCTGATGGTGAATATCCGGCACGTTCTGAGGATAGTGGGGGGGGGGGGGGGGGGGGGGGGGGGGGGGGGGGGGGGGGGGGGGGGGGGGCGTACTCATTTGTTGCTTGCCATAGTACTTTGACCATTGACCATGCATCCCTTTCGAGACGGAGCACCGTTCCTACACCTAATAGAGACACCTCCAGCAATTGGGCGCTCATCACGTTGTTTCCATATATTACATAGAAACGTTTGGCTAATCTTATTCCCTTCCTGTTTGGCCTCCTTTGGCCACCATCTATCTCCTAGGATAGCGATTCGTTTTCTCGCTGCTATTCATTGTATCAAACTCCTCCATGTCACATTCGTCTATTTTCCTCATCTCCTCTTCTAACACATCCCGTTCCTCCTTGTATATTTCACATTCTCCTACTATGTGAGTTCTACTCTCTATTGCTTTGCCACACGGGCACATCTGTGCGTCTACTTCCTCCTCTTCCCGGCTACTGGTGTACCTCTTTCTTCTTTCTGGCAGGTCCAGGTCCCCTACACGAAAGCGCAGTTTCAGCGTTTTCGCGAAGTCCATTGGGCCATGCAAATACGTTTTCAAACCTATTCCTTCCCTCAATCCCCCGTATATCCCTAAGTGTTTTTCCGATTCCACCTTGTTTCTTAGCGCTAGCCTTTCCCTTCTTTCTATCCTTTCTTCTACTTCTGCCTTGTACCTCTCAAACTTCCCGGCGGACATCATCTCTTCTTGGTTTCCCCCTAGATCCTTCCATACTTTCTCAACTACGCCATTCCACCTTATTCCAGCTTGCCCTTTTGATACTTTCTCCCATACAGCTCTATCAACTATGGCTGGCAACCTCTTTTTTGGCATGTTCCTTACTTTACATTGCCAGTTCAACTTTCTCATATCTCTATTTGTCTTGAGTGGGCGCATTCCCAGTTCTGCTCTTAATACTGTATTACTAGTCGTACTTGAGCATCTTAGGATTTTTTTAGCTGCTGTCATTTGTACTGTTTCCAACTGTTTTACGAGTTTCGCGTTCCCTTCCCATACTTCTCCTGCATATTCTAGCTTTGGTACTATCACATTCATCAAGATACATATCTTAATCCTAGTGCCAAGGTTCGGGTCTGTTAGGATTGCATCCATCTTGCCTACTTGTGCCTTACCCTTTCCTATTACTTTTGCTATATGTGTATCCCAGAGCAGTCTTCTGATATCTCTACGCCAAGGTATGTATACTGGTCTACGATCGGCAATTCATCTTCTCCCCACTTCCAACTGAAATTTACCGGGTTTACCTTATCTTCGTTGCAAACAACTACTGCGCATTTCTTGACGTTCGCCGTCACCCTCCATTTCCTGGTGTATTCTAGCGCCTTCTCTATTTGTTTTTATGCAATCCTTCGGGTGTTTCTGATATCCACACGAAGGCATCCGCAAACATCAATCCCGACACCGTATCTTCCCCTACCGTGACTCCCTGCCTTGCTCCCCCGACTGCTACTGTCAGGTCGTTAATATATATCTTGAATAACTTAGGTGACAACGTACATCCCTGTGCAACTCCTTGTAAAATATCAACATACTTCGATATTTCCCCGTCCAGCATCACAGCACTTCTCGCACATTCCGTCATATTTTTCATCATTCTCCACATCTTTCCTCTGGTTCCTATTTCCCACAGTTTTTTCCACAATCCATTTTTGTCCATGGGTGTGGGACTAGAATTTTTTTAGACGTAGAATTTGGAAAAAAAATGTCCCATGTCGTTCTCTGGGGAAAAAAATCTTTAGAAAATCAACCAATCAGCGATGGGGGGAAAGGACCCACGTCATCAACAAAAATCTATTCGTAAAGAAAAAGCTGTGCCGCTGCTGCTGCTGTGCCGCAAAAAAGTAGGAGCGTGGCCAGGTGCTGAGTGTGAAAAAAAGTTTGTGCTGCTGCTGCTGCTGCTGCTGCTGCTGCGTGTTGCTGCTCGAGGTGCTGCTGCACCACACCACGCGCAGAAGCGTACACAGCGGCCAGCTTAAGTGGGTGGGCCACATCGTCTGGTAGGCCCTCCGGCACGATGGCTGACAGCAGACCAATGCATCCCGTGTCGGACACGCTCGAAGGCGGAGGTGCTGACCTCTCTGCTGCTGCTGCTGCTGCTGCTGGAGCTTCTGCTGCTAGAGAGGATACCCCCATCTTCGCCCATCGGATCGGCTGTGTGTTGCACATCTTGCACCTCGCCGTGACTGCGGGGTTGACGAACCCCTTCTTCATGGGCCCTCTCGGCAAGGGGAGTTGGCATGAGTGGGAGTCTGACCACTTGGTGGCGCTGCTTGGCTCTGTCTGGTACAAAGTCACTCTGTATCTCCTCCATCACCACGCCGTGCCGCTCCGCCTGTGACAGCCCGACGCCGTACTGATACTGAGGCGAGGCAGCACGAGACCCCGCACGGCACCCCATTCTTGCCCAGTCCATCCCACTCCCCATCCCCCCCTCGTCCATTTCGGCCATATAACCTTCCTTTGCCTGGGCGGCTGCTTTGCGGTTTTCCGTGACACCTGGCGCATCAGTCAGAGCAGCACCAGAAAGTTAAGTACTGGTATTTTTCCATAGTCAACGCAAGTTGTTTTTTCGACCCAATTTTGTTTTCATCAAAAAGTATACTGGATACAAAGTACAAGCACACAACAACAGAGAGAGAAGTCAGCAAGCGAAGTAAAGGTATATTTTCATAGCCAAATCAAGTTGTTTTTTCGACGAAAAAAAAAAGTTCTCAATTAAGTGTACTGGATATAAAGTAGAAGGACACACCAGCACAGGCAGGGACAACAAGACGTTCCACATACGAAAAAAAAAAACATTCAACCTTGCTCACCTGCTTCTTGAGGTTGACTGTCTGCGCTCTCAACTTCGCGAGCAAGGGCGCCATAATCTTCGCCTTTGTCTCAAGCCGCGACACTTTGATCCTCTCGTGGATGATGGCTTCTTGCAGCGCGTCCTCATTCCCTTTGTCGGCTTGGCCGATGCCACACGGAGTCCAGTCGCCTGCGATCATCCCAAATTCTTCCAAGATGGTGAGGTTTTGCTGTGCCGTTGTTTTTCCTTTTTCGCGAACCTCCTCCAGCGTCTTTCCCAGCTCTACCGCGCGTGCCTCCGACGCAGCGCGCTTCACCTCTAGCTCGCGGCTAAGTTGCCGCTGTGCGTGCAGCTCGACTCGGGTCTGGGCCAAGGCTGCGTCCGACTCGTGCCTGAGGTCCTGCTCCAGGTTGAGTTTGCCCTTCTGCTCGAACAACTGATGGGAGACAGCTTGCAGTGAAGACTTTGCCTCAGCGGTCTCGGCCCGACTCTCGTCGCGCTGCTTCAAGGCCCGGTTACGGATGCCCTCGGCGGCCTCGAGACCGCCGCGCTGGATGGCAAGCGCCCGGCGTGCAGCCACGCCCGCGTCTGCGACTGTAGTCCCGGTACGCGCCAGATAAGCCTCTTGGTTCTTCTGGACAATTTTCTTTTTTTTTTTTTCCCTTTTCGTCCGGTGCCCTCAGGTTTTTTTGAGTTTCCCATGGCTGATTGATATTTCGCGATCACTGCCAGAATGACTCAATAGGGCCAAGTTTGATCGCGAATTTCTCGTCGGCTATTTACTGGATTCAAGCACGGATTGATTTGTTGTCTCCGCCAAGTCTCGGCGAAGAGGAGGGCACGTATTGTTTTCATACTCAATTGCAGTACTTCTTCCCCATAGAGCAAGAGACGAATATAAGCATAAAACACGAGTTTTCCCGCACATTTCCGGCCAATTAGACGTAAAAATCTAATGGAAAATTCTGAATGATGTGCCTTCCCCTCCGTTTACACTGGTTACACGTGTCTGTTGAATCCCAGGATCCAACTCGTCTCCTATGTCGAGCAATTTGTCATTGCGGGTCAACCAATAATGCAGTCTAAAGCCAAGTAAATATGGTGGCGGTACATTTTTCATCTTCAATCTTTTTTCGGATTTTTTGGCGGTTTTCGTCGAATAGATGCGCCATTTTTTGGGCACTTTTCGTCGTCCAGTCCCAGCTGTGTCGTAGGCTTTCTGCGCATCTAGAAAGAAACAGTACGTTGTTAGTCCCGCGTCTTTCCTACCTTGAATAATCTTACTTAAGGTGTACACATGGTCTACGCAGCTACGGTTTGGCCTAAACCCTGCTCGCCCTTCGCTTATTTTGTCTTCCTTCTCCATCATCGTTCCCATTCTATCGTTCGATATCTCACAAAATGTTTTGCCTACTGTGCTTAGTAGCGTTATCCCTCTATAGTTCCCCGGGTCAGCCTTATCTCCTTCCTTGAATAAATTTACTACTACTCCTTCTCTCCACCTCCTAGGTGCGTACTCGTTTTTCTATATCCAGTTATACAACATAACCATCATGGTAAGCATTCCTTCTCCCCCGTACTTCATAAATTCATTTACTATTTGGTCTGCCCCTGCTACCTTTCTATTCTTAAGTTTAGCTACACACTTCTTTACTTCTTCCCTTGTGAACTCTCTCTGTAACCCGCCCGAGCCACTGTCTTCCCTTTCTGATGTATCTACGTTCGCCTCTGCCCACGCGTTGATTTCCTTCTCGAATTCTGCATCGAACATTTCGTTGGCTGTGGGTGTTCCTAGCTTTCGGTAATGCTCTACTAGTACTTCCCTTTTCCCCTTCGAACTACTAACCATTTTACCGTTCTGTGCTCTTAGAGTAGCTATTCCCGTGTCTGCCTCTCCTGCTTGTTTGCCAAGTATCCCGTTTATCCCTACCCACACCTGCTTCATCCCGCCCTCAAAGTCTTCATTCGTTTTATTTACTACGTCTTTCCATATCTCTTTCTTCTTCTTCTCTACCATCTATTTTACTTTCTTTCTAGCTACAGCATATTCCTCCCACCCTGTCGAAGTTTTACTCGATGTATACCTTGCGTGTGCCTTTCTCCTTGCTCTTATAGCCTCTTTCACTTCTTCATCCCACCATTTTACCGCTCTGTTGCATACTATCAACTTCTTCCCTATTACTTTATTTGCTGTGGTCTTGACCAACTGTTTCCATCCTTCTATTATCCTGGCTCCTGCAACATCCCTTTCTATATCGTTCCTTGTTGTACCTATTCTTTCCAACAGCTCGGAAACTTTCTCTGCATTTTTGGCCATCTCTTCTTGGAACTCTTCCCGTTTCTCTTTTGCTTGTTTATCTATTCTCCATGGATACAATCTCCTACCTCTTCTATGTTTGATAACTCTCGTCTGTTGACTGTCTGTCCATATTAGACAGTGATCCGTAGTTCCTATGTCCGCTGCGCATACATGTAGTTCCGTTTCCTTACCACTTTCGTTTTCTACTACTACAATGTCAAGGGTAGAGCTTTCTCCCTTTTGTATGCACTGTCTAGTCCATTCCGGTTCTGCTTTTTTTACTCTGTCGTTCAACGTTTTCATCTCGTTGTGCTTGAGGAACTTCAACACCGCTTCCCCATTCTTATTCTTTGTTGCTTCCCCATGTTGTCCAATGTTCTCATTCAGGTTGCTTGCCTTCCCAATTCTTGAGTTAAAATCTCCCACCAGTATTACTTCTCCTTGCCTCTATACTTGTGTACATCTACTGCTACTTCTCCGAACTTCCTCTGTATATCTTTTATCGTATTCTTCGACTCTGAGGATAGGGAAAGGTTAAACGTAACTTATATATGTTGTGGTCAGACTGGTGTACGGTAACCATTCCCAGCCAACGACGGGTACGTATCTTGCAGCCCAAAACATCTAGCAGCTTCTGCAGCGACAAAAAAGGATCGAAAAACAAATCGTTTACTAGGTCAGCTAGCTGCTCGTGTGTTTCTTCAAACCCCCCCCCCCTCCTTACGGTGCCATTTCAAATCGTTCACGAGGCCAGCCAGCTGCTCGTGTGTTTCTTCAAGCCCCCCCCCCCCCCCCTTCCGTACAGTGCCATTTCAAGGCACCTGTCTGCAGGCAGTAGAGCACCGGGTTTAAAGGGCGACCGAAACAAGGCCTCGCGTCCTTTGACTAAAGGGTTCTAAAATAGCATGTTTCCTGCCTGAGTCCGAATGCGTTCGATTTTGGAGGTAGCCTAATTGTTTTATTGTGAGGACTGCAACACCGAGGTGCTTCGAATTTCTTATACCATACCGGCGATGGAAGCAACGCTGTTCGGGATACGGAAAGAAAACAGGTGGTTTCATCATGGTTTGTTTGGACGGTATGCGTGACTCGATGTGTTTTTTTTTCATGGCGTTCGTTGTACTCCGACCGCGTACCCTGTTCTCACTACCCCTTGGTGTGATGATCTTAGCGTAGTCCACCCTCCCATGCTGCAGCTTTTGCGCTTGTAGACGCGTAAGCTTACGGCGATGCAAAATATTGGAAACCCCGAGGTAGGCATCGCGCTTCTATCTCTTTCCTCTAACCAAAGAGTGCGCGACGAAAAAACAAGACGACACCACGCAGCACCTCCGAAAAACGTCATAAAATGAAAAAAAAACAAACACAATACTAGTGGGGTGGGGCTTCTGGACGAAAGGACGCAAACTGAGTTTTTGGACCCCCCCCCCCCTCCCATTATGTCGGTCTCGAACCTGGGTATGTAGTGGAGATTTGCTTATTTTTATGTGCCCCCCCTGCCTTGACAACCCACATTTGCTCACTGTCCTTTTCCCCTCCTGCCTGCGGATGATATACATGGGGCCCGACACCGCCTCCGTCCTGAGCCTCGTGACAGCACGGGCAATGCTTCCCGGCTCGGTCGTGATGTTCGCTTGTCTCGGTGTCATCAAGGTACGCCGGAGTTGTGCGCAGCTGCAAACTGCAAAGGTCTTGGGAACTCGGGACGGTCGCTAATGGGTCCTGGTATTCAACAGCCTTTGTCTCTTTCCAGCGCCCGTATGGACGAAAAACCCGGATACAACTTAGAGCATCGTGCTGGTGGTTTTCCTGTTCGCTGGAATGTGGTTGATGTCGGCGCGTACATCACTACATCGATGCCTCCGCTCCTCGTGTGGCCTCGGAAGGCGCCCTCGATATAGTAGTATTCCTCTGTGCAGTGTCCTCGATAAATCCCTCGCAAGTGCGTGCAAGGCTGCCGTCCTGCCGCGATGATCTGAGTGGGGGGGGGGGGGCACGGTTGTGCTGTCCAGGGATTGTTGACGTGTGTGTTCAACTTCATGCCCAGCGACAACGTGCGTGTACCGTATGGCTCCAACTAGGACATTCTTAGTGCGAAGACAACTTTCGCCAGCGATGTTCTCCCCCCTTGTTGACAGGCTATTAATAGTAATGGTTGAGTTCGAATATTCATGGCGTCCGCCTGGATTTGTGTGACATTCCACTTTGTGGTACTGGATGTAGTTCGTGCACATGGTACTGGATGTAGTTCGTGGACATCCAGGGTGTATGCAGATCCCCTGGTTTCCTATACGTGGGTATTGACCACTTCTGGTGGAGCCTTTTGAAAGCTCCAATACGCCCACCATTTCAACAGTAGTAGCTCATTTGCACTACCAGACATAGGCCTACCATAGTTCGTGTAGATGGCGCGGCCGAAATACGATCGCATACGTATGCATACATCGTACCTGCTTTCCGTGCTGCTGCAAGTCGTTTCAATCTGCGAGTGACACACAGCAGCAGCCTCGCTCGAGTGGGGCCGCAGCCCGGCGGCGAGGGCGAGAAAGTTGTGTCACATCTCGAACAAACAGGTCATGATCTATTGATCTATACACCGCATATCATTTAGTTCATCACCTGTCGCCGTGAGAGGTTGTGCAGGATCTGCATGGGACATATCCAACCCAGGGAGCATGTGGTTTATATCATGCAGATTATACAGGCCCCGTTCGGCAACATGAGCTACTGTTCGTAGGTCATACAAGGTCGCGAACAGATATCTATCTGCCTTGAAAGATCTAGATCATGAAGTAGAAATCGATGATCTGTCCGTGAGGTTTGAAGTTGTTGGCGGGTTGGGCGGGACTGGCCGGAATGACCGCCGAGCAGAGAAGGAACTGTTTTAGCGTCTTGTTATGTCGCACGGCACGAGGTGACTAGCATGGCGTCATGTGATGTATAGCTGTCAAAGCATAGATTAACGTACAGTACTAGTCGCTCCACGTGCTTATCGCCGCTGACGATGCATGTTCTGGTTCGAGCAGGTGCTGGAGGCCGTGCAAACGTCGCTCAAGACCGGCGACTACCGCCACCAAGACAATGACTAGAGGCCCGTCCTCCTACAGTATACACAAGGTCTCACGGAAGAAACGCTGGTGGCGTTGTGATCCACGCACCCGATCGACAACAGGAGCATGTCGAGGGTCCTCGCACGATACCGGATGCATGTTGGGGACACATTCGAAAAGTATTTGTACACAGTAGACACGTGCTACCTTGTCGGTACTATGTACTGTCGTTTTATTTTCGCCGGAAGGTTTCTGACCGATTAACTATGCAGCAGTATACCCAACTTCAGGCTCAAACACCATCATTCGCGCTTTACGATGATGTGCACGTTGTATTGGCCTACTGCTGTACTACAGTATACAGTAATGGTCCCTGTGTAGTGTCCGTAGAGTAGTGCGGAACGCCCGCTATAGTGCCTGTGAAAATGCTCGGCACAGATGAGACCAACCATGTGCGGAGGAGTAGGGCCGGTTGCCGCTTGGCTGGCGCGTATATACCGGCACTATATATGGACCGGCACTACTGTACAGTGTAGGGCACGGCAGTAGTCATCGGGTTGCCCTTTCCTTTTATCTCAAAAACCCTTTGTTCATGTGAGGTACGACGCGTGCGATCATAGATAAGGGTATCTCTTTTTGGCCAAAATATTTCCATTGAACGGGGCTTCCGAACGCAGGAGCTTCCCAACATCGTTGTGTTTTGACGGCCTTGTTCGATAGGAGACCTCTCACACTTCATGGGACTGCTCTTCATCGGGTTAAGGGTGCACTTCGTACATTCGTTCTTGGATGGTCTTCAAAGAAAGAGCCTTCGAAAATTGCAGGTATGCTCCTACCGATGCATGCGTCGCAAGTACATATGAAGCTCCGTATGCCCTGCCTGCGCCCCCGGCGGCGTACTGCATGAGATCTTGTAACTTACAAAAACAAAGCTAAGGTCGTGTAGTGGAGTCGAGCCAAGAGGTGGGTGATTTTCCTTGTGAAAAAACAAATACAGAAAGCGCATGCCTATCAGTAGCGTTCGAGTTTGCAAGATTCGACGCGACTAGACGGGGGGGGGGGAGAAAATGTTGAATTATTCCAGCGATAAAAACCAAGGCGCGAAACGTTGCGGGAGTGGGGAGTGGGGGGGCAGCGCATGTCGCGTGACCCCGGATTTGGGTTGCGGAAAATGGGACAAGGAAATAGCATGACTCGTTCATTACTGGGAGGGAGCGGGAGAGTAGGGCGAGGAAAAGATGGGATGGAGAGAAAAAATGGGATGTAGCAAAATAAGTATAATATCGTTAGGAGCCTCCGAAAGTTGTAGGAAACCCCTATCGTAGCAGGTGTGATCACTGGGTCACTGGGCACTGACACTGTACGTATGGTAGTGTACAGTAATGAAAAGCCGGATACAGCAGGCGGGTGGTGGTTGCTGCTGCGGTGGTATGTCGGTCGCACCAAAAAGCCAATGCCTCTGTGCGAGAGAAGAAACCGGCGAGTCTAGGCGCGCTGCGAAACATGTGCTCCTGTATGGCAGAGCGCTCGGCATGGGGTACGTACGGCGCATGGGGAGTTCGGGTAACACGAAAAGGCGGGTTTAATACTTTGGGGTGGCTGTCGTTTCGAGCTGGTGTAGTCCGGGAACGTGCCTAGATAGCGGTATACTTGGCATCTCATAAAACATGCTTACATTGATAGACTGCGCGCAGGCTACGGAGACCGCGCACGGTTTCCCAAGGTGTTACCTTTTGTGATCGGGTGGAGGCAGGGTGCATCGGGAGGCGCCCAGAACGTGGTGTGTGATGGATGGACACGGACGTTGTGGAAGGATGGAAGAAGCGCACCGTGTACTTGGTGTCGTGCGGCGGAGCTGGCAGGCTGTCAGTATATTATATGTAGTACAAGACAAACTCAACAGGAGGATATTATGATTTATACTGTTTTGTATGGCGTTTTTGGCTTGGATACGAAACCGTCCGTGCAGGCAGCTTCGACGCCTGTGCTGTGAGATACTATACTGAACAGACAGTGCGCAGGGCTATAGTGACCGTGCACTATGTTGTAAGAGTTGGTTAGTTTGCCGTTATGGTGAGACAGGGTTCAAAGCGAGGCGCCAAAAACGTGGTGTGCGATGAATGGACCCTCAAGTTTTGAAAGGGGAGGGGGCATGCAGTCTACTTGTTATTGTGCGGCGGAGCTAGCAGACAGTACATGAAGGCAAATTGGAAGTACTACTGTATTGCACATACTGGATACTACGAGCATTGCATTGCGTCTACGAGTATACAGCTACGCATGCATGTGCTACAGAGTATGCATACCGGTATCATACTTTAAGTTGAGAGCAGATAAGTTGCAGTACATACGGTAGTAGAATACTAGTTACAGAGTGAGCAGACGATCTCTATCCTATAATTCTACTTCGTATGTGATAAGGGGTTTGCTAGTGAGAACATAGGGATGCCGATGCTCGCCAGGGGACGCTTCATCTCGGTCAAGTTCTTCTCGTTACTTATTTCATGGAGAGCTCTCGATAGGATAACATGATAGTTACTATTCTGCTTGCCTTCCGACAATATAGCGTAAATGCCGATAATAGAGTGGGGAAAGGTGGAGTCAGCCATTTACCAGGTTGATCACCCGACTCCTTGAAAACATGTATCTTCATACATGTCCGGTGCACGAAAACTTGAGAAATAAGTGTGGACAGGGGTTTCCTCTCGCTCTCCGGGGCATAAAAAAAAATCTTCATACATGTACGATCTACGAAGATGTTTCCGTTACTATAGCACGCCATGTGATCTCATACGCGGAATACGAATTTTACTATCTACTCCTACTGTTACGTACTGCACCACACATAGCCACGTCACACCATCACACATTTGCCCACCCTGAATAGTTGCATATCACGCGACGATTTAAGGATGATGGCGACATGTTCTAGAAGTAGGAAACGGGGGTCGGAAGTGCCGCTATTCGAACCAAAACAAATGAGGTTACGGATGCATCCAGCCCACCCATCATAGAACAAGGCTTTGACGCCTCCCGCGTGGGACCATCGCGCCATATTCCAACGGCAAGCGGGCTACGACGAAGGCAGGGAAATCCTTGTAACACGTTTTTTTTTCATCGTCAGTTTTACTTCGAGCTTGAAGACAAGCCGCGGGTACAGGTGTCCTCCCTTCTCGTCATCAGTAGATGTTGCCGCCTACAGTAAATACGTAACTGTGCCCTTTTGTTACGATCCTTCATTTTTTATCGCGCAGAGGGTTCAGGTGTCCTCCCTTCTCCCCATCAGTAGATGTTGCCGCCTACAGTAAATACGTAACTGTGCCCTTTTGTTACGATCCTTCATTTTTTATCGCGCAGAGGGTTCAGCATTCCCCCTGCTCGTCGATTTCCATCGAAATGTTGCCGACTCACGCTCTTGCGCTTTCCGCTAATCAACGTTTGTGTGATCTGTCACCTTGGTACGTCAAGTCCCCAAGCATGATCGTAGTACAGTAGATGGCCGCCGCGATGGATACACCAGTTACCACATGTGCTACGAACGATCTCTGCGGGGTACTAGTAATCCGGACCAAGTATGTTGTAGGCGGCACTCCTGGAAGCATGAAAACCGCAGAGACATTCAAAGGTGGGGCCACCCTTTCGATCTTGGTAAACAATCTGGTTTTACAAAACGCCGAGCAATATCACGGCGGGGGTGGTGGCTTGATATTTTCTGAGCTCCTCACATGAAGAGCTTGGTAGATATCAAACCCTTTTGGTCCTAATAAACCATCCGGTTTTACGCAACGCCGAGCAATACCACGGCGGGGGCTGGTGGCTTGGTTTTTCCTGAGCTCGTCACATGAGGGTTGGTGGCTTGTTATCTCAACCGAAACACGACTGCGAACAACTTTTGTTCGCGCATAACCCAATCAACATTTCCTTGCGCTACCCCAGAAACAAACACGCAGCAGTAAACGCGTCACACCTAAACCGATAGTTGCTCACTTGGAGAGCTCAGCCGGTCAGAAACATGTATAGTAAAAAACGGTATACCGTGTGAAATGTGTCAGCACAAAAAAACTCCCTACAGGCGTAAAAATAGACCACGAAGGTAGCCAGATGGCAGAGGCACCCAAGTGTATAGATGAAAGGACCAGCAACTACAGCCTCGCCCTTGCTCGCACACACTGTCCTCGCATACATACGCTTCTACCGAACTACGTCTGCAATGTAATCATCTCCCGCGGGGTAGCACCTGCTTGAAAGTATACACAATATTAATCCAAAATCAATCGTACAGTAGCTACGGTACAGGTCATGATACAGTGATCTTTCATTTCATAAATACCACGCCTTGGCGTACTTCCTCCCCCCCCCCCCCCCCCCCCCCCCCCCCCCCCCCCCCCCCCCCCGCATACGGTACTATGTATTGATGCATTCTTTCGGAGACAGGGAATCACCAGCTCGCAGCAGACAACCGACGGCTCCTGGGTTCTGTTCACGCACGTACTCGCTCTTATTTCTTCCCGCGCGACCACGGCAGCCGGTGCCACTGTTTGTTGCGCCCAGCGCTAAACACGCTGCAAGGTGTGCCTTCTGTGCGCGACAGGTGCCGTATCACAGCGTCACACGTGGCGGCCCCCCACACCGCCCCCCTTCCACAATGTATGCCAGGAGCAATACTTGTGCAATAATCTAACAATGTACTAACCCTCGCAAGGTGTCGATGATCTCTCAGTTTTGATGGTACGCATGGAAACAAAAGGTGAGCTATGATATTCAAACGTCTCTACAAAATATGTGTCCGCGTTCACATTGTGCAAGGGGGCAGGGGGGGGGGGGGGGGGACAGTCTGTATTACTGTGCCCGGCGATCAACACGATACATAATGCGTCTGCTGCATGCACCCGCTACTCATATTTACGCCCATACCGTCGGCATGCGCTACGCGAAACATGAGGTCGGTCCTCAGCCGACGCCTAAGCAAGCTACTACGATAGAGGCAGATCACAAACTATTTTTGAAGACACTTCAACTCATGCGGAGCTTCGCACATCTTTGGGAATGAAAAAATATTTCGCCAAGGGCCTGATACGCACCAGCCCCACGGCTATATCCAACGAGTGGTCGTGCCTTTGCAACGAAGCCTTCCAGCAGCAGCAAAAGCAGCAGCAACAGCAGCAGCAGCAGCAGCAGCAGCAGCAGGATTTTTTCCAGGGGGT
The DNA here is from genome assembly GCA_031763025.1 of Macrocystis pyrifera. Lineage (NCBI taxonomy): Eukaryota > Phaeophyceae > Laminariales > Laminariaceae > Macrocystis > Macrocystis pyrifera. The sequence goes on from JASSKH010000014.1 coordinate 5,338,104, forward strand.
TATCAACATTTGAGGAGCTCTGCGCCTCTGTGGAGGAACAAGCTAGCAAAGCTAAGGGTCTAGTACGCAACAAGCCCCGCATGACCAATCCGACGAAGAGTATTGTAAAGTACGCATTGTCTCCCCTTCGACCAAAGCAACAAACTAAGCCCGGCGCTCTACGCGGCCGCCTGGCCTAGCTACAGCAGGTACATTTTGACGAACGGTGTAGCGATATACGTATTGGGTGCAGAGGTACCGGGTACGAGCTCATCTCTTGTGTATGGCCCCCTTCGTCAGGGACAGAAAATGTGTTTCGCTCAAAATGGGCAACCATTGTCGTAGCGTGGCCCCGGGAAATAGGCGCATTAGTTGTTGTCTTGATGGTGGTAGCGGCTCGTGTGGAGTGACCTGTGAGCTAACTCCAGCACCTGCTCAAATATCGTCACAGCGTCCACCCGACCGGCCCCCATGCGATCAGAAGCGAAGGACACATGCCACGCATATAAGATGAGTGCGATCGACCGAACGCTGAAATTTCCTAAAACAACTCGCTCACGTCGTATACACCTGCGCACGAAAATAACCTTGGGGGGGGGGGGGTCTGTGGGTTTGGGCGACTGAATGATGGAGCCGTGTTTGATGCCCAGCGAGCATCTCGATCAAATCCGTCTAAACCGTCGATGCGATTGCCTCGACCAAATCCACCTAAGACGATGAGCAGTGGCTTGACTACTCCATCGCAATGCTTGCGGTCTGTACCAGATGTATCGTGGGCCTCTACAAGTATTTTTTTTAATCAATCCACAGTACAGTAGCCAAAATAAGTAACTATATTATTCAATTTCATCCACCACTAGTACCCCTGTTGCAAGTTCTCCAGGCGTTCAGGCTGGAGTCTCTTCAATCTGCAAAAATGTGTTCGCGGGTGCCTATCGACGTCGCCCCTTAAATCCCCTCCCTGCTAGGTGCGTATCGTATTTAGGGACATACGTTGTTGATCCATCACGGGGAGGGGGGGGGCGTGCTCATTGGTTGCTTGCCTTAAGTCATTTGACCATTGACCACGCACCCCGTTCGAGACGGAGCAGGGGGGGAGGGGGGGGGGGTTATCGTGTGCAGCCTGGTAAAATATTTGGTAACTCAAGTCAATGACTGATTCACCACCCCCCCCCCCCCCCCCCCCCCGCCACGCACAATGACTTCATGCTACGATAGGCGTGCCCTTAATATTCTCTGAGATGATCCTCACTGGAGCTGGTCTACCCGAACATATTCGACGCGAGCCGACGAGAGGGAAGAAAGCGCCGGAATCGTCTCGGCGCAAAACGAAGAGCAAGGCACGAACCGCGGTAGTGGGGAGGAGGAAGAAGAGCGAACTTCGTGACCTCGGATCTTAGTGGCGACTAGTGAAGGAGAGGGAGAACATGGGCGAAGATAGTAAATGATGATGGGAAAAAAAAGAAGAGAAGAGAAGACAAGAAATAAAATAAAAACAACTGGTGCTACATGTGGGGGGGCCTCGTACCCCAAGTTTTACGACACACCGCGTGTTTTTGGCCTCTCGACCGAGGACCGAGGGGACCACTGTCGTACTTCACGCGAAAGCTAAGCGTGCGCTTGGTTTTTCTGTTGGCGTAGCCTAAACACCAATCGGTCCCTTCAGGGCGTGGCGGCGTATCGTGAAAATCCCACAAACATTGCGCGAACGCCTTACATGACAAGATTGCAAACACATGGGGGACGCCACTCAGCCCCTAAACAGCGGCTGTAAAAAAAAAAACGGGTATCCTTTACATCAAGATGAGCAATAAGTACCGTGAAGACGCGTTCTACGATAGAGGTAGCACGTTTCCGCTAATATTTTTTTCTAGATGACGGGGCTCCTTAACCCAAAATCGTCGGAATGTCAATATTGTTTCGAAATAATGAACGTTTTTATATACTTGGGCCATGGGATTGTTCATCGGGATGCAATTTTATTTTTGCTGTAGTCAGTTTTCGGGTGAGGTATGGAGCTCCTTAAGGTCAAGTGAGGAGCGTCACAAAATCTAAGGTGAACTCTATCGCAAAACGCCTCTAAACTGATGTGCGAGGTCTGTATCGAACAATATGTAAGAACAACCGAAAGTGGGTACTGCGTGGTCCCTCAGTGCCCTTCAGGAACTCATCCCACCAGTCGTAAATGGCGTGGCAAAAGAAAAACATGTATAAGGCACGGTCCTTTCGTAGAACGCGGGACGCGTGATACGGTCGAGGTAGCACCTAAAAATTATGAGCCTTATCACTTGACCTTAAGGAGCTCTACACTGTTAGTGACATCCAAAAACTGATTTTGATAAAAACAATAGCATTTATATCAAGTGCAACCCGAAGAGCAGCCCCAAGACATGCGTATATCACGAGTCGTGACGCCCGCTATTGTAGAGGTGCGATATTTTTTTCCGAGTCTCTCAATTGAGGGGCTCTATACTAAAAGTGGGTCGTTTTGGAGGAAGTGAAAGTACAGTGGTCGGTGAACAATCCTATGGCCTAAAGCATGCATCGAAAACAAATACAACAACAACTATTACGGGGAGCCATAGAAACCCTAACTAAATATTGTTAGTAAAATATGGAAATACACGGGTGTTTGTATGTACAGCAGGTCTTATTGGCTATGGTCCCCCGCAATATTAAATTCCGACAATTCCGGGTTAGCACCTTTAGTACCGCAACACCGTTTCGGACTCAAACCGGTCAAATTAAAACTAATGTGTCCCCAAAACGGGACTACTGTCCGGAAAGCCTCGTCGTTCAGAAAACGGTTCTGCTAAAGCGTGCTACTTCTATCTTAGCACGCGTCTTCGATATGATCAACCGCGGTGGCAACGGTGTCATTGGGTTAAGAAGCTCGGTCGGTCAGAAATACTTTTTGGCCTAAAGGTGCTACGCACTCCTATCGTAGCATGCGTTGCGTCCCATACCCACGTAAACCGTTAATGCCTGAGTACTGCTGTGAAAACGTTTAAATATAGCCCAAACTTCCTGTCGATCTCGGACTTCAACGTACGATAGATACGCAACATGCAACATGCACCCTCAAAATTGCAGAGCCCATTGAGGAATACCAAATTTGGGGCTCCTACGAAAACGAAAAGCGATAGTGATAGGTTCGTGCAATGGGTGAAACATATTTAGGCACGGTAGAATTCACTGAGGACCAACCAGGGAGCTGGCTGCGACTGTGCACGTGTTTTAAGCAAAAGTTCGATTTCTCGTGGCCTAGGCTTGGTCTTTGTTGGGGTTTCCGTGTTTTGGCGAATGGTAGTAGGAGGAGTAGTAGCTATGTCGGGCGGTACCGCACCTTGATGGAACCGAGGCTTGCGCACATCATGGCCACGCCGGGAAGCATTGCCCTGGCCGTCACCACGTTCAGCACGGGACGCGGAAGCCGAGGCGGAGACACCCACGGCACGCGCCCCTCTCAATATCGCCTTCGACGTTGACGGAACACCATGTGAGTGGCCACGTCGAACATCGACCGCGTGCAGAAAGGGAGATAAAACACAACGACAAGCGGAGATTGCGCAGGATGCGGAGGACGTTGGGGAGTCGGAAAGAAACACGGCGAAACAGAGCGCATGTATCTCTCTTCTTGAGTCCACACACGTCTACGATGGAGTTGGCCGGTGAAAACTTGACTAAACGTGGACAAAGACCTCACGCCACAATCACGCTGGAAACTGGTACAAGAACCATCGTACATCAGTCGGAACAAGCGAAACCTGAAAGCAACCTTTATAGAGCGTCTGTAATCAATATGCGGTCAAACTTCCACAACGCTTTGCTTAGTGGCACGTATTGCTTCTTCGTCTTTCGAACAACACATTGTCCATTTCAACCGCGCGCACAGGGGCGGCGCGACGGCTGCAGCTGATTTTCGCTTCAAAATACACAAACGAGCTTTCAACAAAGATGCCTTCTTGTTGTAGGCATGAAAGACAATCTTAGAGGGCCCTCGCAGTATATAGCGCAACGCGCGTGACGATCTGAACACGCCACATGATTGTGAAGGCTAACAAGTTGGGAAGCACCGGCGGGGAGGCCGGAACGCAACAACAGAGACAGCGATCACGCAAAAAACAGACGCATATGGTGCATGTCGTACGCTTCCGGCTTTAACACCGTGTGAACGTTCATTGGCCAGCGCGACCTCTGAACGCGTTCAAGTAGAACAACGCCAAAATGTGTAGGTACTCGTCTCTCAATAGTGCGGCTCTCTCACCCACGCGAAGGATGACGCAGCTGAGGCCTTTGCGACGACCAGCAGTTGATTGATCCTCTTCACGGCCCCCAGGCACGAGGTGCAACCCTTGGTGTGTCTCTGTCCAGCGGCGGCACCAACAGGAGGGCAAACCGGCGAGGAAAAAAACATTATACTTCGCGGCAATCGTTCATATGAGGGGCACAAGGCTTTGTGGTGCTCTCAAAAAACGACGAAGGTTTTCTCGGGTATCCCTTTTTCAGACGCTTTCGCCGATCATCTTGTTTTTTTCGTATAGAGATGTATGGTTTCCTGCAGGGCACTGCATTGAGGACCAAATTCAACTTGAACAACAACAGCTGCCAACACCGCCCCTGGGAGATATTTACGTAAGACCTTCAAACGCCCATGCAGCAGGGTTCAGGCTGGATTCAGCGCGCGGGACTCGACGACGATATCATCGTGGGCGTCGTGGGTGCAAACAAATTGATGTCTGGAAATAGTGTGAACTTTTTGCCATAACCTGATCCCTTCTGGCCTCTATAGAGAAGGGGGTACCCAGAGGTAGACAGCAGCGCTGCGCTGGTCCCGACTTTCCTCGCTCTCAGAGCGACAGAACCCAGGCTCCGAGAACGTAAGGACTAGGCACAAACTACGGCGGGTATGTAGTTGTCCGGCTCTGCCCCTGTTTCGAGGTTGACACGTTGCAGCGACAGATAATATTTTTTCTATCGGGGCAAACAAAATCCACTATGGGAAAACGTGTATTGCGCATTCGGTGCGGCACACGGTAAGCATAGGGTGCGTATGAGTGAGACGTGTGCTACTATAGAGGTGTTCCGGTAGGGTTTATGAGAGTCCTCGATTGAGGCAGCGCTATCTACTATATTTACTGCAGTGAAAACAAAGCGCCTACTTGTTTGCGAGAGAATGAGCAAACGTCTACGTTTTCGATCACGGATTCTATCTGTGACGTACATGAATAAATATTCCCAAATATGTTGTGAACCTCAACCGTGCACACCTCGGACAAATAATGATCTATCTATATATCTACTGTAAAGGATCTAGCTCCTCACCTGCCGCTGTGAGAGGTTGTGCAGAATATGTCTGGTACAGATCCAATCCAGGAAGAATGTGCTACACCATGCAGATTTTACGGTTCCCACCGGGCAACATGAGCTACACCACACAGATTATACAGATTAGGAATCTATCTATCTGCCCTGAACGATCTAGATCATGCACTGCGGGGATGGCCGTAGATAATTTGTCGGAGGTGTGAAACGGTGTTGGGTTATATGTTTGTACAGTAGTTCTCTAAATTGAGGAGCCCCTCTCGTCAGCCAGAAATTCTTAACATTGACCCAGATGCGCTACTCCTGTCACGGCACGCATCACGCGTCACGGTGGATAAAATCCCACACACGGCACCTCAACGCCGGTACTGTAGACGTACACGTATGTGCACCTCGTAGATGTTGAAGAGCTCCTCGGTATTGCGTTCGCGGGGAGGCATGCGTGCGTCGCAGCCTTCGCCCCACGCCGGACCATCAGGGGCGTATTTTTCGCCATCCACTTCCTCCTGTGAGCAGGAGAGCACGGCGCGGTGAAAAAGTGTAGTTGTAAACACCGGGGGGCACCATATACATCAACGAGAGATACACATCTCGTGGGCTCCACGCGGTTCCTTCACTCTTTCATCACCTGGCACGTTCTCACGCCTTGTGTGTATGATCTAAATGGCGCCTGGACCGCGCTTGTTCGCCTGTAGAGAGCGGTAGAAGGTTTATTTACGGTGTACGTACAGTAGCAGTCCAATCCCACTTCGTCCGTTTTGAGGCGTGCGCCAATGGACTGGCACGGGGGAGTACCTCTGAGGGTCCTCACATGGGGTGCGCCACACGCCCCCCACCCACGCAGCAGACGCCTGCCACGGACGACAGAGGGTGCCCCTCTGACTGCATGAGGCTTCCAGAGGACGCGCGCTACGATATGTATACCCGATACAAATTTTGTTCTGGTGGACAGAACGTGTGACTCAAGAGGCGTCCTTGACCGAAGAAGAACTGCCCAGTATTGTTCATCAAAAATATTGTTAGACAATTACATTTAATTTCACTAGTATCTTCGATAAAGCTGAGGTTATACCCCTTTTAGGGCTGCAGTCCCTGTTTGGGGGAACACCACTCAAATTCTAACAAATTTTGTCCGCAAAACCGGCGTGCAGTCCTTCCTATCAATATAAGGGTTTAAGCATCCGTGTATTTCCTCAGGATCAGCTTTCTGGGGGGGGGGAGTGGAACTCCTTGAGCGAGGAGAGCCTCAGGCAATAGGTGCTACACTCTCCTACCGTAGCTCACATACGATGATAGCTTGATTAAAAAAATGCGCGACTCTAACAACATTCCCACCGGCGTAAGGTGTACCTGGTGCACATCTACCAGGTAGTAGTTTCCAAGTGTAAAATAAACGAACCAAGATGCGGTAATCCCAACGAAATTCCTGACTCTTTGTGGAACTCGTCTGTCAGAAGTGGGTTCGGCTTAAAAAGCGCTCGAATATGGCATACAGGCATGCTATATCTATCGTAAAATGCGTCAGTAGAGTTGCATCCGGTCTCATATTTCACTTCGGTGGTAATAATACAGCTCTACTGACGCATGCTACGACAAGCACATCGGTGAAAAAACGATGGTGAACACGTATCAGGGGGGGGGGGGGGGGGGGGGTGTACTCATCATCATGCATGGCCGTAGTCGTATGACCGTAGACCCTCGCATTCCTATAATGCCGGGACGGAGCACGTCGGGTTTTCACCCACCAGGCCGACAGTTCTTGCACCAAGCGCGGAGCGCCGTGAGGTGTTGGGCAAGCCGCATGAAGGCTGCATCCTACTCAGAACCGCTTTCGAGACGGGTATTCTTGCATATGGATAACAGCGTCAACTAATTGATGTATTCTATGGTGTGGGCCGTTGCTTGAGACAGCCATGGCTTTACTATGTATCTGCCTGGTGGGTGCCTTACCATATGCACACTACGCGATACGACCACCCCCCTTGCGCGGAGTAAAGATTCTCCACCCCGCACAAAAATGATCTAACTCCACTGCCAGCCGTGGTGACCGCCAAAAAACGAACCAAACCAAACGGTACCCTGGCTGTCTACCTCACGCAGTGAGATGCGTGTTTTGCTGCGTAGTCTTTAACCGACGACAGCCCAATCAATACATATACCAGGTATATAATATTGGGGCGGTTATGGGGGGGGTGGGCGCAAAAAAAATGAACCGTGTGCGGGCCTCAACTCTGCAAGGTACGTGCTGGTGTGATGATTGATGGGTGCTAGCTTTGACATCGGTGTGTACCGTGTTTCGGCCAAAACTAGTTCTGACTCACGGAACTCCTCCTTAAGGGCACGGAGGAACTACCCATGGTCGCTGGAATGCAGCTACTGTAGAGTTTCTACACATCTGTTTCAGCGATAAATGGCGCCTTCGGACCGTTGTTTCCGTGGGGTGTTTTTTTCCGTAATGCGTGCGAAATATTTTGCATGTTTGTGAAATTCGACTTTCCTGATAATTTGTCCTCTGTTAAGTTTCACGTATTCGGAAAGTACTGCACAAACAGAAATGGGAAATAGTGCACAACAACAATAGACATTATGGGGAAGACAACTCCGGGATAAGAGCGGCCCTATGCCATGGGATCGAACATCGGGTTGTGGCAGTTGCGGTTTTCTCCACGACCAGGCCTTTTATATAGTCGGGGTATGTAAAGTAGAAGTTCCTCAAGTGCGGGACCTCAGGAAATTATTAGGTGCATCCATCTCTATCGTAGCTTGCATTTGGGGTGTAGGAGGCTCAGCATATGCAACCAATCAGCATAGTCCAGGTAGCCACTACGGAGACAGCACGCACTCGAATGTCGCGGGGAACACGGACGTAGTACCACCCGTCAAGCGGATGTACGGCGGTAGACACAACAGCCGCTGTGCTGTGATGTCTGTCTACCCCATCCGGATGTGTTAGGGGCGACGGCGTCATATCGTGCAATTGGACCAAACGAGGCGAGCGTGTTTCGTGTAAGCATGGCGCAGCGGGGTGTGGCGCTCGTTATCCTCTTTGACTGAATGGAGGTTGAAGTCGGCAGCAGGGCATTGGTCTGTGTACTCTGGAACGGAAGCCTGGACTTGCCGAACGTCCCAAAACAGCCCTGAGGCAAGTGCGTCACCATGTACACACACGGAAAAGGGGATCAGTAGAACCTTGAGAACTGGAACCGCCCTGAGATAGACAGTATATATGTGTGTATCATATATATGGAACAACACGCGTGAACCCAACGACGACTTTTTTACGCGTGTCTGCAGCTACACCTTCCACCACGCCGCTAGACGGGTTGATACTTGGCACAGTTCGACGCGAGTCAACCAGGGAAGAAAGTGCTTAAATCCCTCGCGAAACTAATGCAAAAAGGTACGTATCGTAGTGGGGAGGGGGGAGAAGAGCCCGCTGCGTAACCCTGGATCCAAATTGCGACTTGAAGAGAGAGAAAAATAACGGCGAATATAGATGATTATACTGTATGTACGTACCGAGCGCGGAAAACGGCTCCCCCCACTTCAACCGTACACCTGCACCGTGTCACTCAAACGTTCGCTACGGTGGGACGGGCAGCTCGTAGCATTTCCTGAAGCTAGCTCCTTTCCTTGGAGAACTCTATTCCTCACCCAACCAATACGGCGGGTTCCTTGCCTTAACCCTATATCGCTGGATTCATACAGATAGAGTTTTGCAATATATGTCGTCAGTAGTATACCTACGTGAGCTCTACGAATGGTCATCGGGTTTCCACTTTCGCTTCGCTTTTCTCAAAGTAAAGCTCGTCGAGTGAGAATAGCCTCACAAGCGTTACGTGTTACTTCTACCAGAGTAGAGCTCCTGCTTATTATGGTCCCCTCTCCCCGTAATAAGCAGGCGTCCTCACATGACAAGCACCGCCTTGTCCGACTCGGTCGGAGTGAATACCCCCTCTTTGTAGTTGGAGCTGTTGTAGCCACCGGAGTCCAGGATTTTTTCCTGCCAACAAGCACCGAGCAAAACACCAGAGCACAACGAAGGACAAACAGGGGGGGGTTGGAGGACCGTTCCTACTCACCAATCAACGCGTACATATCAAATGGCGGGATGGCTTGGGAGGTGGATTCCCGTTTGTCGTATTGGGGGATCTGCTAGGGTGGGATGAGGCATGTTTCTGGCTAATGCCATGAAGGCACAGACAGTACGTGGCGACGTTTATAGGGGGGCGGTGGATAAGCGCAGGGATCGATATACTGTTTTGGTGGTTGGAGCCTAAGGTAGACGAGAGGGTCATGTTATGTGTACAGTTCCACACAATGAGACGCCCCGCCGCACGGTTGTTTCTTCAAAGCTCCAGAACCGAGGAGAGATGCTTGCTGTGCACCATCTTACTGTACGCGCCGCAACTCTCAACATCTTCGCAAACCCCCGGAAGGCTCCATCCGTTTTTTGTGGATCGCGACAGAGTCGAGACGAAATACACGACATCACCGTTCGAACCGCCGATGACGTAGCCTATCCAAACGCTACGAACGAAACTAGAATGCCGTTCCTTGGGCCTGTTCTATGTTATCATCAGAAGGTGGGCGATAACAGCGCTGTTCAAGAAACGCACAATTTGTTTGCTGCCACGCGCGCTGAAAAAAGGAACACACAAGCGCGTGGGCGATCACGCGTGGGGGAAGGGCGTCGATGATCCCCCGCGACCCACCTGGTGGTGAAGCAATACCATGTCCTGGTCGAGAAAAAGGTGACCGAAGATGTGCTGCAGCCAGTGTGGTACGTGTTGCGGCTTCAGACTGCCACCAACGACGACAGCAACAACAGCAGCTCCCACGTTGTATGTCAGGGTGGGCTTCTGAGATGAGCAAACAGAATGTAAGGCGAGACCCTTAGAAGGCTCAGAAAGTAAGGCGCCACCGCTAGAAGGCCTGGAAAGTAAGGAACCACCCCTAGAAGGCTAGGAAAGCAAGGCACCACCCCTACAAAGTGGCCTTCCGCAACACCAACATCAGACGCATGCTACCTACCACCTGATATTTTCTGACGATTCTGACTCGAATACCTCTGTACTAATAGCGCGTCAAAAACAAAAATTCGAGAAATCGGATAGTCCGACGATATTGGGTTAAGGCGCGTGGTCGGTGATGAAACACTATGGTCAACCCTTGTTACCCCTCTCGCAGCACGCGTGATTAGAAGGCGCATGCATGTGCGAGAAGGTACTTAGGTGCGACCAGTGCCTACGGTAGACGATGGCGGGCGGCTCTTTTTCTTGGCCAAAATCGCATTTATTTCGCAATGATGGAGGAAGCGTCTCGACTAAGGGCATGTATGCCCTGCTTGGCAAGATCGTTTGCTTTTTGATTTAAAAATCGATTTCGTTCGCCCAGACTTAGCTAACTCCTCGGGTTAATGTAGGAGGCGTTTTATTGTACCGAGAATATTGTTTTCCTGAATGATATGTGCCCCCATACTAGCGCTCCTTAAGCGAGGAGTCCCAGAAAAAAAACTAAAATACCTGGTAGGTGCTGTGCTTGTCTCTGCCGTAGCAAGCTTGCGTCGCTTTTGACAAGCATATTTTAGCTAAAGTATTGGGGGCGTACATGGCGTTCTCTGTGCACGATGAAACCAATGAACGCATCTGTTGTTAAAAACTTCGAGAACTGTTCTACACCAGCTCCCAACGTTTCTCAGCTCGTATTCTAGCTCCCCCCTTCTTTTCCTTCCTTCTCCTCCTCCTCCTCCTCTTGCTCACCCGCCAGGAACACGAATGATCTTCTTTGTTTCGGTGCCTTCTGCGGTCTCGGCGGCAAGGTACAGCTGAAATACCAAAGAGAGACGTGCAGCAGTGCAAACGGTGGGTTGTAAAAGATGCGCGCCGGGAGGGCTTCGTTTCGTTCTCAAGAGATGACGTTCAAGAGGCATTCTCCACTATGGGGCACATCTCCTGTACGATGCGCTGTTCGTCACCGTCTGACAGCCGATTGAAAAGTACGCGCGTTCCAGGAAACCCCGATAAAAAACAGTACATACATGTACTGTAGCTCTGCTGGTCACTCGAAGCGTCTCAACATCACCCGGCAAACAACCTTCTCCGCGCGGGGGCTGCTGGCTGTGAGGCACCGCAGCGAACAGGGTACATGCAACACGTGGACAGGGGGAAGGGGTGGTCCCTCGACCTGAAGCAAAGGTAAGGCCGAACTTCTACTGATGTAGAGACCAACCATCTCGCTCTAACAACACTACCTTCGCAAGGGGAAACATGGTAATCAGGTCCAAATTTGCTTCATACGGCTAGTGTAATACCTACTGGTATAGGAGCTTGAGCACATGATGGGTCCTGATTACGATTGTCCCCCGTAATAAATGCCTGCCACGGCGGTATGGGTGCCCCTAGTATTTTCTGAGTTGCTCCTCCTTCGCTTGCGCAGCTCCATACCCCACCCCCGCCGAAAATACGGTTTCAAGAAACGTGTACACGTACGCTTGACGGGGTGAGTAATCGATCCCATGGCCCACGAGGTCTAGAAAGAGCAAAATGGTGAGGCGTTCTACGATAGAGGTTCACACTAAAATTTCTGAGGCTCCTCAGTTGAGCATAAGGAGCTCCACACCTCATACGAGAACTGACTTCAGTAAACATCAAGTTGCATCCCGATGAACAACCCCATGGCCCAAGTATAAAAAACTCTTTTTTTCGAAACAAGATTGGCATTGCGGCGTCATTCAGAAACACTTCAGCGGAAATGTGCTACTTCTATCGTAGGACGCGTCTTGTCTGGAACTTGACGGTAAGGCGTGCCTTGTTGGGCAGTTCCTCAGTGGAGAAGCCGCGTCGGTCCCAGTGATCAAAAACAATGGCAGAAACGTGCTGTTCGTACAAGGCAACAAGGCATGCCCTATTTATCGTTGCACGCGTCACCCCGATTAGATAGATAGACAACCATCGCTACGGGCGGAGCCGTGGCCGTACCGCGAGTCTGTCTAAAAGAAACGTGCCTGGCAGAGCATGAGGCGGCACCAGCCGGGTCGGGTCGGCACGCCGTATTGAACAAGCCTCATCTTGCTTCCATCTTCAAGGTTAGTGTCAATAATCACCTATTCGAAAGCAGCAGCAGAGAGAGGGGCGCAGAAAAAGAGGGTCCCGGGAAGACGGGGTCTCTGTCTACGTAGGCGTCGTTTTCTCGTACTTATAGAGAGATGATACCCTGCAACTAACTACGGCACCCTCCTGGTATGGACTGCGTGGTCGAATCAGACAATAACAGGGAGGCCTACTTACAGCAGGATAAACTCGGTCAGCCATGGGATGGAGAAATAAAGCAGAAGCGCACACGACGCTGCCATCGTAAACACACGGGCAGCAGATACGTCAGGAACCGCGGATATGTTTCTAGAGACAACGAACGACGATTCTGCGTTCACAGATCAACAACATTGTCTTCCGGCGCCAGTATCGGCTAGTGGTGCATGCGTGGCACGAAAAAGGTGAAACTGAGTTTGACTCTTCCGGTGGATGGACACTTACCAGGGTGACAGGAAGAGCACAAGAGGAAGAACCGAGAACCACGATGGATGCCCGTCGGCCAAGAGCAAACATGAGATCCTACCACGGAACAGACCCACGCAGTACTGCCTCGGAGCGTGTTCGGGCGCTGCCACTCAGAGACTTTGTTCAGGACATCCACACATGAGAGCTCCAACGGTGGACGCAATGTAACGAAGAGGTTCGGAACAAACACTAATATAGAGGCTTCTCGCATGAGGAGCTCTATACTATTCGTGAGTAACTAGTAGTATTAGTCAGTGCAACCCCGACGGACAAACTCCTAATTTTGTGAGAAAGATTCAGAAAAGTGTTGCGAGTGTTTCGGGTCAAGGAATCCCGACATTGAGGTCGTTTTTTAGCCGAAACGTGCTTCCCCTCTAAAACAGGACGCGTCTCGGCGGCGACTACTGCCCCTGGCAACAACCGTGTCGATGACGTGGCGCGTGCTTTGAATGGACTAACTTCTATCGCGTCAACGGTGGACGTCATCCTCGAAGGGGGACATCACCTTCAACAGGGCGTGATTTATTGTCGTGTACAGCAGTAGTTCAATTCCTACTGGCTGTGCCGCATTGCCTCTACTAACAATGTTTCTAGCAAGAAGTATAAATCCAAGATACGTACGCTGTGGCACGCCCCTCCGGAAACATCCGAAGCGACGGGAAGATTTTACAGGCAATCAAACTCACGGAATAGTGCACGCCGAATCGCGAAGATATGGTCGATACCGCTAACCAGAGGGCAACGCGACATGGCGACACAACACTCGGCCAGCACAACGAGCAATGCCGCGGGAGCAGAGGTGGAGCCTTATATTTTTGTGAGCTCTCTCCTCACACGATGAGCTCTCCAAATATCTCACCCCGAACAGGACTTCGAAGAACGTTTGATTTCGCGCAACCCATCGAACACTCCTAGTGATCTAGTCTGAAAAGACCAATTGTACCGCTGCTGTAGTATGTACCTGGTGCAGTAGTAAAATCATAACGCTGACTGGTGTACTAACATTTTCTCGTATGAGGGGCTCAACCGGTCAGAGCATATTTCGGAACAAAAACGGTGCAAGCCCCATCACCGTGGGGTGAGTCACACGCCAACGGGCATGCCTGCCAAGCACCTCGACCGCTTCGAGACCCCGGAGACACCGACGACACCGCACCAGCGACATTTTTTGCGTCATCAACCGTCGAGGAGCAAGGTGTTTGCGCCCAGCAGCAGTAGGGGTAAGAGCACGTTGCACCCGTGCCGCTCAGACCCGCTGCGCTGTAACACCGTACGCAACACGGACACCAATTTGTATCATCCCCCCACATCACGCAGTTCGGCGTTGATGTAACCGTAACCTTTGACATTATTTTTTTCCTAGGATGACCCAAGGGGGTAAACCTTGCCCGGATGGTAGTCCCCTCTCATCCATCACGAGGGTCCACTAAAAACACTCGAAGTCCCTTGGCAAAAAAAAAACGAATCCTCGATCTCACCAGGCTAGGCGCGATAAAGTGCTCGGCGCAGCTGACAGCACCAGCCCCTACGAACGGAGGCGTGAAGTTGAAAGATATCCCGTCCTGCAACGTCAAAGGGGCGTGCCGAGAAACGTGGACGCGTGTGGATTTTACTTGGGGGGGCTCTGTGTGCCATGCTCGAGGCCCGGCTCCGCCTGACGAGACGCGTGTTTTGCCTCCTAGCGGTTGCACCTAACTGTTTATTAGGCACTTTCTCGCTGGAGGGAGCTTTCTATATACTTCACCGAAAAACTGAATTTCGAGAAAACAAAATGAAACATAAACCACGCGAGCGAGACAGACAAAGACCCTTCGAGCAAAGTGCGCAGCAGAAGGCAGCAGCGGCGGCTACCACCCTCGCGAAAGCCGGATGCCTTATGTATGGCATACCTTGCTGATACCAGGCGCCGCGAGCTCGATATTGACGGGAGCGGCCAGGTTTCGGTCTCCAATGATGCCTGTGGAGGCGGAGAAAACCCCGGCAGCAAGGGCGAGGAGGGAGGCAGGCGGGAGCTGAGGGGGTGGGAGGGGTGGACGCATTGTCGACTTGTGCTATGGGAGCGGTAGCACTCGTTTCTTCTGGGGCTTGTTATTTCTTGACCTTAAGGAGCTCTATACGAACATGAAGCCATTAGCAAGTCACCCAAAAACTGATTGTGATTAAAATTAAACGAATAAACGGACGCTCAAAATCTTTCAGGACTGCACCGTCCATTGTTTGGGGACCAAACCGCTCAAAATCCCAAGTAGCGTTCGTCCGCCGAAAGGGGACTGCGGTGCTAAAAGGGATGAGAAACCTCGACTTGTCGTAAGGAACAGGTCCAACTACTGTAATATTTTGCAACAAAAAACGGACCGATGAACGGCATTTGGGTACGGTAGTTCCTGAGTTTGGGATCCCCACCTGTCATAAAGTTGTTTTCAATAGTATGTGTACCAAATTATGTACCAGATATACATTTATGCATGAAGAGCGTATATATATACAAACAAGGTTCCCCTTCGTGATGTGAGTGTTGTGAAATAAATCCAATGGGAAATCGCAAGGCGCAAAGGGACACGCAGGAAACACAATCACGGGACTCTTGTTGGAGAAACATGAGGCATGGGGTTGCTGAGGTGTTCAAGAAGCAAGTACAGTAGTAGTCGGTTTTCTGTAGGAACGGGAAAGGCATGAAGCAAGCGCTGCCACACGGCAGCATGGAGGGGAAGGGTTCAAATGTGGGGTTTGCATCATGGACGCGTGCCGTTTACGAAACAGGGGACACGTCTGGGACAAAATACTCACGATTCTGATTGACGAGGTGCCTCCGCACAGGAACTACCCAATATCGCTGGATTGACCTGTGTGCTGCGATAGGGGTGACACTTTTCTTGGAAAAACTATTCTGACCGGAACTGGTTTCTTAACCCGATCTCGTTGGAACACCATTACCAGAAATTATTTACGCTGCTATTCGTGCGGTATATAAATGCTTATGGTGTACGCTCATCGAGGCGCACTATTTACTTCTTCTCTCAACATCCAGGTTTGGGCGATGTTAAGATCTCACCTATGGAGCCCGAGAAAGCTATAATTGCACGCCTCTGCTGCCGAGGCACGCAACGAATATCACTTATTTTTTGCGTTTATATGATTCCTCGTAGGCCGCGGGATTCTCCGTCAAGCGTTCGCGGTTTGGTTTTCCATCGAGGTAAGGCTTTGGGTAGGATTTTCAAGACCTCTTTCTTTTATGCGAGGAGTCTCAGGAAAAAAGTGGGTGCACATACCCTATCGTAGGACGTGTCTGTGTTTCGGTTGCATATGATACTTGCACATGGGACATTGGGTTCATCCATCTCGGACGTGTTTCGGTTGTCAGTTTCAGGGTGAGGCAGGTTAAACGCATGCCACGGCGGGGGCAGCAGCTAAACGTCCCGAGGCTCCTCGCTTGAGGAAGCTCTGTACGCTACTAAAAACGGAACGTTGGGGGGAAATCAAAGGACAACCCGATGCTCGATCTCGTGGGCTATGCGTGTATCCCGGAGATAGTGGGTACTTCCTCAGTTCAGGACCTTTGAAAAAAAATGCCCAATGTCACTGGGATAGACGTCTACAGTAGGCGCCAAAGTGCTACCCTTATCGCAGCACACGGCGACATATACAAGGAACTTTTATACTCAAATACGAAGACCAAGCGGTCCTTCTATTTACGCCTACAATTGTAAGCGATTTTGCCGCCCGAGCTCACCGTGGTGGGCGACGACGGTGTGCGCCGGATCCTGCCCAGCGATATGCGATGCAACGCGACGAGAGAGGCGACGGCATGAGGCGTGACGATGCGGTGTGATGTGAGAGTGAAAATGATGAGCATCGAGGTTGGATACGACGCAGAAAACATGACACCTGACATCGACACCGCAAAGGATGCGTTCGCAAAAGCGAATTACTACATGTTTACAGCACTGCAACCGATTTGGTAGTGGTGGTGGTGGTGATGGGGGTGGTGTACTCATGCCATGCAAGGCCGTAGGTGTACTACCAATGGCGAGGGGGCAGCAAACAAGCTATACGAGTACCCTTGGTGAGGGGGTTGCAGATCGTCCACAATAGTCGTCGTATACAAATCCAGAACCGACTGGCCAGATGGTTTGAAAGGTAAAGGTCAAACCCCCCATGTGCTTGCGCCCAGTCCAACATGGGCGAAACGATCGACACTGCCGCTGGCACCACCTCCGCCTAATGCCATGCTCTGCGCTCTGTTATGAAGGGAGTAGAACGCCTTCCACGATAGGGATGCGACGCAGACCGGGTGCTACGAAATCGGCATACAGTTTTTTGGACAAACTGTTTCTGACTTGACGGGCTCTGAGGGACTACCCACTAATCTCGTTGATTCCATATAGTTATGCAATTTACTATTACGGGGGATAATATATGAATAGGACCTACGGTAACGCAAAGACCTATATATCTCCCCATTTTAGTAACCACGTTTGGCCCTATTTACTATGGTCCCCCCGTAATAATCCGAACAACACCTGCGACAGGCCGAGGTTAAAACCCCTTTTAGGACCGCAATTTAATCACTCATATTACAAGTAGTGCGTTCCCAAACACGACTGCAGTTCCTGAAAGGAACTGCAGCGTCTGTTTTTAGTCTCAAAAACCCGTCTGTGGTGATGATGGTGCTTCCGGTAGTGTTGCTGTTGTTGGTGGTGGTGTTGTGGTGTTGTGCTGGTGGTGGTGGTGGTGGTGGCGGCGGCGACGGAGGTGGTTGTCGTCGTCGTCGACGTCATCGCTGCCATGGTGGTGGCCATTGAGCGTTATCGATCCGTATGACAACCTAAGGGTAGACGGCGTACAACGACCTGGGGAGCCCAGCACGCAAACCGCTCATCAAGGAGCTCGTGTCGGTCGCAGGTTGTGAGGGGGACAACGAAAGCAAATGCAAATCCCAGAGGGGAACCACGTGTACGCGTTCCATTGTCCCATCGTCCGGGCTTTCGAGCGCTTTGGGCGCTTCGGGGTGTCAGGGAGGCCGCACCCAAGCGCTCGCCCAACGAATACTGCTGCGTATAGAACCACGCAGAACGTAACTCAGTTGAATGTTCGGACGCCCTTCCTACCGCCGTACGTCGCGTGCACAGATATCGTCATGAAGACGCCTGCTACCTCAAGGTACGGGGTGCACCTGTGGTTTCTAGAGTTATTCCCTTGACCTCAAGGAGGTCAGTACAATTAGTAAGTAATTCGTGAGTCACTGAGAAGCTGGCTTCCAGACAAAAACGAAATTGCAGTAGCCCCATGACCTAGGTATGCAGCGAGCCGCACACCACAACCGGTGTTCCGACGATGCTATTTTGCTTACCGGCGGCCGATCTCTCCACTGCTGAGGAGCTCTACGCCATCGAGAAAGTGTTCTTGTTTTACAAATTCAAATGCTAGGCCCTACACTATTAATAGCACCGCGTCTTGAACTTGTTGCCTGTTCCTGAGGATCCTCACATGACGAGCCTTGCATACCTCACCGAAAATCATATTTTGTTTTAAATGAGGAAGTACGTCTCATGGACAATATCGAAAAACACCACCGCATATGTCCTTACGTCTGTTTTATTACGGCGGTATTGGGTAATGTATCGATCTGTTACGGGGGACCATAGTACGTAGGATCTACAGTACACACAAAACCTATACACTTGCCTATTTTTACTAGCAATATCTTGTCCTATTTTCTATGGTCCCGCGAAATAGAAGCCCCTCCCTCCCCCCCCCCCCCGCTCCACGTCAGTCACAAGAAACTTGGAAACACGTGCGGCTATCCCCAATGGTAGCTAAAACCTCTGCGAAACAGGCACGTGCACCACAGCACCGGCGGTGACGAGGGCGGTGGCAATGGCAGAGGCGGAGCACCGGTGACGGCTGAGCTGCGCATCACGCGCAAGCAAACTACTCACCACAAGATTCTCCATCAAGGTTTCCCACGCGTACGGCAGGTCTCTCACGTAGGGCGAGAGGGCGACCACCCTTCCCGACTTGAGCGCCTCCGCGTCGATGAGCTCCGGGACCAACGCCGCCGGGTGAGAGCGCTCTCGAGTCCAGCGTCCCGACCGTTGTCGCCCCACACCCAGATCATGCCTTGCGCGACCTGTAACAAAATACACCCACGGAAGGCTTCAGACGGCACGACTGCGCTCTGAAGAATCTTCTGGGTAGGACTGACGGCGTGGCGCGGGAAAAGAAACGGACGTAACATGCGGCAGAGCTCGCTACCGCTGGAAGCTTGTCCCCGTCGGGGACCTCGCAGGGCCAAGACGCGACCCACCGCAGATGCCCTAGGGTGGGCTCCCTACATGGATTGCTTCACCTGCGTGGGGTAGGCCTTGGCGCACGCGGCGACATGAGCCTCGTCCTTGCCGCTGTGCTTGCTCTGGGGTATTTTCAAGCACTTCCCGTCGCTGTCGAAGCGCCATCCGTGGTACGCGCACCTTTTGTGCAGCGCCAAAAAGAGATGATGCGGCACAAAAAAAAACGTCATATTGACACCTCAAGCACGTCGTTGTGTTACGGGGTATTGTGGTACGGGTCGGGTCGGTTTTGAGTCGGTACTGGCGCACTGAAAGTGCTATCGTCTCAAAACCTCCGCGGCATGGTACATAGCACACTCGTTGGACTCGTGCGAGGAAAGATAAATCGAGAGATACTTCAAGGTCTAACCTTTCGAAACGTACAGTCGACAGTAACTTAAGCGAAGATTGGTCGCGTGGCCTTCAGGCTTCCAATACTCCGGACCCTTCATCGTAATTTGGTGGCACTGCAAGGGAGCTGTGAGAAGATTAGGAAGGGCAGAGGGCCGAACATCACGCCCCCAGAACCTCATTAATATACGGCGCGCAACGATCACAACCGAGGCACGTATACATGGCGTCAAGCGAGAAATGCCGTGTTGTTTCCGATGCCTATCCGTAACCTAAACGATGAGCCCTATATCGCCTATTCCCCAGCCTCCCTCCCCCCCCCCCCCCCCCCCCCCCCCCCCCACCCCCCCCCGACCAATCCATTCGAAACCATCATCCATTGCAAGCCCGCTTCGCAAAACGGTTCTTAGAACGACGCAGCTCCCTGACCGTTAAGCGACTCGTTGAACGCTTGAAGCCGGTTCGTGCTTGGTGCAAAACAAAATCTCTGCCTGGTCGGCGAAAACAAACGGGCGTTCTCGGCCATCGGCCTTGCGAGGATGCGAGGGTATATATTCGTACGACTACGGGTATGCATGGTATGAGTACACCCCCTCCTCTCCAACCGCCGAGTTATGTTAGGCGAGGGGGCTCACGTTTACCTTCCACAGTTTTCAGCCACTGAGGGCCATTCCACCGCGCGAGTGAGTCCAACGCCCTATTTCGCAGTCTTGAAAAAGCTATTGGTATTTTCTGGTGTTCGCGAAGCACCGTCATGAGAGTGTTCATCACGACGGCCCAAAACCAGACACAAACCAAGACGCGTACCATGATAGAAGCGGCACCTTCTGTTCTGAGGCCCCTCACCTTTGGGAGCTCCATACTTTTAGTAAGTCATCGAAACCTGATGTTTGAGAACTATATTGTAAGGCTTAACCCGAAGGACAATCCCATGGCATTTGCGGTGACGTTGGATACTACAGTAGCTCCTCAGTTGAAGAGCTCCGCCAAGTCGTTTCCGCCTAAGCGTGCTACGCGTGCCCCCTACCCATCGCACGCCTCTGAAGTCTGGTTTTGAGTGAGGAACGGAGCCTGCCACCCGAGTGGCCCAAACGCGGTAGAGAAATAAAACTGCCAGCAAAGCCCCCCCACCACCCCCCCTACCTGGTCGGTGAAAACCCGACGTGTCCCTTCCCGGCATTGAAGGGATGCGAGGGTCTATGGTCATACGACTACGGCTGTGCATGATATCGAGTACCCCTCCCCCCCCCCGGTCAATGGTCAAATGGCTAAAGCAAGCAATAAATAGGTACGCCCCCCCCCCCCCTCCCCCCCCCCTCCCCCCCCGCTACGAGTAACCGTAGCACCAGTCACTTTTGAAAGCAGGGCAATGTAGGAAACAAGGTGTGCTAGTCAAGCTCACAAGAGTGTGCCATCTTTCTCCACCCTGCCCTCCGTCAAAGGGGCGGCCCTGTGGGGGCAGCGGTCTTCGAAGGCGGCCCAGGTTCCTTCGCTGTCCCGCCAGACGACCAAGTCCTTTCCGAGCAACTGTGGCTCGACGTTTCATACGGACACATTGTTTGAGTGAGAGAGAATGGGTGCGAGTGCGAGCGATGCATGTGTCAAGAGAGAGGCTAGGCTAAACAAATCGAGCGACAGCGCAACAATAGCGTATGTTTCTTATTTCTATATTTTCCTCGTACGTATGTGCGGCCGTCGCTCTTGTTGAGGGTCTTCACGTTTGGAGCTGGTGTGGCAAACATCCAGACAGACACGGAGAGAGGGAGGGAGGGAGGGAGGGAGGCACCCCTGTTCGGTTTTGTTAGCAATGACAATCCAACCATAGGATTTTGTGAACGCCAGGAAAACGCGCACATGACTAGGTGCGTAATGTACGCGTGTCCTCGTCTTCCCTGCTGAACCTGGATGTTATCTCTGATGGCTGCATGGCACATGATACGGTCAAAATCGGTGGACGAAAGTTCATCCATGTGTTCGCCAGCCGAGCGCCTGTGAGCAGCGGAATGTATATTCTTCTGTCAGGAGTAGACGCGCACCGCAGTCAGATCGTCAGCCCCCCGGACCCGCGCACGGCGATTACGTTTGCAACACCTACCGACAGACGGACCCCATGCCCCTCGCACCGTCCGACCGATAAACACACCCCGAACACACCATGATCTACAGCAGACCACCTACTGCAGTTCATCGCCTTCCATGGTGAGAGGCGTAGTGCAGGAGCCGCATCGTAATACA
This sequence comes from Macrocystis pyrifera, assembly GCA_031763025.1. NCBI lineage: Eukaryota > Phaeophyceae > Laminariales > Laminariaceae > Macrocystis > Macrocystis pyrifera. The sequence continues at coordinate 5,359,882 of JASSKH010000014.1, forward strand.
GCTCCAACCCAGAAAGCACGTGCTCCAAATGACGCAGATTATGCGAGTCCACTCGGCAACATGGGCTAAATAGCACAAGATTGGGAATAAACATGCCCTGAAAATATCTATATAAATCATGAATTGGGGGAATCGATGATTTACCCGAGGTGTGAAACGTTGGGTGTCAAAATGCATCTTACGGGTCGCGTCATCGAAATCGGATGTGGCCAATCCTGCGCACCGTGCGGTGTCGGATCGCTGCGCCAAAGCGACTCCAACCGTCTTATTTCTGCGAACGGCTATGCGCTTCCAACACTGCCGTCGGCGTCTAGCATGTCTTCAGGTAGTGTGTACACGGTAACCCTTCTTGTTTACGGTGAACAGCCTCGCCCCGGTGAGCACGTTTCCTACACACATACCAGATAAACGAAAACATCCCGGCCCTGCCCCCCTGGTCCCTCCTCCCGAACCGTAAAGCTTAAAACGTTTTCCAGGGAGTAAACGGCGACTCACAGCAAATACATTTGCGAGGGTCGGCATGATACCCACCTACGCAGTAACCCTTCCCCCCCCCCCCCCTCCGACCCCCCTTCCTGCATATGAAGCCGGAGGGGGGTGGGGGCGTAGGTTACACTACAGTAGACTCCGATAAGCCACGCACATATGTCGTTGCTGGTTTGGGGATACACGCCGATACGTATCCCTGCCTACTCTCCGTTCGGCCAACTCCTTCAACTCCCCGGCTTGGTGAGCGTGAGTGGAACTCCTTGTATTTTAACGGCCACATGGCCGAAAGGTCTGTGTGCCCATGGCTGGTACGATGAGACTATTTACCACTCTCGGGGACAAGCTACATTTCCTACTGGTGGCGGGGGCTTGCCAGCGGAAGATCTAAGGTACTGCTCGGAACAGGAATACAAGAAGCTCTTGGACCGTGATGTGAAAATAAAAACTGAAGCTTTTACATTCCCGGTCGGAGTGGTACTGGACATCGTTCGTTTGTTCACGGTAGTTTTCGATACAAACCTATTGCGGGAAAAGGCCGTAGTTATCAGATCCCTTTGCGGTGCGCAATGACAGGGGGATAACCTGCTTTTCTGGGTCTATGGTGGGTCCTAGTTACTTTGGCCTCTCCGGAATAGGCCACGCGACCGCTCCTCGGGCTAAGCGTACGCTGCTTCGTACAAAAATTCTTTCTTTTAGGTGTGATATGCAGCTACTCTCCTCGAGTTAGGAGCCTAGGGGGGTGTGGAGTTGTAGTTGAGCACACCCGCTGTCGTGTCATGCGCGTCATCGTCCAACTCCTCATGCCGGTTTCCCCTAGACTCACCTGCACGGCGTGCACCCGTCCCGCGTCCGTGGTTGCTTCGGAGAGCATTGGGTACCACTGTGTCGTCACGTCCCGGGCGCACCACGTGCAACCAACCCGAACCGCGGCAACGGCGTGCGTTGTGTTTGTTTTGTCGAGACCCATGCGGGGAGTAAGCGGTACACGTGAACGAGGTTGGGGCGAGGAATCAATATGCCGTTGTCAGAGCCAGCGAATCGAAGCGCCCTCACGGGATATATACGTTGAATATTTCGTTTGCGTGAGACTAAACTAGACGTGGAAAAAGCGACGTCGAGTAAGAACAGGTAAAGTACCGCAATGGGGGCGGGGGGGGGGGAGTCCCAGACAACCTCCGAGCAGTATACTGTAGTTTGTTCCAAAACACGAGCATAAAGGTGCATTTCAAATTCCATACGGTCAAAGTAGTCTGCATCTGGGGGTGAGGTTGTAGTCTGATGCGCGCTGTGCACGGTGCGAGCACGAAGCGCGAAACGCCTACAACGTAAAACACATCTACGACGATGCTTGCCGCACAGCCGAGGTGCACCAATTTGTTTCTGCGGTTCCTCACTTGTCCCTAAGCTCTATACACCTTACCCCAACTGACTGATTTCGGAGAGGAAACCCGATGAACAATCCCATGCCCTAATGTTACCACACAACGAAATACATTGCAAAACACGAGAAGAACTATTACGGGGGTCCATAGTTAATGGGACCAAATTTTGCTGGTAAAATACGTAAATATAGAGGTTTTTATGTACACCATAGGTCCTATTAACTATGGACCCCCGTAATAATATTTCCGACCATCTAGAGTGAAGGTGCCCTCGTCATTCAGAACAAATGTCAGCCAAAACGTCCTGCCTCGATCGCAGCACACGTCAGGCTCCTCCCTTCAGGAGTTCCCTACGGCCAACCTCACCTCTACAAAACTGACCTTGAGAAAGAGATGTACTCTAATCTTATTAGCCCCTTCAGGGCCGCACTTCCGTTTTGGAGGACAAACCGCTTGGAATCAATGTATAGCCATATATATATATATATATTCATATTTCAGTGCAGTGCCGAAGGGGTTTTAACCCAGTAATGACCTATCCCATCAACGTTTAATTAATTTTGGCCTGGAGATGTGGAAAGAGTACAGTTGTATCGTAAGAACTCCCTTGGGGTTTCCAATGACTGTTTGGCTGTGTTAAGTTGAGGGGGTGTCCCGATTGGCGAACACAGCAGTATGACCAGAACGTGCTACGTATGACCCCTATCACAGCGCGCGAGCAATACCACGGCAGGAGTCGTGGCACGTTATTTTCTGAGCTCCGTGGTGGCTTATGATTAATATCGCTACTTGGATTTCGAAGAGGTTTTATTCGGGCAACCCGACCATTTTTTTCTACACACTATATAGTCCTGAGACAGGTATACTACAGACAGTAGTAAAGGGAAAACACTAATCGGGTAGGTGGTCACTCGAGGGGCTCAGCCGCTCGGAAAATACTGCCTCAGGAGGGGAAAAGATGCAACCTTTACCGGGGGAGGGGTCTCGGGTCAACTGCCCGTACATACATGTGCGAAAAACCCCCCGGAACTCCGCGGGCATCGTTGCCGAACGAAGACACAACCCCAGCGCTGCATGCAGCGCTGTCGTTTTCCGAAGCTGGAACCACATCCTTTTTCTGTACCTTCTGTCTGAGTGGTGGTTCTTCTGTCATGTTATCGTCCCACCAGGTGCTCGCAACGGGCAGAACGGCGATGTGATAATTGGGTATGACTGATGACACGCTGTTCGGTTGACACCAAACGAGGAACTCAATAATCTCTCTCTATGTGGTAGGTAGAAGCGTCAGCTAGGTCCTGGACCCTGGGGGTTGGGTCCTGCGTCGTCCCATGTGCTCGATGACGTTGCGTTGCACGCACGCTTCAAGGTAAGGCAGTATCAGCACCACCATCAATATCAACGGCGACAACAACAAAAACAACACCAACACAACCACACCTCTAAAAGTGCGACTTGGTTCGAGTACGGTTCCACCCCCCCCCCCCCCCCCCCCCCCCCCCCCCCCCCCCCCCCCCCCCCCCCCCCCCCCCCCCCCCCCCCCCCCCCCCCCCCCCCCGGATCACGTGGCACATTCGAGGACGTCCTCACCCCTCGTGACGTTTACAGGGCACACCTGAAGAAATGCACTTCGAACAATCTTATCCTATTGCGGCGGATACCCAATGCCCTTCCCCCCTCCGCCGCAAGACGATTGTCACACAATCGACCGTAATACGCGAGAATCAGTGACCACGGGACTTTTACGGGAAGATTTGAACGGCGTCGGGCCCCCGTGGCACTCCCCACAACGGGGTTCAGCCACGGCGAGACTCAACGGGAGAGTAAACACGGGCTCCGGCTACCCCGGTTACACGCTGTGTGTGTACAGGATAGAACCAACGCACCAATCAACGGTATTGTTTTGTACTGGACGCGGCTGCAGCGGTCTTGCACGGCAATATGCCCGGCATTGTTCAAGCACCACGGCGGCGGTACCACAGCACACAACACGCACGTGTTGCTTGGTGAGGGGGTTCGAACCGCACGGATATCCCGAGGTTTTGGTACCGAGCGAAGATACCTACCAGGTACACCGCCACGTCAAGCACGACACACACTTTGTTCAGCTCTTGTCATCCATACATACGAATGGATCACGAAATATTGAGGTGTGGGGCACGCGGTATCCATTGATTACGAAGTATTTGCACAGATGGCCTGAACCCCCCCCCCCCCCCCCCCCCCCCCCCCCCCCCCTCGTAATGCAGGCGTATGAAACCCCTTGCGGAAATATTGATCAGTGTAGCAAAACCCCGCTAGGTGTCGACAACCCTCAATTCGGTACCCATAATGGTGTGCTATTACGGGGGGTCATAGTAACTAGGACCTACGGTACGCACAAAAAACTATATATTTATCTATTTTTATTAACAATATTTGGTCCTATTTAATATGGTCCCCCGCAATAATACAGTGTTCAATGTCTCCACAACAAGCATTCGTTTTCGCCCACATCGGGCAGGGGGGGAGCGTCCCGGCCACCTGTACGACTATATCAGCGTGTCATTGGGGACGTGGCTTAGCCGGAAGGGTGAGTCTCACCCCTCACCGTCCCCCCCCGTGGACCACTCTTCCCCTTGTCCTGCCCTCGTTCACACTCGTTGCACGAGGGATCCCCCAACAGATGCTGCTTCCACGTGAATCCCTCGACGCTTTTACCGTCGCAAACGGTCGTGGTGCTCTTAGCACCCGGGTGCGCCGCGATAGAGCGATGGTCCTGAGGACACCTACCAGCCCCAATGACACATCCGTGAAAACCCACTGAGGAATGCGAAGAGAGCAATGTTTGGCTGGTTACACCCGGTAGGGATTGTGCACTTGTCCGGAAAGGAGGTTCAGTCAGAAAGAACGTACCAGGTACGAAATAGTGACCGCAGCAGTAGAACCAAAGAGAGTATATATATATATATATATTATATTAGTACACTGCCGTTCGTACACGAAACGGGATACACCATTAAGGCCAGCGCCAGTGAAGCGAGCGAAACCCAAGCAGCTTAGCAAGAGTACAGCTTTACCCGTCAGACACGACGGGTGTGTGCGGACACTTTTGTTCACAAACTGTTTTCAATAGAGACGATAAAAGACGCCATTGTGCTCAATCGCGGGACTCACACGCCGTGTGTTTATATTTTTATGTTACAGATTGATTCTGGACCGTGCCCCTTTTTTCCTCAACATGTACCGGGTATGTCTAATGTTGATTACTGCCCGAAAGAAAACGATGACACCCACGAAAATCGAGATGCTTGTGCGAACCCTTGTTTCAGCCCCTCCTCCTGTAGCGCGCGGGGGGCGTTTGATATCTACTACATGGTGCACGTCATGTGGGTATGTCGTATTTTATTCACGGGGGTTTGCAGGCGTTCGATATATTATTTGTTTGTTCTTGCTATCCGGCAATGTGTACCATGCTGTATCATGCGATTCAACGTTGAGCACTCAAAAGCACCCCCAAAGAAGAAAACCGCAAAAGGCGTCCTACGCACAAAGCCTAACTCCCTTCCTGCGTGAGCTTCACATCTTTTGCTACGCTAGCCGCCCTTCCACCTCTTTCTCATTACACTCACTCTTATTTTCCACTCTGAGTCGGTATGTAACTTTTTGCGCAGGATTTGTCTGCGCAAGAAAGGGATATGAATATAATAATATATGTTAGTGTTTACGCCGGGCTCGTTTTGCGACCAAACGGTATACGACACTTTCACGTTTTTCGTTGGCATGGAAACGGGATATATACATCGTAGGTATCTACATCTGATCCAAGGCACCTATCGTTCTATTCCGGGGGACCATAGTAAATAGACACAAATATTGTTAGCAAAAATAGGTAAACACATTGGTTTTTATGTACACCATAGGTCCTATTAACTATGGACTCCCGTAATATCAGGTACCATGTATATCGCATGATATTGCGCAGGATATATGTTGGCGGAGCAGGATTTCCCTTGGTCACGAGAGCATAAATAAGAGGATCATGGGTCCCGCCGAAACGTACGGAACAGAAACCACGAGGAATGCCGCCTGCTGTGAATTTTGGAACTGCGGTTCCTAAGGGCGACCCTCGCGAAGCTTTGCCTTCCTGGTCAATTCACTGGCCAATGAGCAGTAAAATCTGTCGGGATTTTTGGTTCTAGACACGCCTTCGTCAGGTGTTTCTGCTGATGCCTGTTGGCGCATAACGTATCGAGCCTAACGTTCCCCATCAGCCACACAACAAGTCTTTAGCGTCGACGAACGAACGTGCCGCCCCGCACATATGATCCAATAGTACTCATGGCGAAACCCCGCACTAGGCGTGTGGGCGCGGCGCATAAGTTTGATCGGGCAGCCCGCCCCAGAGGTAGGCCCTTCAGCCGATGTCGAATGTCGAACCGACTGGTTGTTGTTCGAGCTTCAGCTCCCAAAACACACACATAACTGAAAATGGGGTCTCAAGGTCAGTGGTGATTATCGGTCTTGTCCAACAGGATAGGATGGGGAAGTGGAGAAAAAGAGAAGCATCTCAAAAAGTTAAGATAACTTCGTAGCAGCCCACGGCGTTTCTGCGACCGCCCCGTGCATAACAGACATGTGGTGCTACTACAAAACAAATTTTGCACAAATAGACCAGTAGCCGAACCAACGTCATGCTACCCTCCCATACAAACACGACGTGTGGTGCTACGAACTACGAGGCACATAGATCTTGCCGTTAAATGGGTGCGATCCAGTGATGCTATCACGGCCGTGCCACGTCCCAGCAACCCTTTCAGTTTTGTTCCTCGACAGTCCGTCCAGGTGGAGGTGCTGTAGTACAGACTTGATCTTCGGCAGATCGAAGTCTGATGGATCTTTCCAGGTCATCAGCTTGACATGCGGGTACTCCTGTATGAGACGTTGGAGACGATGTTGGTGAAATGCCTCTCCGTGATTGGTTCCTCCATCTCGGTTAGTAGGTTGCACAGTCGGGTGAGCTCGTTGATGTAACTGTCGAAGTATTGTCCCGGCGTCAAGCGCGCAGTCGCGATTGACTCCTGTATCGAGCGCATCGTTTCGTTCGTTGGTGATCGTTAAGTAGTTCGACTCCAGCTCCTTCTACGACTTTCAATCCGTTGCCGCGAGTTTCCCGTGCGCCCTCTGAGTGCATCGTCGCCAGCAGCGCCGACATTTTTTCAGTGATCAAGCAAAGGATAGCAAAACGATCCTCCGGGTCGGCTCTGTCATACGGGGCTTGGCGTTGGGCAAGAGACTCTTGCGAGGAAGCTGCCGTCCCCGTCGTCGTTACGCTGGGACTGGCGTGCCCCGTCAGTATGGGAAAGACAACTGAACGGGCGATGTTCAGCGTGAAGCAGGCCGTTTCGTACAAGTCATCAAACTGGTCGGGGTTCGTACCACTGAGTAGCTTTACCCCTCAATGCGCTTGACAGGCTGCCATTCGCGTTAAAATCGCCCCATGTTTCAGCAGAGTTGTAATTTCTCTCGTACGCAGCAGCGACGGCAAATTATCCGCACCCGATCAGAAGAACGCCCGTGGTTTTGAATACGCGCAGTCGGTTATTCCCTGCCAGCAGCAGCAGTGCAGCAGCAGCGGTGATGGTTGTCTCGAACCAGTTCGTCACGTATACACGAAAGCAATCGATCATCATGTATCGCAACGGGGGCGAATGCACTTCTACTCGACCAAGCAGTCGCCCCGCCACTTGCTTCGAATTAGCGTTTCAATCCTTCGAGATTTCACAGCAGTATACCCGTACTCACAGACCAGGGTTCACCCAAGCGCGCAACAGCAGTGTAGTCGTGGCTCGCAGCAATAGCTCCAGATGGCGATGATTGTGGTAACTGCTTGCGGTCCTTTGTATCAGCATGCAGCTCAAGATAGCGATGATCGTAGTAGCTCTGCAGATTTTCTTCTTGCTGTCCGTTGTCTTTCTTTGTGCAGCAGCTCGAGATGGTGATGATCGTCGCAGCTCTGCATGGCAAAGCTCAGTGTAACAGCAGTCCGGCCTCAGTGAGTTGTCGCTTCTCGATGATGCTGACGGCTGGCGAGTCTGCAGTGCGTACTTGAATCGGAGGTTTATGACCTTTTGGCGGAATCTATGTGATAGGCATGTGTGCGCGGCTCCTGAGTTTAGATCAGGCAGCCCCCCGCAGAGGTAAGCATTTCAGCCGGTGTCGAACCGGCTGGTTGTTATTCAAGCGTCAGCTCTCAGAAGAACATATGAAAGTAAACGGAGCTCAAGGCTAGTTTTGAATATCGGTCTTGTCCAACAGGACATGACGAGAAGGAGGAGAAGAAGAAAAGAAAAACGAAGTTAAGAGAAGTGGACGAGTGTGCGTGTGCACGGTCGATCGACCATGGAGCTCTCTAATCTCAAGACCCCCAGCATGCGGTGAATAGTAAAACTTGAGCTATTAATATAAGCCTTGGCTCAACTCGAAACGGTATTTATTTCGAGTTTTAATGCGCTATCGCACGTAAACCCAAGAAAATCTGACCCAACCGAGTTCCACCGCATACTACTGAATCGGCATTAGACATAACACACTGCTTGTGCTGCCGTAGCACTTTGTACTCCTGCCGTGGCCTACTCGCTACATGGGACTATGTTACCTATCAGGGACGGTATATACTACTGAATACTGCTGGGTGGTAGGTATCTGCGAAGAGATGGCCGAGGTAAGGGCAAGGATAAGGGTGAGGGACGCAGATGTATCTGGCAGTTAAGAAGCAGTGATTCGCTTCTTCTGATTTAGATCTTCTTTGTTGATGGCTAGAGCTAAGGAGGCGCTCTGGTAGGGAAGTGAGAGGTAGGGAGGGGAAGATCGACACCCAGATATACTCGTCCCACACCACGACACAAGCTCTCCTGAATTCCTCTTGTTTCATGTACTCCTATAGAACGTTCCTCTGGCTACCGATCGTTCTCATTTTATGGTCATATCTCCGGTAAGGAGCATTACTTTCGTCTAACGGGCTATCTGTCATAGAGAAAATTCGTAAAAGAACGTTACTCTCGGCTAACGGAATATCCACCGGGATAATCCATCCTTTGGATTATTTCCGTAGCCTTTAGACCACAAACCTGCAGGCTGTAATATCTATATCTACAGGCCATGAGTACTTCGCTCATATCAAATTAGCCCACCCTGAATAGTCCACAAAACTGCAGACTGTATTATCTATATATAGGCCATGAGTACTTCACTCATATCACATTATCCCACCCTGAATAGTCGTATATGCAGACAACAAGGAGGTCGAAGGGTGATGACAAAGCTCATCCCAAACGACCTGGAAAAGATGGTCGAAGATGCCGCTATACGAAACAAAAGAATTGAGGCTATAAATTCCCCTACACCTCGTAATAAGACCCAAACACCACGAAAGGGGGGGTTTCACGTAGAACAACCACGGAAAGAGAGACCAACGACAGGAGGAACTCCGCCAGATGTGAAGAGATGGCCGAGGTAGGGTAAAGGTAAGGGACGCAGTTGTATCTGGCAGCTGGGAAGCAGTGCTTCGGCTCTTCTGATTTTGATCTTTATTGATGGCGAGAGCTAAGGAGGTGCTCTGGTAGGGAAGTGTGAGGTAGGGGGAGGAGGAACTCGACACCCAGATATACTAGTCCCACCCCACGCCACAAGCTCTCCTAAATTCCTCTTGTTTCATGTACTCCTATAGAACTTTCCTATGGCTACCGATCGTTCTTCTGCTAGTATAAGAACTTCTCATCTTATGGTCCTATCTCCGTGAAGGAACATTGCTCTCGTCTAACAGACTATCCGCCATAGAGAACATTCTTAAAAGAAAGCTACTCTCGATTAACGGAATATCCACCGGGATAATCCATGCTTTGGATTATTTCCGTACCCTGAAGCCACAAAACTGCAGACTATATTATCTACATGTTATAGCCCACGATTACTCTACTCATATCACATATCCCTAATAAATACGCGTTCAACCTACAAGAAATGCTCATCTGCGACGATTTTGAGAAAAACGGGGGGAAAAACACAAAAACAACACTGCTAAGCAGCTGCTGCTGTTGCTGCCGCTGTTTCAGGGGTACACAGTCTGTAGTATGTACACGAAAACAAATACCCCGACACCCCACTGCAGCAGCAGTATACCCATTTGGGAGATCAATACAGAGGATACTAAAACCAAGCTACATATTACTATGTACGAAATTGATTTTGTTTCCGGCACACTTTTGCTTTCCTCCTCCGGCCGGGGGTCTTTCTCGCGATCTCGCCTGCGGGACACCCAGGGGGGCCGCGCGTGAATACGGCGCAAGTTTGTGCGCCGGCCGAGGTCCGCGTCACGAGCTCTTGGAGTTCCAAGTCGCGAATTCTGGCGAGTAACCGCCGGGGAGCCATTGCGACTCGAGTATTTCGCAGCTGCCAGGAAAAACATGTGGGACTGTTTTCTCGTTCCATCCGCGTAAATTGTGATGATTCTAGTAAGGACAAAACTACAAATGGACATACCTACGCCTTTGGAGCCATACATAATTGCGCCAGACATTACACTGCAGAAAAAAGTTCCCTGTCCCCTTCTGTGATTGGCTAACGGTCCAACGTACCTATAAGAGGCTCAAACGCTCTAACGTACGCCTATCGATGGCTGTTCGTCTTGAGCTACACCTATGAATGGATTCAAGTCGTACCTACGAATGCCTCGGCCGACCCCTTTCCTACCAACAGAAATACGGGCAGTCGTCCACATCAGATGCCGGCATTGTCAGCCAGGTGATCTTACCAGTCAACACAGAGTCCGAACGGATCACGAAACGCTACGAACGCAGCTTGTGCCGAAGACAGTACAGGTCACGTACGAAACTGGATGGCCGGGCCATCCTTAATTTTGCTTCCCTTCAACATCTCCGATTTTCTTATATTTCATCGTTTGTACGCAACCTGCAACTAACAGCGTAAGTGCACACATTACAACAAATACTACCGTCGTTGTAGTATTTTAGAGTATGCGGGTTCCTGGCATCCTGCTAGCATGTCAATGGCCGCAACTCAGAGGCACCTACTACGTACTGGTAGACATTGGTCGGCAGCCGGGCTGTAGTCCCGAGGACCGCACAAACAACACGAAACACCCAGTTCAAATTGTCTACATAGTAGAGTCGAGATACATCAAAGACGCGATTACAGCAGTACAAGTAGAAGTGCCTCATTGTTGCACTTCGCTGCACAGATGCGCAGTGCAACGGGTCTCGATATTGAGTGATATGAAAGATGAATATACCATGAAGGTAATATATTTGTGTTGTGTTGTGTGTGTGGTCTGCTGTGTCTTCTGTGCTTCGTGCAGCGTGTGCCGCGGTGAGCCGTGACGGGAGATGAGGAAACCATGTACAACATTGTATACATAACGTTCCATGTGTGCAATGCAACAGCAACGGCAATGTGTGAATAGTTCGATGTCGCAATTCAACCACCAACCACTCCTCCTGTCCTTCGCCGGAGCATGTGTGCCGTCGACGTTCAAACACCTGGCATTGTCTTTGCCCCTAACAGCACCCACGACAACATCATAGTATGTAGTGTTTGTATCTCCCAAGACCCGTCTCAACCCCTCAACCCCTCCACCCCTTCCCGGAGCCATTAATTGTGTACAAAAGACACCTGGTCCACCAATTAATATTGATCAGAACTTGGGCACCACATACGAACGACAGACAGGCTGAGCTTCACAAAGCATCAGAAGAACATCGGATGTTGTTCAAGGGAAGCAAACATCAGAATGGCCGAGACGTAGAGTTTCGGAGGTGACCCGTGCTGTCTCCGGCACAAGCTTCGTTCGTCGTAGTGTTTCGTGGATCTACGAGGACGTTTGTGTTGACAGGTAAGGTCCCATGGTTGACAGATCCAGCATCTGGTGTGGACGACTGCCCTTTTTTTTCTTTCCTATGTTTTTGTTTGGTGACCCGGAGAGCGAGACGAAACCCCTGTCCACACATTATTTATCATTTCTCAAGTTTCTGTTGGCAGGAAAGGGATCGGCCGAGGCATTGACAGGCACACTCTTTGAAGCCGTTTATAGTTCATATATAGAGGTGGGCACCTTGAAAACATAACGGTTTAACCGGTTTTTGGAAACCCGGCAGGCTTGTTCGAGTAGTCGGTTTTTGACAAAAAAAGGCGCGTTTTTTTTTTTTTTTGCCGGTTTAAACCGGTTGACCGGAAACCAGATAATACCGGGAAAAAAAAAACACGAAAAACCGGTTTAAACCGGCAGAACCGGACATAATTTGATGGGTTTTCGACAGAATAAAACCATTTCGAGTTTACTATATTAATAGAATAATAGACTACCTGCCCAACAGCAGTTGCAGGACTACAGCAGTAGTATTAGTAGAACATGTTGTACTACGTACCCGGTACCCTGGTAAGTGTTTACATCTACCAAAGCTCGGATGACACTTGTTTAATAATATTACTTATAATAAGAAACTTACGTAAAGGAAACGTAGACTCGTATACTAGGTGCCAGGTATATTTTATGATGTGCATATGCTTATACAAGGGGGCATATTATTGCGACTATGTATGTTGAGAGTTGTGCCTTGTGTGCCGTGTGCGTGAAGGCGTCGTAATTGACACCTTCCTTTCTGTAAGGTGTCTCACTTCGTTGTTACACGCGAACAGCTGACTGCTGCTCGGTGTTAGAAAGTCTTCGGCGGGGGGGGGGGGGGACCGATGCAAATGCAAGCGAGAAGTAAGCGATAAATTACTCACCAGCGGTTGTTTATTTTGGTCCCACGCAGTGCATCATCGCGAGACCCGTGTAATTTGTTTGGTTTGGTCCCGCGCAGTGCATCATCGCGAGACCCGTGTAATTTCCTGTTCTCTTGTTTGTCTCCTGTGATATATGACCACGGTCCATGCCGACTTGTTGTGTAAAACCCTGACAATAGTATCACTATTATATACCAGGAACACCGCAAACGTATCAGGTATACAATTGAGTTCGTCGAGCCTGCTGCACGTCCTCCATGCCTCAATATATTTTATAGATTGCTACATTACCAGAGCAGTACAACAGTCTTGTAGGGGTGCAATAGTTGAAGCTATACACAAATATATTGTGCTGTTGTTGTTGTTGTTGTTGTTGTTTTCTTCACACTAAACCGTTCTTTCTATCCGTCGACATCTGTTGTTGTTGTTGTTGTTTTCTTCACATTAAACCGTCATTTCTACCCGTCGACATCCAGCACAACCAGTGTCCGTGCTGATTCTTCAATCCTAGAGAGATACAAGTTCTGTGGTCACAAAGCTACGCCACAGAGATACTACGTTGCCACGTATGCAATGTAATGCCATGTCATCGTACTGCGTACGACAGGCACGACATACACATTCCATGACCTAGAGAAACGAAACGAAACAAAGAGAAAAAAAAAAAACACAACAAAACAAAACAAAAACAAAGACAATTCGAAACATAAAAAGAAGCAAGAAAAAAGAAACAAATATGTACCTGGTATATGTATATATAGCAACAAACCATCGTACCCCCCCCCGCAGGGGGCACTTGAAAAGAATGAGCTAGAAAAAAATAAATAAGTAAAAAAAAAAGAAGGAAAAAGAAGAAAACACCACTAGTCAACAGAGTAAGACTAAGAACCAAGGGAAAATAACAGGCAAACCAAACAAAGCACAAGGCATGCTCCAGGTAGCGGCAGCAGTTTATGGTACGAGTAGCACAGCCAGGATCTTCCTGCTGGCCCGCCTGGTACCTTGCTACCCTGTCTGCCACCTTCGTCCAGCGTTCGTCAACTATGCCCGGCCCCTCGGCAATACGAAACAAGCAAAGCAGGCTCGTCATCCACCCACGCCACACGACTCCCTCAATAGGCTTATCAATCGGAGAAAGGAAGATAAATAAAATAAAATGGAAATCACATAGGGTCAGCGCAAAAGAAGAAAATAAAATGAAACAAAAATAAACAAAAACAGGAAGACAAAGGAAGACCACGTTCGAACCAGCTGCATCAGTCGGCGGTACGAGTATTATAGTATACTATAGGCACATGTTCTACTTCTTAGTCTGACCGGTACCTGGCTACCCTATCTGCCATCTTCCTACTTTCGTCCACTGCAGTTTCCCTTCTACTCCTCTTCCCCCCCCTCTCCGCATTCCCTTGGTCGGGTTTTCTGCTACTCCTCTTGTTGCCCCTCCTCCCCCCATTCCCTTGGACACCACCCACGGCGGATGCGCGGCGCTGCCTACTCAGCTCAGCCTCAGCCTCGTGCCACCTCACCATGAACCGTTCGGCTGCTTCGAGGATCCCCCGGCACCACTTCCCTGCCTTTTTTGCAGCAGTGGGTCACAGCGCGGTCTCAACTCCAAACACCAAGGGAGCATGTTCCGTTGACCCTTCGGTTCGCTCGGAACTCCCTAAGGTCTTCGACCATGCATCTATGCCAAGTCTTAACCTGTCCGCCAGGTCTCGGGTTCTCCCCACCAGCAATCGTCCCGAACATTACCCGACTGGGTAATCGATCCTTGCTTTGCCGTGCCACCCCCCCGCGAAGAAGATACGCTGTTTGCGGATGGTCGTTTCAATGTTCTCGCAACGTGTCATCTTGAGGGCCTTCGCGTACGAGAGGGTGGCATGGTCAGTACGTCGGCACTGGAAGCCAATGACTCGCAAAAGGACTTGGTGGTGAGTCGTTCGAAGCTTGGCAAAGTGTTCCACTCTGAGGGTCCACGTCGCACACCCGTACAACAGGGTCTCAATCACCTCGGCCTTCAGCATTCAGACTTTCAGGCTAAGGGGGGGCGGTCGTCCTATCATACAGCTCCGGGCCGAACCGTTTGAGGCATGCTCGCATGAGACGGATCCGTCGGTCGTTTTCGAGCGAGAGGTCAGCGTTTTCGTGGATAATGACGCCTAGGTATAAGAACTGGGCCGTCTGCTTATACGCTGACCTGCTGCTTCGATATCGAGCGGTGGTGCGAGGGTTTTCTGGTCTGGCGTTTGTAGAAGCATGGTCTCTGTCTTCTCTTCCGATACCGTAAGGCCTGCTGCTTCGAAAACAGTCACGATGACTGTCATCATTTTCGCGAGCCCTTCAGCCGACCGAGAGACAATGCCTGCGTCATCGGCGTACAACATGCCCCATACAGCCCTTCGCACGCACGCCAACGGCTCCTGCTCCTCCGTTCCGACTAATCCAGCATCACTGAGTTGGACCAAATCCCTTACGATGGCTTCATCATGGCCAAAGCGTACTATTAATAGTACGACGTGCAACGCAGCAGCGAAGAATACGTTGAACAGCAGTAACGGTGACAGCACACAGCCTTGCCGCAGCCCCTGCGTGACATCAAACCATTCCGAGTGCTCGCCGTCATCCGTACGCACGCGAGCCCGCATGCCATCGTGGAAATTACGGATAATTCTCAGCGTCTTGGTTGGCACGCCAGAACGTGTGAGTACTTCCCATAACATCTCTCGGTCGACAGAGTCGTACGCTTTCTGCAGATCGATGAAGCACATGTACAGGGGGATTTTCCTCTGTCTTCCAAGCTCTTGCAACCGGCGCACGACGAACAACATATCAATCGTTGATCGTGCGGGTCGGAAGCCGCACTGTTCCTCCGGGAGTAATTCCTCGGTCTCGCAGTAGTTGCTGAGGCGGGACGCGACGATTTTCAACAAGACTTTGCCTGCGTGGGCAACAAGCGAAATCCCTCTGTAGCTGTTGCAGCGAAATCCCTCTGTAGTTGTTGCAAACAGTTCGGTCCTTCTTTTTCTGAAGGACCTTGATGATCGCATCTTTCCATTGCTGGGGGACTTCTCCTGTTACCCAAACATTGACAAGGATGTTGTGAAAGCACTGAACGAATGCGGGGTGGTCAATGTTCAGGAGTTCGGCCGGGAGACCATCTGGCCCGACAGCTTTCCAGTTTGACATCCCTTAGTACCGCAGTCCCGATTCGGGACAAACCAGTCTAATTCCAAGTGATTTGTCCCCAAAACGGGACAGCGGTACTCAATTAAGTGCTTCCGTCATCTCGTCCATCGATGGTTCATCTCCGAGCGACAGTTTAACGGTCGTGGTGGCAAGAGGTCGATGATCGTGGAATCGAGTTAAGCGATTCCGTGTTCAAAAGTTTGTGGTAAAACCCCCCCCACCGTTCACGAATTCGCACCTTATCCCGCAACAGCGTGCCATCCTCGTCCCTAATGAACTGTTCGCTTCTCGCTTTAGTCCCTTCCAATCCTACCGTACTCTTAAGGTGCTTGTAAAAGCCTCTCTGGTCGTTGTTCGCTTTTAGTCGTTCGGTTGCGGCGAGGTACGCTTCGAAGTACGCATGCAGTCCTGCGGCAATCACCTTGTGCAGGTTCGCACACGCAGATCTCAGTGTCTTCGACGCGGTTCTATCCCGGGGTGGGCACGCAAGAACTGCCGTGCATCCCCCTTCGCTGTCCATGCTAATATGAATGCGGCCAAGGTTTCGGCAGACTCACACCATCCATGTCTGCGGTGGCGACGTGGAGGGGGTGGTACCTCTACGAATTTCGACCGCATCAATAATAGCCGCAGTGAAAAACTCAACCATGCCAGACTACTGCCAGGCGGCAGGTTGTTGTTGTTGTTTTCTTCACATTAAACCGCTCTTTCTACCCGTCGACATCCAGCACAACCAGTGTCCGTGCTGATTCTTCAATCCTAGAGAGATACAAGTTCTGTGGTCACAAAGCTACGCTACAGAGATACTACGTTGCCACGTATGTAATGTAATGCCATGTCATCATACTGCGTACGACAGGCACGACATACACATTCTATGACCTAGAGAAACGAAACGAAACAAAGAAAAAGAAAGAAAGAAAAAAAAAAACGAACAAACAAAAACAAAAACAAAGACAATTCGAAAGAGAAAAAGAAACAAGAAAAAAGAAACAAATACATACCTGGTATATGTATGTATAGCAACAAACCATCGTGCCCCCCCCGCAGGGGATCTGGCAGACACTCGAAAAGAAGGAGCTAGAAAAAAAAAAGAAAAAGAGGAAGATGTACGGCGGTAGTGTGCTGCTGCGTATACTTCAGTACATCTATCGATATAGCCAAGGTCTTGTTTTATTCCATGAAATCACGTCACCTATTAATAGTACCATTACGTACGTACGTGCTGTTGTTATGGCAGTGAGCGCGATACCACCCCATTCCATGGTCGCACACCACCAGTAGCTCGAAATCTACATAAACAACACATATTGGACGCAAAATTGCCGTTTGGTTCAGTGACATGGAGGCGTCTCACTTTAACATCCGGTTAAAATCGGTTAAAACCGGGTAAAAAGAGCCGGTTTTATCCGGTTTTCGTTTTCAGAACAACAACACCTCGTTATCTGGTTTTCGTTTTTTTTATTTTCACCTAAGGTGCCCACCTTTAGCCATGTAGCCCAAGTTGAACAGCCATCGATAGATACACCTTAGGATTTCGAGCCACTTGCAGGTACGAAGGACCGCTGACCAATCACGGAACAGAAGGGGGCAGGAAGCCTTTTCTGGAGTGTCATATTGGGTGTGTGTTCTGCACATTGAATCGTTCTTTCTACCCGTCGACATCCAGCAATGTCCGTGCCGATTCTTCGAACCCCGAGAGATACAAGTTGTTGTGGTCAAAGCTACGCCACAGAGACACTACATTGCTACGTATACATTAAGAATAGTAGACAATGCAGACCAACGCCCTGATGGGTGGGGCGACTCGTGTATTGAGTCGAGCTGCGGAGACTATTGAGATGTTTTAGTGGGTTCAGTTCCTGACACTACCTGAGCCGGGAGAGATAAAATCTAGACTCAGGTGCTAAAATCCTCGGAGTAAACCACAGTTTGATGACGGCACGGACGGTCTGAGACAGGCCCGACTAAGGTGGAAGAAACGAACCGGGTTCGAACCGGTACCACGAAAACCTGAGAAATAAGTGTGGACAGGGGTTTCCTCTCGCTCTCCGGGGCGCGAAAAAAAAGAAGTCATCATACTGGATATGACAGGCACTACATACATATTCTATGATAAGAGAGAAAAACGAAACAAAACAACGAAAAACAAGAACAAAGAAAAAAACGAAACCAAATCGAAGGAAAAAATGAAAAGATAAAATATAATAAACTGTCGTGCCGCCCCGCAGGGGATGTGGCAGACACTTGAAAAACGCGTGCTATATAGAGATAGAGAATGAAAAAAAAAACACCACTCTACCTATAAACAGAGTGAGACAAAGAACCAAGGGAAAATAACACGCAAACCGAAGCACAAAGCACCCTCTAGATAGCCGCAGCAGTTTGTGTACGAGTAGCATAGCCAGGCTCTCCCTACTATTTTACAGGGGACCATAGTAAATAGTACCACATATTATTAGAGTACAAGTAAATATATAGGATTTTGTGCAAACCGTAGATCCTATTTACTATGGTGCCCCGTAAATAGTCCGCTTGGGACCTTGCTACCCTGTCGGCCGTCTCCGCCCTTCGTTCGTCAACTATGGATCGCCCCTCGGCGTCAGACAACACGAATAAGCAAAGCAGGCTCGTCATCCACCCACGTCACACGACTCCTTTCTTTATGCTCATCAATAGAAGAAAGGAAGAGAAAGTATTAAAATAAAAATCGCTGAGGATCAAGCGCGAAAAGATAAAAGAAGACAAAGGAAGACCAAGTTCGTACCAGTCGCACCAGTTGGCGGTACGAGTAGCTATTAGGCATGTTCTACTTCCTAGTTGGCCTGGTGCTTAGCTACCCTGTCTGCTATCTCCTTCCTACTTTCGTCCACTGCGGTTTCCCTTCTACTCCTCCTGTTCCCCCCCCTCTCCGCTGTCCCTTGGTCCTTTTACTCCTCTTGTTACCCCCCCTCCCCCATTTCCCTTGGACACCACCCACGGCGGATGTGCGGCGCGGCCTACTCAGCTCTGCCTCATCCTCGTGCCACCTCACATTGAACCGTTCGGCTGCTTCGAGGATCCCCCAGTACCACTTCCCCGCCTTTTTCGCTGCAGTCGGCCAAAGTGCCGTCTCAACTCCAAGCACTATGGGGGCAAGGCCTGTCGATTATTTTATGGCTCGGAACTCCGTAAGGTCTTCGACGATACAACTATGCCAAGTCTTAAACTGTCCACCAGTTCTCGGGTTCTCCCCACCAGCCATCGTCCCGAACATTACCCGACCGGGTAATTGCTCCTTGCTTTGCCGTGCCACGGCCCCCGCAAAGAAGAGCCGCCGTTTACGGCTGGTCGTTTCGATGCTCTCGCGACGTGTCATCTTGAGGGCCTTCGCGTACGAGAGGGTGGCGTGGTCAGTACAAAGTCGGCGCTGGAAGCCATTGACTCGCAGAAGGACTTGGCCAGTATGATGACATGGCATTGCATCGTCCACTACATGTGCTTACTACCTTGGTACGTATCAATGTACCAGGTAGTATCTCTGTGGCGTAGTTTTGTGACCACAGAACTTGCATCTCTCTAGGTTTGAAGAATCGGCACGGACACTGGTGGTGCTGGATGTAGACGGCTAGAAAGAACGGTTTAATGTGAAGAACACACACAGGAGGGTTGCTAGAACCAAGTGAAAAAATGAAAAACTTAAAAAAAATAAACTAGTACGGGGAACCATACAGTAGTAAATAGGACAAAATATTGTTAGTAAAAATATGTAAATATATGGGTTTTTGTCTATGCCGCAGGTCCTATTTACTATGGTCTCCCGTAATAACCTTTTCCGTAATTCATCATGTGATCACAACGGTTGCAACGGTTTCCATTCCGACCTTTGGGTGGCGGTATGGTATGTCGTTTTCTCTTCTTCACGGACGTTCTTGTCCTGTGTGTGACGAGACAGCTTTTCTTTTTGCTTCTTCGCGCTCTCCAGTCTCCATTCCCCACAAAAGGAAGAGCGTTTCGGAGAAGTCGGCGCGTTCGACAGGGCACGTCAGACCAAACAAACCCACATCGCGTCGACTTGCTTGGGGAGAGGCGTGCCTGCAATGTCACGCGGGACCTGCACAGACATGTGACTATTTGGGTACGTTGCGGAACGTCGTGGCGAAACCACAACGTTAGCACATTGCGGTGAGGGAAGAACGTACACCGCAACGCTTGAGCAACGTCCTCTAATATATATGCACCTCCATCGTGAGACGTCCTCCTGCTGTGAACTTTGCATAAATTAGCGTGTGTGACGTTGTCGTCAGGTTAGTAGAAGTTTTTGCAACGTTTGACTTTTTTTTTCCCAACAGACACGACACAGACCAGGTACGAGCGTAGGGTAATTGTAAATATTGATATTCATACTAGATACTGATAATGCATTGACGAAAAAACAGAAAGAACGTGCCATCGATCTGCAGCAAGCAATCAACGTCTGCATCGTAAAAGTAGCGTGTTTGTATCGATCGCAATTTCGGATCAAAAACATATTCAATAGATCGTTTTGTTTTATGCAATTCTTCATTTTTTGCAGAACAGGCGATGGAACTCATGAAAGCGTGTATGAAAATGTTGCGAAACGTTCGTCTTTCCCGAAAGCGGCACGTGCCGAAGTTTCATCGTCTTTGCTAAAAAATTAACTCGTGCTTTCTTTGGGCGGTTTTTGCTTAAAGAGCATGTATGTGTGCGCAAAAATGTCGTGTTTGTGTGATGCCAAAGATCAGAAAAGGTAAATGTGCAGAAGCAACAACACGCTGCTGACCATACTATTAACTCTAAGTTGTTGTTTTATTATGGGTGTACTTAGTCTCCATGTTGTTGTCTTCCCCAAGTTTGTGTTCATTTTCCCTTTTTTTCGCGTACTCACCGTTGTTTTCCCGAATACTCGTAACCGTTGTCCCGATATCGCGTTGCAGTTTTCTCCAGAATTTTGAATTTTTCGCGTTTTTGTCGTCGTTTCGTTTCGTTGATTTTTTTTCGGGGTTTGTTTCCGATTTTCGCCCACCTGCTGTGTTGTCAATACAATACTACAACCGAAACCAACCACACGGACCTGTGGTACGTTTGCCCACCAGAGTACATTGTGACGGGTGCGTTGGACACTCCGGGAACGTTGTGTTCACGATGGCCAATGATTGACCTTGAGATTTGTGGCTCATTGACAAGGTGTTTTGTTTTTCTGGTCGATCAGAAAGCACACGCTCTCACGTACCCCAGTGGCCCATGAGATACGAACAGGACGGACCTGGAGAAAAAACGTACCATTACCATATAATGGTTATAATGGTATTCCAGGTACATATCATTACAGGCCTGAGTCTGTTCTAAAGCCTATACGACAGCAGTGATTCAGAGTTGTCGCCCGAATTGGCATACGGGTACATAGCCAATATTAGCGCAGTATTCCGGGTTGACAACCCCTCTAAAAATATCATAGCACAAGTTAGTCTACTTCGGCATTGTAGCACTAACTCGTGTAGAACACTGCAGTCTCCTTTTGTGGACGAACTACTCAAATTCCAAGTAGCATGTCCAAACGGCATTGCTGTAGTCCTGGAAGAGTTTCAAGAACAGATGCGAGCTATTTTGATACACACGTGGACATTCGGCTATATTTTGTGAATACTCTGCCAGCGTCCACACCCTGTGGAGATCCTGTGACAACCTTGCTTATGGTTCTACCGTGTAGGGCACGAGGTATATGGTGACACCCTGTCAGGGTGAAAAACTTGTACAGGGTACTGTGGACAGACCTTGCACCTCTTGAAGCCCTTGGCAAGGTGCCGGGTGGAAACCCTGCACAGCATTTTTACCTTGTACAGGGTCAACCATACACACCCTGTGCAGGTTCACACCTTGGCAGGGTCTTGTGATTAGGGACCTTGCACCAGGTGGACAGACACCTCGACACCCTGCACAACACCCTGTGCAGGTTAAGACCGTGACAAGGTCTTGTGACTAGGGATTCTGTATCAGGTTGACAGAGACTCCGCCCTGCTAGGGCCTCCATGTCTTACCTTGACAGGGTCGACACCCTGCACCGGATCGATTATCCACACCAGGTGCTGCTTAAGACTTTGGCAGAGTCTGGATAATCGGACCCTGTACTAGGTGGACAGACATCCGACCCTGTTGGGGTATTTTTTTCTTACCTTGAGAGTTAACCGTATACAGATAAAGTTTGGCATGAATAGTGGTAAGCTGCAACACAATCGGACAAGAAAACATCGTAACGTTTTGTGTATCACGCCCACCCACTCACACACCCATGACGATCTTCTCCAATATTACTCACTGTAGCATCCTGCTGTAGCGTGCTTGATCCTCATGCTTCCGTCTCCTCATTCACATTCAAGTACTCAAGGCTTGCATTCCTCACATACCTTTGTATGGTCTGTTGATAAGCTACTCCACATCTGCACAACGTTACATGTATTCCAGCATCTTGCGTTTTTACAAAGTGAAGGGTTTCCGTAAATCCGCGATCTCTCTTGCTCGCAGGACACGGTTTCCCCTTATATAAGGCTTTACTTTGGGTAAGCGCCTGGTGATCCTTCGACCAGTACGAGTAGCCCAACGGACTACAGCAACAAGGCCTTAGCAAAAGGTGTCGTCGGTAAGATATGTGGTCATTGGGCGTCGGTTCGAATCTCACGTCCACCAAAAAAAAAATCAAAATAATTTTCCCCACGTCATGACTTATGGATCCCCGGAAATTGGAACCGCGTGTTGGTGACACGCTTCGAAGCGAGTATGTATCGGATCCGTTGCAGGGGGTAAGAGTGCTAAAAGGCTTAGGTTGGATAGGCGACCGATCAACGTTTTACCAGGACGAACCTAACGGACTAAAAGTGGCAAACTCGGCGGGAAAAGGACCACAACAAATCAGGAAGCTCGGGCCTCCAAAACACGCACAGTTGTCTGCCCCTTCAGACGAGCGTTCCATCTCATTTTATCGATATCTGAGAAAGGGCAAACGTAGAGCAATGCATCGATATAAAATATATACATCCATCTACGGAGCAGGTCTCGGCGATGAAACACTTCCAAAACTCAGAAAGAAAACGCTTCGTGTGCCCCCTTTGTTGTGTAGGGAGTCGACTCGGAGATTCTCGTCGCAGCGAGAGTGTGTGATCTTGCATGTTACACATTCGGTAGAGATACGAGTGCCTTGGTATGACGTTTCATTGTTGAGATGAACGATGTCGGAGAAATTGCAGGAGAGTCAAGGTTCGGATAAGGGTTAGGGTCAGTGGATCGGTTGTTTTGGGCACCAAACATAGCAGTACAGTGGGCGCGCGCCACCGTTAAGAAACATTATGTTAAGAAAAACAAGCTCATATCGGCACGAACAAAATGAAAATTCGGCTGCGAAGCACAGCTCAACACCAGGACAAACTCTAAACCCTACCAGGTATACAATTGTTGTTAGGTCGAGGTCGGAAAAAAAAGACATTGAGTCTGGACACCGAAGTGATGTTGTTTTAACGCCGGACGCCCACCGTAAATGGGGTATGATAGGTGCATATAGAGTAGATATATACGCCACAAGTGGCGCGTGCATTTTTTTTTTGTCGTATTTATACGATGCGGTTCACCCCTATGTGTTTGGTCGACCTCGCCAAGGCATCCGATTCAGTCGACCGGACTCTTTTTGGATCGTGCTCGCTCGGTTCGGCGTACCACCAAAGATGCTCGACGTTATTCGCCACTTCCACGATGGAATGCGTGTGCGCATCCGGACGGACGACGGTAAGTGTTCAGACTGGTTCGGCGTGGGGCGCGGCCTACGGTAAGGATGCGGGCTCGCACCATTGTTGTTCAACATGTTCTATACTGCCGTACTGCGTGTGGCGGTCGAGCGGTTTAGCACCAACGCAGATGTGGTGAAGGATATGGTATGCACCAACGTAACGGATGGGAAGCGGGGGGGGGGGGGTGAGCGAGGGGGGCCGGAGAAAGGGCGAGATAAGCCCTAAACCACTGTGGCGGAGCCGCAACCGACCCAGGTAATTGTTCGGACTGACAACTTCGGGAGCCAAGACGGAGGCCATGTGCTTGATGACGAAACGTATGGGCAGTGTCCCTTTCGTTACTTGAAGCAGCCGGCCAGGTGCACCAATAAACCAACAAGTTTGTGCACCTACCTTGGGGCAACTGTGCGAGCGAAAACGCCGACTTTTGTGCTGAAATCAACCGGCGCGTGCGTCTGGCCAACTTACGTTGCAGGCGGTATCATATGCCACTGTAGGCCCAGCCCACCGCACCGCTACACGGCTCGACGTACGGATGCTCAAAGTCGAGGTAATGAGGACCATGCTATGCGGGTGTCACGTGCAGCCCCAGCGTGGCCCATTTCGCCATCCTGCGGACAGCTCACCACCGATTGCTCCTCCGCTGCATCGGATGGAAGATAAAACCTCGCGACGGCCACCATATAATATGCTTTCGTACGCACACGCACTGGCCAAAGAGACTGGCTGTGAGAACGTCGAGACGACGGTGCGAAAGCGAAGAAAAGGCTTCGCGGGGTTCGTGGCTCATATGGGTAACGAGACACTACACTACCCAAACGAGTGATGCTTCGGGAACTGGAAAGGGTTACTTGGGAGGGGAAGAGCAGGAATGGATAGGTTGGCTCGAACGCGACCTGTCGTTGTTTAATTCGCCCGTCGAAAAGAAACAATGGATGCTGGCAGCGACGAAATCGGGCAAGTGGGTCAGACGTGTTGAAGAAGCGGCAGAGCAGTACATGTAGCGCTGGTTCGTTAAAGAGAAGGAGAATGTGGCAAAACGACGAGCGCTTGAGGTGCAAAAGGAAAATTTAATCAAGACGCCGTTGGGTCCAAGGCCAGAGGGGGGGAGGAAGAGGAGCAACGTTGAAGGAGGCGTAGCAACAGCAGCTAGGCCGGTTGAGAAAGTGAAGACCCACCGAAACTTGGCACTGGCCGTCCTTATAGTTGAGGCGTCCAGTGACTACTCCCCACAATGCTGTGTTTCAATGTTTGTTTGTTGATGTTAAGGTTCGATTGATTGTTGTGATGCCCTATTGCCTGCCAAGTCGATGGTACCCCCTCCCCCGCAACCTGTCATTCTGCGTCGGCTGCGTCGCCTTGTTGTTATACTTTGTGTTATGATACTGCTTTGTATGAGATTGAAAGCCCGTTAATTACCTGGGTTCAGTCACTGGGAACGTATTTGTAGTACTTGGAAGGCGTATCTTAGATAGTTTTCCTATGACGCACGAGCTTGGTCTCAGTCTCCGCGTGCACGAAAAGAATAAAACTGCTCCTCTTCTATAGCTAAGCAAGCAACACACGCGAGTGCCAACGATTACCGACTTAAAAGGCAGACCTGTCCAGGGATACAAAGTGTCCCGCAACCTTGATCTTAACAAGTGGTGTCTTCGGCTTAGGACTTTCCGCTTTTTTGTCGGTTTGCGTTGTTTGTCACTGTTTTGTTTCGTGTGCTTTTCTATGGTTGTGGAGTAAGTTTGTTCCGGCCACTGCACGATGGAGACTCGAGAGGTGGAAGGGTCTGTTTCCCCTCAAGGTGGCCGAGCCACTGAGGCCCAGGGCCCCTCAGTGCCCCACCGCCCAAGGCCCGTCGATTTGGATCAAGCGCCTTCTACAACAGACCAACAAGTGGAGCACGAGTCTAGGCAGGAGCCCCATGAGAACGACGTTGATCGAGCGCCGCCTTGTACAACAGACCATGAGGAGAAAGAGCTTCGACCGGAGCCCCCTGACGGGGCCCGAGCAGCCTCCGCCAGACGGACTCTGCCGTCCAAGACAACTGGACGCCCCCGCCCCTTAGAGCGCGTGACGCGCGCCACCAGCCAGGCCTTGGGTCTTGCAGCATTGTCTCCCCACTCGTGGGTCTTGCATCATTATCTCCCCACTCGTGCCCCATGCTGTTCAAGCCTCCTGGAAGACCCCGCTCAGCTGAGCGTGTACCCAGCCAGCCCATGGAGCCAGCTGCGTCTGCTCCGGGCCGGAGCACGTCGGAGAAAAACTGGATGCAGCGATCTCCAGGCAACCCAGCTGCGCTCTCCGCCGCCGGATCTACCTGCTTCTGGGCCAGATGAGAGAGTATTTGAGACTGTTTTCCCGCCTCGCATTCCGCTGATGTCCGACTC
This sequence comes from Macrocystis pyrifera, assembly GCA_031763025.1. Lineage (NCBI taxonomy): Eukaryota > Phaeophyceae > Laminariales > Laminariaceae > Macrocystis > Macrocystis pyrifera. Next base: position 5,385,877 of record JASSKH010000014.1, read on the forward strand.
TGCTCGTACTCGTAGGATGACCACGAGTGATGCTGCCACTTGTGAAAACAATTTCGTGCCGCGGCCACACGATGGTACACTGGATTTCGTTGTTGAGCCTGCTTCCCGCTGCTCAAATAATAGCTACAAACAGAGATCCTGGAAATTACAGTACTGCTTCGAGTTTTCATGCTTGCTGTTAGAGGGAGCGCTACGGCCGCTCGTGAAAGTTTTCCGCCCTTCACCCACAAGGCGGCACACTGGAGTTCAGTATTTCGCCCTTTTCGCCCGCTGCAGTAGCTACCCGTGACGATTCTGCTGAGAATTCTCGTCCTGACGCGAGTTTTAATACTGGTGTTAGAGGGGACGATGCTTTTGATAGGCCCTCCAGTACCGGAGTGCCCGCTGCTGTAGCTACCCGCGACGATTCTGCTGACAATTCTTGTCCTGATGCGAGTTTTAACACTGCTGCTAGAGAGGACGATGCTTTTGGTTGGCCCTCCAGTACCCGCGTGCGCACTGCTGTAGCTACCCGCGACGATTCGGTTAAGCATTCTCCTTCCGGTGCGAGTTTTAATACTGCTGCTAGAGGGGACGATGCTTTTGAAAGGCCCTCCAGTACCAGGGACGTACCAACACCAATTGCACTTGCTGTTAGTACGCATATAAACCGCGACATCCGCCACCCTATCGCGACACCACCTAGGGTCAAGGCTCGCCCCCCAAGTGTTCGTAGTGCCCGCCGAATGGCGCGCCATGCCTTGATCACGGCTATACAAGTTGCTGAAGCACAAGCCGCCGCTCCTGCCACCGCTGTTTCTACGCTCCACGACCCTGAGTACCGCCGTTTCCCGTCCCCCCCTGCCCCGGTGTCGCCCTTTGCCCCGGTGTTTTCCGCCCGCCCCCGCCTCAGCATGTCACGGACGACAAAAGCACGGGAGGAATCACCCAGACCAGCCCGGTCTCCCAGCGGCCTGAGGACTTACGGCTCCTCTCCCTCGTCGGGAGCGAGGACACCCGACCTCGCGGGCCCCACGACCCTGGACGATGCCGCGGACTTCGAGCCCTCTGATTCATAGGACTATCGGCTGGCTACCGCGAAGGGCGCAGGACCGGCGGCCGAGGACCCGGACAGTGCCCAGCCCCCCCCCCAACTACCTGGAGCGTGGACCTCCCTCTCGCCGCAGGAACAGGCGGTCGTGATCAAGCGTTGGGTTACACATTCGAGCCTTGACGCGGGTACAACAGTCGACCGCCCCGCACCCGACCAGGCCGACACTGCCGCGGCCGCGCGGACTCCTGCTGCCGCTGGCAACCACCCCGATGTCCTCGCGGCCGAGAAGGCTTTGGCTACCGCCGAGGCCCTTGGGGCTGCCTCGGCGACAACGGCTAGTCGTCGGACGCAGACGCGCGTGTCGGCCGAGTTCGCGTCTGCAGCTGTCGCCCGCGCCACCACGGCTGCCGCCGCGGTCGCCATGCCTGTCACCACGGCCTCCGAGGAAGCTGCACTCTCCGCCTCTTGCGCGCGAGACTCCATATCTCGAGCCAGTATAGCGCTGCGGGCTGCCCGGGCGACCGCTTCCTTCCAGCACAGTCGGGCTGCCGAGACAAGGGCCCCAGCGGAGAGCCTTCCTCTTGTCGCGACCACAACGAAGGCCGCTCCAGCCCTCGGCCTTGGCCCCACGGACTCGTGTTCCCCCCGCCGCGATCGCGATAGACGCCCGGACCAAGCGTACCGGGGATCTGGACTTCTTGCAGGGGAGTGTCGCCTGCATGGCGGCCGAGCCAAACCCGTGCTTCCCCCTCGAGGAGGCGCCCCTGGTGGCCTCTGCCGCTCGCCGCCTCCGACGCGAGATGCCGGCCGAAGGCCTCTCCGTCCACGACGCTTGGCTCGAGATGTTAGACGATTCCTGGGCGGCTCAACAACGCCGTGCGTACACTATGGCTCTGGTGGTCAGCCTCCGAAAGGCCCACGACGCTTCTCTCGCCACCGTCTCATGACCGAAACCTGCCGCGTACCTTCTTCACTGCAAGTGGCGGTCACGCCCCGCCCACCAGGAGCCCCACCTCCCTTACTCGGGACCGGATGCTGGACAGCACCCCACTTCCTCCAGCGGACACCGGGGAGCTGACGACCACCCTGCCTCCTCCAGCGGACACCGGGGAGTTGGCGACAGCTCTGTGGCAGAGACCGCTCTCGCTGCCGCGCTGGCGACCAGGCCCGCCAGCGCCTGAGGGTTGGAGGGGATTCGGCCGGTCCGGACGGCAGGTTCCGCCGGGGCTCGGGTGGGGAAAATTGTGGCAGGTCGTTTCGGCGCAACGGGGCTGTACGGCGGAGAAACCGGGGGAAGGGGAAGGAGCGATCGGGTGACGGCCGGTACGGCCCACGGGGCAACTCCTCTCGAGCTAGTTCTCCCAGTTCTTCCCCGGACGGCAACACAAGAGCCCCCGTCCCAGAGTTCACGCACGCAACCAGCAAGAGGCAAGTGGTTCCCTCGCTGACTGAGGTTGCTTCTTCCGCCGCGCGTCTTGGCCGTTAGACCATGCCCGATGACCGCACCATGTCCGTGTCATCTAACCTTGCCCACGACCGAACTTCGGCGATCGAGTCCGCCGCCGCTGCCGCCGCGAAAAAGCACACCGCCGACTTTCAACGGGCGTACAATCACCAGGGATTGAAGAACATTTCGCGCATTTCTGCCCTACCTTTTCCCTCCTCGATCGACCCTTGCGATGCCGCGCAACAACTCACTCGTTCAGTAAAGGCCTCCGCCTCTGATATTCTCATGATGTGCAACGATGGTAGCCATGAAGGCCTTAGTTCTACAAATTGGATCCCCGGTTGGGAGTACCCTCTTAAGAAACCCTTCGCCTGCGCCATCACGCCTGACAAGCCCACGACCGCCCCTCTGACTACCTTGATGGATGATTGTTTTGGACAGGTGTCGCGCGCCCTCGAAGCAGGATCGAAGGGACCGGAGGCGTTCGCGCTCCTCCTGAGGTTGCTGAGCAACCACTTCGACCGCACCAACACGGGGGCCAGCAACACCAAGTTGCATAATTTTGGCGTGTCTAACGGGACCCCATTTTGTGATTTAAGCCGTGCATTGCGAGGGGTGGTGTCGGCAGCGACGGGGACTGAGCGTGTTTTGGCATCGGGGGTGGAGGTTGTTTTGGAGGTAGTTCGGATGGCATTGAACGAGCAGTACCCTAGCTTGTTGCCCACGCTGTACCCGGGAGTGTTGGCTACGGTATCGAGGCCGTTCGGCACTTTGGACGCCATGTGGTTAGCGTTCGAGACTCTTGCGAATAATAAGACACCTGCCGTCAACAGCGAAAATATTTTTCTCTGCCTGCTTCTTCGACGGGTGCGCGGTCATCCGCCCCGTCGGGGCCCCGGCCCGCCAATGTCGGTCGCGGCCAGGGCCGGACGCTTCCCCAGTCGCCTTCTTGGCAGACGGGATCGCGCAATAATCCGCTTGTGATGAATGTCAACAAATCCATCCCTGACTGCCTCAACCCGTGGCTTGATACCTCTTCCAACTGCTGGCCCCTTGAAGAACACCACTATGCTGAAGTTCACGCCGTTTGCATGTCCATCCAGGCCGAGGACCCTCCCCTCTGGAACGGCCTACTTTCATAATCCGCTCGCGCAGCCGCCCTCAGCGAAAACCGAGGGCACTGTTTAAACTGCCACGAAGACACACACTCTCTTCGACAGTGTAGACACCCCTTTCTAAACCTTAGTGGTATCTTAAACCCCGACCTCGGAACGCTCGGCGACGACTGCGAGGCGTTCCGTCGTTGGCAAGAACGCATGATCAGACACCGCCGCGAGAACAATTCACGACCGGACAAACACAATCAGAAGAAACAGAGGCGTCGTCCCGGCCACTCGCGTGGGCAACATCATGGCCAGGGTCAGCAAAACAGACAAGGTGACGGCTACAACACACACGCGGCACGAGGGCACCAGCAGTCTCACTCCGATCATCACGGTGGTGGTTCGACCGCCCCTACCTCTTCCGTCCCGGCTTCCGTCTCGGGGGTTCGCTACGGTGCCTCGCATACCTCTAGCGGAAACCCGAATGGACGCCAGCCAGGCACCTTCCGCGCCGGCAACTGACAGGTCGACTGCGGTTCGGCTCCTCCTGCCCGCCCGCCGCCAGCATTGTCGGAAGAAAAAACCTTGATTTCACACGATTCTCGCGGCCCAGGCTCGCTCAGCACTCAGCGTCGGCCTACTCCTCTTCCGCCCCGCGCGTTACTCCGTACTTCGGACCGACGAAGCGACTCAGCTCCACTGCTTTCTCCGGGGAGCCCCCGGGCGCCTTACCCGACGTCGGGAGCCCACGCCTCAAACGCCGCTCCCCTCAACCTGGGCACGAGAGCAGGCAACATAAACGCCACTCTCCCGAACCACGCGCCGCGCAACACGACGAGTGTCGCGACGTCGCGTCGTTTTTTTCAGCGAGGGTGTCCCCCTCCTACACCTCCCGGTCATGCGGTGGCGATCGGTTTGAGGTGCGGGAAGGCAAACACCGAACCCCCGAGACCTCGGTTGAAAAGCGACTCGGCGTTTCCTAGCAATAACGGTGGCCGCTCCACCCTTTTTCCTATTAGGGAGGAGTCGACAAGATTAGCTACCTCGTTCCCCTTCCCCACCAGGTCTACAGGACGGAAGCCCTCTCCGGTGGACCCTTTGTTGCCCCCCACCCGAGCACCGTTCTTGAAGACGTCTACAGGGTCTGCAGGCCCTCTTTCGTCTTCGCGCACGCCACTCCACGTGCGCAGCGCTCCTTCGGCTCCAGTGGAACAGGAAAAAAAACTGGCACTGTCCGTGGAGCCAGTGGTCACCGTTCTTGAAGACGTCTACAGGGTCTGCAGGCCCTCTTTCGTCTTCGCGCACGCCACTCCACGTGCGCAGCGCTCCTTCGGCTCCAGTGGAACAGGAAAAAAAAACTGGCACTGTCCGTGGAGCCAGTGGTGACTCCACGGCCTCCGGTCAGATCAACCGGACAACATACCCGTTAAATTCGGAGGAATCGCAGCTCGCGTCAAGCAGAACGGACTCAGAGCCCCGTGCCCCCTTTGGTCCAGAACCAAGATCATCGGGCGCAGCAAGAGAACCTTCTGGCGATTTTTGCCTACGGGCAATGGTGACACAGAGCCAGTATACGTGGAACCGGACTCGTCTCGTGCACCAGGGGCTCAGTGTTCTCAGAGAAGCACACCCCCCCACACACACGCCGCAACTGCAGCCACCGACGACTCGGCACCGTCGGTCTTTGACCCTACTCTCGAGGGTACAACGGAGCGGGTGGTACTGTTCTGGCAACCCCCCTCTTTTTTTTTCGCAGTGGTCCCCCTCGTCTTTTGTCATCGACGATGTATCATAATCCGCGCCAGACCCATGCGAGCTCAAACGCCTCGGTCGAGGCGTGCATAACGTCGACTGCGCTCTCGGGACCGTGTTCGGGAAGACGACACCGTCCTTGCTGGTAATTTTGCCAAATTCTCACAGAACCCGGTCATGAAGCATCACCTATTGAGCACTTGCACCAAACTTGTGGCTGAATCCCGCCCTTTTGATGCCGTGTGGGGCATCGTTCTGTGGGCAGACGACCCCGAAGCTCACGACCCCTCTCGGTGGCGTGGAAAAAAATTGCTCGGTAAAGCTCTTTCCGCCGTTCGCGACACCCTCAGCTCAAGTGAGGCCGGGTTGGCACACCCCGCCTCCTCTCATCAATTCTGCACCCCAACCAGAACTGACAGAATTCATGAGATTGAACCAGCGATGCCCCGGCCTTTGACCGTGACCCGCGCTTGCCCAGGTCCTCCTTTGGAGTTTTCGACCTATTTTCCTGACGCACCGGCTGATCACAGCCCCGACATTTTGGCTGTCGCACCTAGCATCGACCCCTCCCTCCCGCTGCCAGAACACGTCCCTTGCCTCGTCGGGGGCACCATTACCCTCGATGACGCCTCTTTTACAACCAAAATCGCGATTCACAGAGGAGCTGGCGTTCTTGCACGTTTTGGTTGCGCCCCCCACGTATTTTTCGCAGTGGTTCCCCTCGTCTTTTGTCATTGACGATGTATCATATTCCTGTGCGGAAACAGTATATGATGGCTAAAAAGGATCGCCTTTTCCAAGACTACGGCACAGCGGAGCGGATTATGGCCGCGCCAGACCCATGCGAGCACAAACGCCTCGGTCGAGGCGTGCATAACTTCGACTGCGCTCTCGGGACCGTGTTCGGGAAGACGCCGTCCTTGCTGGTAATTTTGCTAAATTCTCACAGAACCCGGTCATGAAGCATCACCTATTGAGCACTTGCACCAAAATTATGGCTGAATCCAGCCCTTTTGATGCCGTGTGGAGCATCGTTCTGTGGGCAGACGACCCCGAAGCTCACGACCCCTCTCGGTGGCGTGGAAAAAATTGCTCGGTAAAGCTCTTTCCGCCGTTCGCGACACCCTCAGCTCAAGTGAGGCTGGGTTGGCACACCCTGCCTCCTCTCATCAATTCTGCACCCCAACCAGAACTGACAGAATTCATGAGATTGCACCAGCGATGCCCCGGCCTTTGACCGTGACCCGCGCTTGCCCAGGTCCTCCTTTGGAGTTTTCGACCTATTTTTCTAACGCGCCGGCTGATCACAGCCCCGACATTTTGGCTGTCGCACCTAGTGTCGACCCCTCCCTCCCGCTGCCAGAACACGTCCCTTGCCTCGTCGGGGGCACCATTACCCTCGATGACGCCTCTTTTACAACCAAAATCGCGATTCACAGCGGAGCTGGCGTTCTTGCACGTTTTGGTTGCGTGGCGCTTCTTGACACTGGCTCCCCGCAGACTTTCATCTGACGAGATGTTTGGATCGCATGCACGCGGTTGGTGCGGCATCCCTCGCGTGCGAGCAGAAAGGCGCCCCTCGTTCTTGGGGGGGGTTTGGCGAATCGGCCCCTCTGCAGACTTCGACGAGTGTGCGCCTGAGCGTCCAATTTGTTCGAGAAAATGAGCCTACTTGCTCCCTCGCAGTTCGGGCCTACGTGGTCCCCCCCTCAGTGATGCAGCATGCTGTACTTTTGGGACGTGACATCTCGATGCGTTTTAATAGTCGCTCCTACCGCTCTCTGCCACTTCGGCCGTCTGATCAACGCGTTTTTGGTGAGCTGGAGTTAGTTCACCACGCCCCGACAGGCATGTCCGTGTACGCCATCGACCCCGCCGCTTCGGGTGGAGGCTTTCATCTAAAAGCTACGAGGGCGCGGCAGGCGTCACCCTGTCCGACGATCCTCAACTGCTTGCTGTTAACTTGGTTCGAAGCGATGGCTCCCCGGCCCTCACTGGACACTACTTGGTCGACATGATGCCCCAGCCCGACCTACCGTCGGTCGAGGAGCACTTCATCTCCTGCGGACGTTAAGTTCTTCCCCTCGTTGGAGTGGCGGCTCTCGGATGTCCTCGGCGTCGCCCACGTCCCACTGCTGGGCGTCCCGCTGGACGTTTTGCAGCAGGACAACCGAGCACCAAGCCCTCCCTCCGGACTAGGTGAGGTATGTCCGGTCTCAGCAGTTACTGCCCCCACCCTCGCAGCCCCAGCTTCGCCCTCGCCTGCACTGCTTGAGCGTTTGACTTCAAAACAGCGCGATTCGTCCCTGCGCGTCTGGGCACGCTTGTCGTCACATCTGGGGGAGGTGACTTTAGACCTCCACGGCACAGACTAGATCCCTGGGGTCATCGAACAGCTGGGGGACGTTCTCTGCGACTTTTCTGACGTTTTCTCGAAGTCCAAGTCGGATTTTGGTTTCTGCTCGTTGATGCCGTTCGTGATCTCGGTCCCGGAAGGAAGCGCTCCTGTCACGTCCAGGCCGCACCGCATCAACCCCACCCTGGCCAAGGAAGTGGAGACCACCTTGGATCAGTACCTAGCGGCAGGTCTGATCCAGCACTCGACTTCCCCGTACTCGAGCCCGCTGGTGGTCATCCCGAAGAAGTCTGGAGGCGTTCGAATCACCGTGAACTACAAGAAACTCAACCAGATCAGCAACCTCAGCCAGCTGCCTATTCCAAGCGTTGACCAAGTCCTCGATTCCCTGGGGAAGGGACGGGTGTTTTCCCTCTTCGATTTGGTCTCCTCGTTCCGCCAGATTACCGCGCACAAGGACACCGTCCCTCTTTCGGCGCTCTGCACTCCCACGGGCCCTTACGAGTGGCTCGTCACTCCCCAAGGCAGCAGTGCTTCGCCCGGCTGGTTCGTCAAAGTGCTTAATGAAGCCATTAAAGGCCTGGCACAAGTGGCGGCCTACCTTGATGCTGTGATCGTGTTCGACTCGACCCGACGGCCCACGTCAGGGCGATACGAGCCCTCTTCGAACGCCTGCGACAACACAACCTTAAGCTCTCTCCATCAAAGGCTCGCCTCGGCGCCACGGACGCCAATTTTCTGGGCCACTCCATTTCGCCCGCGGGTATAAGCCCTAATGCGGGAAAATGTTCGGCTTTAATGAAAATGCCCATGCCCAATAACCTCAAGCAGGTCCGCGCCCTGATGGGCGGCGTATAATATTATCGCAAATTCCTGCCCGACCTGTCTAAACGGATACGTCCTCTCATCGCCCTTCTCCGGAAGGAGGTCAAGTACGTCTTCACGCCGGCTATGGAAGTTATCGTCCGCTACACCGATTTTGGTCTTCCCTGACTGGGACGCCGTAGCCGACGGCTCCCGCCCCTTCCACGTGTACTGCGACGCCTGTATCGACGGTTTTGGTGCTGCGCTCGAACAAGAACAACCGGACGGCTCGGTACGGCCCATCGCATATATCAGTCGCTCTACCCTCGATTCCGAAAGGCACTCGACACCGTTGGACCTGGAAGCTGGCAGCATTGTCTTGGCTATCAAACGACTCCGAGGTTACCTGTGGGGCACGAAGTTTCGAATATTTTCGCACCACAAAGCACTTGAGAGTATCGGCAAAGTAGGGGACCACAACCCGCGAGTACAGCGGTGGCTCGAGTTCCTAACCGCGTTCGACTACACCCTCTAGTACAGCAAGGGCAGCGCCAACGAAAATGCTGACTTTCTCTCCCGCTTGCCAGAGCCCGCCACAAAACACGACCGCAGTGGGCCTAGCTGCCTCAACCCCGTCGAGGACGGTGGGATCTTCCTCATCCGAGCCTGCGGGCTTCGCACTCGCTCTTCGCCAACCCCTGGTGTCGGTTTGGGCGGGCTGGTCTCCCGCAGTGAAAGTGCCATCTTGGGTGGGCTACCTTTCGCCTCTTCAGATTTTCGCAATTTTCGCACACACCGGCCACGTATGAGGATTGACGACCTGTCTGCTCCTTCGGGGAGATTCGTCGCTCGTGTATCTGCTTCCGTCGCCACCGTCGACCGCCGTCCTGGCTTGGGGGCTTTTTCACCCCCGGCCAACGCCACTTTAGCTTCGGTTTTTGTCGTTCCCTCCGGGGGCGACCAGGGCTCTGCAGAAGCCCCCGCTGCAGCGATGATTGTCGCCCAGCGCGCTCCTCTCCTGACGAGAACTCTACAGGTCGATGATTCTGTCATGAGCACTGCTCCGGCCGCGTCTTCCCTGTCAGGCCAAGGCTCTGCAGAAGCCCCCGCTGTAGCGACGATTGTCGCCCAGCGAGCTCCTCCCCAGACGTTGCCCTTGCCAGAAGGGTCCGGCATCGCCGTCAGCATCGACTATTTCGGCCCCCTCCCGGTGACGCCTCGAGGGGATACCTACATCTTACTTTTCACTGATCGTTTCAGCCGCCGAGCTGACATGTACACAGTCACAGCGGCAGAGTTCACCACTGAGGGCACGGCGAACATTCTTATCAACCGATATATCCCTCTTTGGGGATGCCCGCGCAGCATCCTCTCGGACAACGGCCTCCAATTCTGCTCCAAGCTTTCGCACGCCGTGTACCAGCTTCTCGGGGTTCGAAAAATGTCCACCAGCTCCTACCACCCAAACGGCAACGGTGGGGTGGAACGTGTTAACCACAAGATGGCCCAGATGTTGGCAATGGTCGTCAACGAGCTCCAAAACAACTGGGATGAATAGCTCCCTCACGTCGAATTTGCGTACAACAATTCCGTTAGTGCCGCCACGGGTCTGGCTCCCAACGAGGTACATATGGGTCGGCTCCCACGCCTCCCTCTCACGATTTGCGAGCGTGCTGGAGTCGCCGGCCACCAAAGCTTGGCTCGCGACCACCTCGCCTACTGCGACTTGGCGACGGGCCGCCAGCAGCGCGCGTACGATATCGTTCGAGAACACCACGCCCTCACTGTCGCTATCGTGAACCGCCGCAACCCCGCCATCTCCGACGCCCTGCGCCCGGTCCCCAAATTTGACGTTGGTGGTTGGGTGTGGGTGTACAATACGGCGGCCACCATCCGCCAGGGCGCGAAACCAGACACTGACGCCAAGGTCCTCAAGGCCAAACTCTTACTCAACTGGACGGGCCCCTACAAACTTCTCGCAGTTGGCCCCTGCTCCTCAGCGGACACCCCGGATGGCTCTTCTCTCGGAGAAAAACTCCTGTATTTGGATCTTCCTTCCGATATGCCCGGCGCTGAGGCTCGCCGGCGCGTATCTGTTCAACGCTGCAAGTCCTGTGCCAACCCCCACGAGCGTGGCGACATGCCGGAGTATTTGCCGGCGGGGTTGACGCAAAACGTGCTCAACAATTTCTCCAAGAAATTCCCTCCGTACCACGTCACCGAGGACGACGTTTCGACCCCTCTTTAACGACTCGAAGTGGAAAAGATTACTGGACATCAATCGGTTAGAGGTCGAGGTGGCGTCATCGCGGTGATGTACGAGACGCACTGGACGGGACTATCCCGGCCATCCTGGGAACGGGAAATGGACCTTCAGCCTTCTCGCCACGAAATTTTGCGCTACTGGGCCGGCACCCCGAACCAACACCGCCAAACCAACCGCCTGTACTGCCGAAGGAGAATTGGCGAGGCACAACGGGAGCTTTCTCGGAGTAACGGCGAGCGGTTTCTGGCAACCGGCTATGGCTGCGTATCGCACGCCGAATGGCTCCGCCGACACAGCAACACTGTACTTCCCAACGGGGCCCACGCTTGGTACAAGGGCGACGACGGTCTGTGGTGGCTCACGAAATCAGCGCAACTACACCAACGGATGGAGTACATTTGGTTCGATTTTTGGACGACCCGGGACCAATCAAGCTTCCTCTTTCTCCGCCGCGCTACACGACTTCGACGAGAGCTGTACGTAGATGAATCTCGAGGTGCCGCCGTGGATAGCTGGTTTTCGCATCTTGACTACACTCGATATTTATATATTTTTAGTCGTCTTCCTAGACTTTGGGGGGGTGGTTTTTTTGTCTGCCCGATATGTTTCTGGTGTGTTTTCCGTTTTTTTTTTTTTGGGCTGAGTTGGGCATGTATTTTTGCGTATTTTGTCTTGCCTACCCCCCCCCCCCCCCCTCAGTGTCGGGACTGGTCTGGGCACTCGGCCGCTCAATTGTGGCCCAGGACGCGCTTTCAGAGTTGTGGACTGGGTTTAGGTGGTTCTTGCCGTCTTCCGTGTTATTTTTCTTTTCGTTCCCGTATTCCCTTTTCGCTTTCCATGCATCTTCCTCGCCTTCCCCCCCCCCCCCCCTGCGGGCGGCAGGGCGATGGTTTTCATTGACGATTTCTTCCTGCCCTTTAAGGCTACGTCTTCCCTTCATTTTTTTTACGTACTTTGCCGTCTTCGTTGCCTCGCCGTTCAGAGGAGTGGGAGTGGGTTTTGAGGAGCCGCATCTTCGACTCATGTTCTGGTTCGTGGAATCGGGGTTTCCACGAATTTCCCATAATTCTGCATGTACGGCTCATCAGAATGGGCTAGTGTCATGATACTGCTTTGTATGAGGTTGAAAGCCCGTTAATTACCTGGGTTTAGTCACTAGGAACGTATTTGTAGTACTTGGAAGGCTTATCTTAGATGGGGTTTTCCAGAGACGCACGAGCTTGGTCTCAGTCTCCGCGTGCACGAAAGGAATAAAACTGATCTTCTTCTATAGCTAAGCTAGCAACACACGTGAGTACGAACGATTACCGACTTAAAAGGCAGACCTGTCCAGGGATATAAAGTGTCCCGCAACCTTGATATTAACATTTGTGTGACCCTTTGCTGTTTTTCCCTTTCTCCGATTAAAAATGCTCGTATATATATTGACATATTCCTTGATCCGCGCGTCTCTGTCTTCTTTGCCTCGGTTGTGGCGTCCTTGACCCACCACCCGGATATAGGACTGGTCGGTTTTTGTTTGTCTTTAGCTCTTTTGCCTCTACCCTCTTCTTGTTTTCTTGTCTTTCGTCTGGTCTTCACGGGGCGTCCTTGTGTTGGTCCATCAGCTGGACATGTACCAGCCAACAGCAACTAATTGTTACAGCAACCATTTCCTCGGGAGTCGGCTTGCGCCCCGAGCGCATTTTTTGCTTCGTTTTTCTTTTCTTTTTTCCTTCTTCTCTCTTTTCTCTGTTCTTGCTCTTCCTTTCTCTTTTTCTGTTTCGTTTTTTTCGAGTGTACGCATATCACCATGGACATATTCCTGGTTGTTGTTTGATTGCAAGGGATCGGGGTTTCCACGAATTTCCCATAATTCTGCATGTACGGCGCATCAGAGTGGGCTAGTGTCATGATACTGCTTTGTATGAGGTTGAAAGCCCGTTAATTACCTGGGTTCAGTCACTAGGAACGTATTTGTAGTACTTGGAAGGCTTATCTTAGATGATGTTTTCCAGAGACGCACGAGCTTGGTCTCAGTCTCCGCGTGCACGAAAGGAATAAAACTGCTCTTCTTCTATAGCTAAGCTAGCAACACACGTGAGTACCAACGATTACCGACTTAAAAGGCAGACCTGTCGAGGGATACAAAGTATCCCGCAACCTTGATATTAACATTTGTGTGACCCTTTGCTGTTTTTCCTTTCTCCGATTAAAAATGCTCGTATATATAGTGACATATTCCTTGATCCGCGCGTCTCTGTCTTCTTTGCCTCGGTTGTGGCGTCCTTGACCCACCACCCGGATATAGGACTGGTCGGTTTTTGTTTGTCGTTAGCTCTTTTGCCTCTACCCTCTTCTTGTTTTCTTGTCTTTCGTCTGGTCTTCACGGGGCGTCCTTGTGTTGGTCCATCAGCTGGACATGTACCAGCCAACAGCAACTAATTGTTACAGCAACCATTTCCTCGGGAGTCGGCTTGCGCCCCGAGCGCATGTTTGCTTCGTTTTTCTTTCTTTTTTTCCTTCTTCTCTCTTTTCTCTGTTCTTGCTCTTCCTTTCTCTTTTTTCTGTTTCGTTTTTTTTCGAGTGTACGCATACTACCATGGACATATTCCTGGTTGTTGTCTGATTGCAAGGGATACAGGATGGTATACTATACCACAGCTGGTAGGTACCGTTTCCCTTGCGGACTGGTATGGTACTGCCTGCTGCCGTGCGCGCCATTTCGTACTTGTTCGTTTTCTGCCATCAAGATGTGCATCTTTGGTACAGCCTGTTTTTGTGACGACAGGCACGATTTCAGGAAAGTGAACCAATAAATAAAGTGAAACATCATCATCAGTCATGATGATGTGGTGCCTGGTACCAGGTATCTGATTGTTTCTGTGTTCTATTGATGTCGTACAAAAAATAATTACGCGTGTATTTTCCCACCGGTAACGTATTCTTCCGATCCATCTTTTTTGCGGTCCTGTGTTGTTGTTGTTATTGTTGTTGTTGTTGTTGTTGTTGTTGTTGTTGTTGTTGTTGTTGTTGCTGTTGTTGTGTTCTTCACATTAAACCGTCTTTTTTACCCGTCGACATTCAGCACAACCAATGTCCGTGCCGATTGTTCAATCCTAGAGAGATACAAGTTCTACGTTGCCACGTACCTGGTAAGCAGTAAGCACTTTAGTGGGCAATGCAAAGCCATGTCATAATACTGGATACGGCAGGCACGACATACACATTCCATGAAATAGAGAAACGAAACAAAACAACGCAACGCAAAAAAAAAAAAAAAATAGAATATCGAAAGAGAAAAAGAAAAAGAAACAAGAATATATATATAAGAAAACCAACCGTCGTGCCGTCTCGCAGGGGATGTGGCAGATACTTGAAAAAAACGTGAACACGGCGGTCTCAATATTTTGGACATATATGAACTTTGTGACTACTGTTTTTTGTGTGTGGTCTTCACATTAAACCGTTCTTTCTACCCGTCGGCATCCAGCACAACCACTGTCCGTGCCGATTCTTCAATCCTAGAGAGACACAAGTTCTGTGGTCACAAAACTACGCCACATGGAGATGCTACATTGTGTGAATGTGTGAAGCAAGAACAGCAGTAGGCAATGAAATGCCATGTCATCATACTGAATATGACAGGCACCACATACATATTCTATGGAAGAAGAGAGAAAAATAAAGAAAACAAACAAAATAAACAAAAACAAATAAATAAATAGAAACTAATCGAAAAAGAGAAAGGAAATATGAAAAGAAAAAAAATGTCGTGCCTCCGCTCAGGAGATGTGGCAGATACTCGAAAAAAAAACCGCGCTACAGCAGCACACGGTGTCTGCTGCACGGTGCACGGGGGCATAAAAGGTGTGGAACCCAGGAATAAAATCCGTTTAAAACAATGAACAGCAGTTATTAATAGTGAGCAAAGAGACCATGCACGACTCTGTTTCGATATACGGTAGGGAGGGGCATTGGTAAACAGAGTGATACTATTATTAATATTAAGAGAACAACACACACACTTATCGACTATTACTGCCGTTTTTCTAGGGTTGGTACCTACCTCTGTAGCCATGCGAACCGATGATGCGAACCGCAGGCACAATAATGTCCATCGCACACTGGACGGAAATAAATGTAATAAGCGTTCTTCACCACACTACTATTATATTAATATTATTGAGTATAAACATTCGGCATGGTTCCGACCAGAGTGGTACCCTAAAAGTAAATAACTACGTACGTACGTACGTAAGTCGTCGTTCGAGTGTGGTCATGATACGTGATTTTAGCATTTCGATTTTGTCAACGCGTGATCCGAAGTGTGGGACACGAAGGAACGGACATGTTGTTATTAACAATAAGCCCCACGCACAGATTAACTCGACGAACTCACTTGCTTTGCCCAGTCGATGCGTTCTTCTTCTTCTTCTTCACGTGTCCAACCCTCTTGCGCCTGGGCCGGGGCGCGTGCCGACTCCGCCGCCGCCGCCGATTCCTCCGCGGCACTACTCGTAGAGCTCGAGACCGGCCATGCCTTACTGCGGGAGTGCACTCTGTTAGGAGAGAGTTGTAGCTTTTTCGTCTGCAGTGCCGGGGGAACACGCACCTGAAACCCTAGGCCGAGGCCGAGTACGCTCAGCAACACGCAGCGCCGGACCATCTTGATTGGCGTGATGATATACGCTAGTAACAAGTCTGTGGGACAGCAGCCGCGTGTGAAAGAGGCCAAACAACACGATTTTGATAAAAATTGCGGTCTGGTTTACCTCCCGTCTTTTCTACAACAAACAGCAGGAGGAGGGTGCAACAACGTCGCACGTAGGACTACTGCTGTACGTACGCATGTATATCATGCTGCTCCTCTAGGGGCTGCCCTCTTTCTATCTCCCTATTATACCACGCACTTCGGATACGTCGCAAATATATACCATATGCATGCATACACCTTACTACTACAGCAGTACGTTGCACTTTTAGGAAATTTCGCAAAGTGCACCTGTATCTCAACACGGCTTCCTTGTTGCGGCCGATGCTGCTATTGTACGTTTTCATGTTACTTCGTGTATTTATGTAGCTCTTACGGATGAACAAATATGAATCTGGTCTGTGGTTCTAGAAGCCAGGTTGAACGTTCTTGGTCACAAGGTCCCTTTTACAACCGAAGTCCCATATTGGGGACATACCGCTCAAATTCTGAGTAGTTCGTCCTCCCAACGGGACTGCAGTCCTAAAAGAATGCCAACGATTTTTAGAGCGGGTTTCGTAAAAAACGGTTACGACACGTGCTCTGCCAAGGAAAAAGACCCCCCACTTCGTCAATGGTTGAGTAAACGACAAACGATGTTTCAGTTTCTGTCTCGCAAAAACGGTGTGCTAATTTGCCTCCAAATTTCAAGTTACTCAACTATGAAATAGAATGCTCGCAACAGGCAGTAGTTGTTACACGAATAAATATCATTTGTGGTGGGCATTGCCTGACTCGTTGTAGTCCTGTGGACAAAATCAACCAGTATACTGGATTTCAGCAGTATACTGGAAGAGAGAACTGCGGCCCTTATTCTTGGTCAATCGCCCGCTCTCGGCAAAGAGAGGGGGCTCCGATTGATGCGCTGTGGGAGAGGCAAACCAATTGCTACGCGTTTTCCATCCATTTCCCATCACAATTGACCCCCAACGTTGCAGCATTGGCGGGCGGGGGGGGGGGGTGATTGCGGTCATCGACACATGAAAAAAACAAAAGAAAAACAGAAAAAGGCATGCAACGTGTGACGATGATGTGACAGCAGTGTTCCTCTCTCCTCGCGAAACGCGTTGCGTGTGGGTTTATATGCTGTATTAGGCGTGTTCCCTAGATGTACGTAATATAAAACTAATGGTAAATATACCAGGCGATTCAATCAGTAGATTACTACTGCCAGTACATTCTGCTGTGCCAGTGTCCAGTCCTACTTTAGTGCGTTGTATCGTATATCGTATCAAAAGTTCCGATATATATATCGAATAATCGAAGTTTCGATGTATTGTTGTTATCGTATCGAACGTGTTTTGCCTCCATCCCCTGCAATTTAATAATATCGATTCTTCTTGCCTGTATACAGAGGCAACCACTTGGTCGATGTCGATCGGCTGGTGATACAGCATGATCATTGACCTGCGAGACGCGAGCCCCGTATAGCTGTTGAAAGAGATTGTCTAATTAAAATAATTGTTGTGTTGTGTCAGCAGTCTCGAAGAGAAGATGGGTGGAGAAGGAGAAAATAAGCGAGAGAGTGCGCGCGGTGTACGCTCACCGATCACAGCTCGACCGACAAAAAAAAACTGATCACAGAACCTATTGATTGTTTGTGGTAGCGAATAGTGCTGGGAACCGATAACCGATTCGTAGTCGCTTTGTCGGGCCGTTTCAAGTCGGTTTTTCCAGTCCGAAAATTGATGGAGGATGCGGTTTCTTTTTTTAAACGAACTGAAAGACCGAGTCGGTTTTGATCGGTCGCTTTTTTCTTTTTTTTCTCTCATCTCCTCTCATTATCCCTACGCCAGTAACACATGCATATATATAATACGTATATATATATATATATATGCATAGAAACCCCGTATATGTGGGGACACGGACTAGAGTTGTACCCCGTCTGACTGAGAACCGAGTACTCGGTGGCGGGTACCCGGAACCGTCGGAACCGGAATCGTCCCGGTCCAACTCACGGAACCGCGGATATTTGCACCCCGGGTACCCGGGTACCCGGGTACCCGTCAGTTGTGGTATACGGAGCCCTCAAGACTGGGGTATGGGTTGATTTATATATACACTGCTGTGCCCATAGACTCTCGTCTCTCGCCCCTGTCTGTCGCAGAGGGATCGCGAGGTACGGCGGGGTGCGGTTGCCTCTCTAGGAAGCGGAGCAACCCTAGTTGCACGATCAAGCCGACTGCCAGCGCCCGCGCCGCTGGTTTTTACCATTCGATCACATGGACGTACGTTGCAACCTCGTGAAACATGATACCAGGCGATATAGGACCCACCGCATTTGTTGCGCGCTCGCGTGAACCTTCCGCGAAACGAGTAACAACATAAACAACTGTCAATAATAACGACGCTGCTTCATTATTTTTCTTTGTTTCTGAATGTGGGTTGTTGTCACATGGTTTAATTGATGCAAGCTAATAAGCTAATATTAGGTATGGCGATTGGCGTGTATACCAGCTCGTAGCTGGTGTGTACGCCTAGACTCGATTGCCGATGGCCGGTCAATACACAGTCAAAATAAATGTTCGAGGCAAACGTATAGCCACTGTTAGGTGACTTGTACGAGAAGCTTCAATAGAAGAGAAGAAGATGTGGTGACCCCAAGCCACAGTGTTGATTCATTTGCTCAGCTGGAAGCTGATGATGGTGAGCAAAAGTAGAGTGAGCTCAAAGGGGAGCGATGCACAAAGGACGACCCCTACAAATTCGTTCAAAAAAAAAAAATAGGGAAATACCCTGGCATTCAGTTTAATATACAAACAACACGGAGACCCGCAATTCTACTGCTAAAAACAATAAAACTTGGGGTACGTACTCATGACCCTCTTGTAGCCTATATTGTTACTTCAACCACAACTAAAACTATGCTACTGGTCCCGACGGGATACTGAAGATACCCTGTCCATTATTTACCAGTGTGCACGCACCAGGTACTGCTGTACATGTGTGCTGCTGGCTGTAGATTCTGTACGTACGTAATACAGTAGATCCACGATGCGCTGCTTGTTATTGAGACCTATTATTATGCAATATGCACGAGTGCACAGCAGTAGATATTATTGTAAGACTGCTGCTGCTGTATACTGCTACAGTAATACTACTCACAGACTGGAAAACTGTCCGCGGTACTTAGAAATGCGTAAATGTATACCAGATGACGCAAGTGTTATCGAGTAACGACTATGATGGCTACTGACAAGTATCATCCTTAATACCTCCTCCCGTTAAGCATACACTTTCTTACTCTGCGTTACATGCTAAAATTTCTCCAAAAGAAACACATGCAACATCAAGTGGTGATGTTGCTATTGGGAACAAACACTATGTACCATGATGTACCTACCGCATGAGATCCAAGGAGTGGATTCAACACGTACAGGACAACAAAATAACCGAACATAGAATCGTTCTGTTCTTCTATACTGTTGTAACACCTGCTTGTATGAGATGGGTGTATACCTAAATTATGGTTGCTACCTAAATTATGGTTGCTACAGGAGTACCTGGTAGCCTTGTGTTATGCAGCAGCGACTAGATGATACTGGTTTCTGCTGTAATAGGTGTCATCCCTAATACGACCCCTCGATGCGTTAACACATCGAACTGAACTGGATTTTGAAATTCAACTCTGGAACAATGTACTCGTTGCTTCTGCGTTACATGCCATACTTCAAAAATCCACGCACCAAGGCCATAATTGTTGCGGTGAAAGTATTCAACTTAAACTACTGAGAGCCAACTCATTCTGCTACAATACCCGGGGGTTACACAAAACTAGCTGATGTAACATATCCAGCTCTGCTACTTTTCTGCATATGTTATGCAAGCTTAGCTACCAGTCCAAGAATCATCAAACCGTGAACTACATTCCAGTCAGTTAAACGACAAAGGAATACTAAATATGTGAAGTAGTCTAAAACAGTAAATTTGTTCATCATTCCGCAACAAGAATAGGAGTGAACAAACTATTAACGTTCCTGCCGCCCACAATACAAAGGAACATGTTTTGGATTCTGCCAGCTTAACGCTGTAACAAGACATACTGTTATCAGAGACATCCCCTTCGTGTATGCTAATCTCCTGTTTGGACTCATCTAGGTGGAAAGTTCTCCTGCCATACATCCTGAAGCTCCGGAGATGACGTACTCTTTTCAACTACACATTCGAACCTAATGATTCGACTTGGTTACAATGCACCCTTACTTGGTACTGACTGCACTTTATCTTTAATATTGCACAACACCGGTCATTGTACTGCACTGTAGGGAAGATGGACGGGATGCGCTACCAATGAATGCAAAGATCCAGTGATCAGTTCGTTGACCCAACGAAATAAAATTCTTATCCGCCCCGTACAAATTGAACATGCGACAACCTACAGCTTCGGTAAGGGAGACAATACAGTTCACGCTTCCAGTGGCTTGACCTTGTTGGTGTAGACGTCGGTGGCCGTCCGATGTGCTTGGTCCGTCATTCCTTGCTTAGGACTTGAGGCTCAACTTATGTTGAAGTTGGAGAGGTAGTCTTTTACTTTCCCTCAAAACTGATTGTCGTCTTAGCTCCGCCTCCACTTGTTAATTAAGCAGTCAGTGTCTGCTTCTTGGTCCCGATGTTGATGGGCTCTCCGTCCAGCAAGAAGAGGATTCCTGAAGTTGGCTTGCGGTTGTACACGAAGGCCGTTGTCGCCAGTGATTCTTGATCGTCCTGTGTCGATGCCGCAGATCCTGTCCCGGGGTTTGCCCGTGGTTGTCCTTCCGCTATCGTGAGCGTGTGGACCTCCTTCAGCTGACGGTTTGTCTCTGTCTGTGTTCTCTGGTTTGGGCTCGGCTCGTGTGGAGGCACGAGTCAGACACAGCCCTCAAGAAGCTGACACCACCCCTGGTGAAGCAGGCGGTGATCCAGCTGATGATCTATCTGGTGATCCCAGATGATGTTGATCCAGTGATCCCAGACGTGCATGCTCCGTTGATCCCAGACGCTGATGCTCCGATGATCCCAGACGATGATGATCCAGCTGATTCAGATGATCTGGTGATCCCAGATGATGTTGATCCAGTGATCCCAGACGTGGATGCTCCGGTGATCCCAGACGCTGATGTCGCGATGATCCCAGATGATGATGTCACGATTATCCCAGATAGATATTGATGCTCCGATGACCCCAGATGTCGATGATCCGATGATCCCGGGTGAGGCTGCTCCGGGAATGAATGGCATCGTAGTGTTTCGGTGGGGATTTTGATCACCCAGTGTTCCTCCTCCGAGATCCGAAAAGGGTCTCTATTGGTGTAGGCGAAATCCACACACGTGTCCGGGGGGTCTTCCCCCGATGCCCTCTTGGCGTGCATGCTGTCGAAGGTCTCCTCGACGCTTGGATTGTGTACCGTACTGGCGGTCTCATGATGCGATGCATTCAGTGTGACTCCAGCCAGAGTGGAAGATTCAGCCCCCCGGGCGAAGCAGCAGATGCGTCCCAGGGTGAAAATGAAGATGTAGCTCCTGATGATGATGACGACACTCCAGCTTGTTGCGGTAGTGTTCTAGTCTCTGATGATGGCGTTCCGGTCCCTGATGAGGAACCTTTAGTCCTTGGTGATGGTGTTCCGGCCCCTAGTGAGGATATTCCAGCTCCCGTCGATGATGCTCCGGCTGTTGTTGTCGATGACGTGTCCTCTTCCAGAAGGTTGCTTGCGGACGGCTTCTCGTCGTCGTTGACCGGAGGTGATATCGCGCTCAGTACAGCGCCGTGACTTTGCGGCGGGTAACGTTCCGAGTCGTCGTGAGATGTAGTCTTGTGTACAGAACACCACTTCTGCTTAGCTTCATCGTTGGATCCTGCCTTGATCTTGGAAGATTCCTTGTTGTACTTGAAGAGCCCGCTGACCATCCCGGCACGTACAAGTCGAGTAGTCAGCAATTACCCTGTCAAAAGACGCCTGAGCTCCCGTGCCGGTCGTTTCTTCGGTTGGTCGGGGTTTCCCTCTGATCAGGCTTGCAACCTCTAGGCGCGCGACGCTGAGCACTGCCGCCAGCCTCTTGCGCCAATCGCGAAAATCCCCTGGTTTGTCGCCGTCGGACTTCGTCGGTCCTTTGATAGCATTGGCGAGGTTGCCGCTGTTGTTGTTGAAAGCTGAGTCCCCCATGATGATTAGTACTTGGCCAGGCGGTCTTGTAGGATACTACGCCAGCAGTACCGTATGTACAGCAGTATCTCTTGGAGTGGCTGCCGCACAATGCTCGGGAATCCCGAGGCTTTTAATTTGTCGTACGTGCGTATGATACAGCAGTACAATACTCGACTTTGGGTCGAGATTTTAGAGTCCCACACTAGCTTCGTATGAGAAATATGGCACGAGGTGAAATGTACACACACCTTCAACAACGCAGTGATGCTCGCTGGGTATCTCGCATAGATGAAACAGTCCTGACTGCAGTAGTACGGTAGCAGTTGATAGCAGACGCCTATCTATGCGGGACCCTCTGGATGCGCGCAGTGTAACTGATACCGCTCACTTTACGTTTGAAGTTGGTGTTGTACTTATATGATTCTACAGCAGTAGTACGGGTAGTGCACTCAGGTACAGTCTTAGTAGTACGTAGCTACCAGTACTGCTGTGTGAATAACTTGTCGTATCCTCCTCGCAGAAACTATTGAAAAATAGTTCTCGTTCCAACAAACGGTCGTGTGGGGTCACAGACCTACGTGAAGTGCTAGTGACGACTGCAAAAAAAAATAATCTCTGTGGGGCCGACGACCCTCTTGGAAATTTATAGAAGTTCAGCGCTCCTTTGACTAATATCAGAATACTTGTCGGGAGTTAACTTTTATGTCGCTGTAGTAACGACTGTCATGTAATCTCTCTGGGGTCGACGACCCTCTTGGAAATTTATAGAAGTTCAGCGCTCCTTTAACAGATAGCAGAATGCTTATCGGGAGTTAACTTCTATGCCGCTGTTGCTCAGAGTGACTGAGGCTTATGATCCACGAAATGGACTACACTAGACAGAGCTCCTTGACCCCAGCGGTGCTGTGGGTTGTGGCGAAGTTGTCCTTGACAGCGTACAGCAGAATCTTACTCGACGCGTTGATCGAGGTTTTTGTATTTTCTAGGCTCCCTCGCATTGGAAGGTCCTGTCAGAAAATGGTGAAGTCAGGGACTCCTTTGACAGACAGCTATCACGCTTGTCGGGAGTTTGCTTCTATACCGCTGTTGCTCAGAGTGACTGAGGCTTACGATCCACGAAATGGACTACGCTCAGCAGAGCTCCTAACTTTCAGGCGTGCTGGGTTGTGTGGATGTGGAGTTGCTGTTGAGCAGCGTACAGCGGTTACACTCGAGTTTTGCTCGAGATTATTGGTCTTCGTCTATGAAAAGACAAAGGGGAGCAGGTGAGATTTTCACAGCTCCTTACGCGGTGGTGCTCTGTGGGTGTCTCTATCGTAGTTACAGCAGTTTGACTACAACAGCAGTAGTGAACTACAGCAGTAGTAGAATGCCCTACGCAGGACCCTCTTAGAAGCACGCGGTGTCCGTACCACGTGTCACTCACGTTTCAACGAAGTATGTAGATCTTCGATGTTTGGTTCCTCTCGTCGTGGAAGAAGCTCCCTTTTTCGTACGTAGCAGCAGGTTTCTTGATCTAGAAAAAATCCAGTCCTCCTCCTGCTGTATAGCGAGCCAGTAGCAGTTCAGGGTGGCGGTCTTGGGCCACCGTTGCTAGTAGCTTGCCGCGTTTACGCGTTCCGAGGCCTCATAACCTATTAGGTATGGCGATTGGCGTGTATACCAGCTCGTAGCTGGTGTGTACGCCTAGACTCGATTGCCGATGGCCGGTCAATACACAGTCAAAATAAATGTTCGAGGCAAACGTATAGCCACTGTTAGGTGACTTGTACGAGAAGCTTCAATAGAAGAGAAGAAGATGTGGTGACCCCAAGCCACAGTGTTGATTCATTTGCTCAGCTGGAAGCTGATGATGGTGAGCAAAAGTAGAGTGAGCTCAAAGGGGAGAGATGCACAAAGGACGACCCCTACAAATTCGTTCAAAAAACAAAAATAGGGAAATACCCTGGCATTCAGTTTAATATACAAACAACACGGAGACCCGCAATTCTACTGCTAAAAACAATAAAACTTGGGGTACGTACTCATGACCCTCTTGTAGCCTATATTGTTACTTCAACCACAACTAAAAAACTATGCTACTGGTCCCGACGGGATACTGAAGATACCCTGTCCATTATTTACCAGTGTGCACGCACCAGGTACTGCTGTACATGTGTGCTGCTGGCTGTAGATTCTGTACGTACGTAATACAGTAGATCCACGATGCGCTGCTTGTTATTGAGACCTATTATTATGCAATATGCACGAGTGCACAGCAGTAGATATTATTGTAAGACTGCTGCTGCTGTATACTGCTACAGTAATACTACTCACAGACTGGAAAACTGTCCGCGGTACTTAGAAATGCGTAAATGTATACCAGATGACGCAAGTGTTATCGAGTAACGACTATGATGGCTACTGACAAGTATCATCCTTAATAGCTAATATATTCGAAGGATTTCCCGATGACTTGACCAGCGAAATAATGATAAGGGTGGAAGGAAAATAGCACCGATGATTGATCGCTTATATTTCAGCTCCGCTCTCCCCACCTCTCCACTCGATCCCACACAGAATATCCTTCGTGCCTTCTGCCATAGTTTTTCAGCATGGTTCATCGAGAGAGACGAAATGAAGTCTTGCCCTCCCACAGCCTTACCACGCTGCTGCTCACAGGCTAATATAGGGGGAGTAAATAGTGTATGTATGGTAACCCAGGTACCCGGGTACTCGGGTACCGGTGTCCCGCTCAAAACCTAAAATGGGAGAAAAATTGTGTCTGGTAACCCGGGTACCCTGGTACCCGGGTACCCGTGTCCGCCGGACCCCCGGGTACCCGGTTCCGGTTCCGTCAGGAACGCCTCCCACCCGGTCGGGTACCCGGTTCCAATTTTTGAGGCCGGGGTGCAACTGTAGCACGGACCAGCCCCAGGCCACACGCTACCGCAGCAACATTCATTCCTAGCACGCACCAATTCATGACATTTTTAGGATGAATGTGGCGCATTACCCACTATCTATATGGTGTGTAAAGGAGTTAGCATATACCAGGTATCAGTTACTATGTAGGGATTAGTGTGGCATCATACTCGGTTTTCATAGGATCTGTTATGCCAGGTAGACTTTTAATTTGTTGTGGGCACTATTATTAGTATTATGGCCGTGTATCACCGTAACTCCATAGGGTTAGTATGGAAAAAATATTATGTAGGAAAAAGTGTGTAGTTTCGATCTCCTTACCTGGCCTATATAGGATTTTGTATAATAGGCGTTTTCCATTGGAATTCGTATCGCCTCGTACACTCCATGATACAAAGCTTAAACAAGATTTTGACTGTGCTTGACACCGTTCGATCATGTCACGTTCCGCCAACACATGCACGCCAAGCCCTTCGAAACGCCGAACAATTGGCTCGTTTCGCCGAGAAACCGACCAAGTTCGGTTCAGTTCGGTTTTAGTAAAATTATGTCTGCGCTGAGGTTTATCTCTAGGATGTGTTATGATATAGACGTTCCTTTTGGGGGCAGTACTGTCTGTAGTATGGTCTTCTCGTATCCCAGTATGATACCTCCAAAATAAATATCAGGTAGGATTTATTATATACCTGGTTTGAAACACTTATTATTATGTAGGAAATAATATATACCTTGGTGGCCTTGAACCCCATACTTGGGTTATACAGGACTTAGTATGGACGTTGGAGGTCATATTGCCTCGCACACTCTATAATAATACCATGTTTTTATAGGATTTTGACTGCAACACCTTCACATGCGCTTGATTCCCTTCGATCATGTCGTCACATTGCGCAATGCATGCATGTCAATTTTTTGTTCATATCACTGACTGCTACTGTGCCACCCTGGGGGAGCCTTAAAAATGCGGCATAGCCCTACGAAGGATTCGGATGAACTGCAAGACTACTTGGTATGTACACCCTGTTTTTTTTATCTTGCCTCTCTACGGAAAAAGACATTTAGGAAGGTGATATACGATAAACTATAAGTTAATCGCATGTGTTTGCAGATCACACTGCTATAGTATTACCCCAACATCATGGTCGTGTACGTGTGCTGTTGTTGTATTTGACAGCAGTACGAACTATCAATCAGATGACTATTGTGTCCCTGGCAGCGACGGTAGGCTATGTATTGCCTACCGCTTTTTGTTTTAATCACGTCCGCTTTGCAGCTCAACTCGTAGGAGGTTCTACCCTCAGCGGTCCTCTTCTGGACAAGCCGTGGTCGCAGGTACCTGGTGTCGTCCCTTCCCCCCCCCCCAGTATATGCCTTCATTCGTATCGCGCATAGCATTCAGCATTCCCACTACTCGTCGATTTTCATCTACTTGCTGTAATACTAGGTATAGCTAACTCACGCTGTCGCGCTTTCCGTATTTGTAAACAAGAAAAATCCTTACGTGTATGCACTCGGTGAGACCTGAACCCACGAAATTGACCTTAGTAGGCACCCGGACCACCCACCAAGCCATCGGGAGCGCCTGTTGCGTAGCAGTGGGAGGGTGCCGTAGATATCTTCAATGCGACCCAGCGATAGATGCCCATGGGATGTAACGTCATATTCCTTGGTTTTAGTATGCAATGCTTTATATACACCGCACGTGTCCTTACTCTATTCCAAGTTGTCTTCGCGACAGATCGGGCTTTCATTACCGGTCAGTGAACTATGTTTCTGAGCTACTATTTAATATTACGGGGGACCATGTTGAATTGGACCTACGATAAAAAAAAAAACTATATATTTTGCTATTTTTACTAACATCAGTGTTTGTTCTTACCGTATTTACTATGGCTCCCCGTAATACTACTTGTCTGCCTATTTACGAAGTGAAATCCGTTGCTCTGTCGCGACAAAGTCTAATTATTCCTTTGTTGCGTCGAAATAGCATCGACCAACCGTCCCTGCTTAGGTTTCGACTAATCGATCCTTCTTCTACAGTCAATACCGCGGAGAAAACAAACATACAACGCACAGCCTGTCAACGAAGAGAAAGGGTGATGATGTGGCAGGTCCAACACATTGAGTAGCACGCAAACCCAAGAATAGCACACACTGAACCTGCGTGTGGGCCTTGATGCGCACACACAGACAGACACAATTACATGGCACGGGTTAACTCCGTAGATTGAAAAATACACCACGCCAGCCAGCATTGACCGTATACTTTCGTACATATGCATCTCTGACAGATGACTGCAGCAAGCACTACTGTGTAAGACGATACTTGTTAACGGTTCATTATTTTCCCCAAAAAAAACACAAACGAGCTGGTAACCGTGCAACTACATACTCTCAACAATTCCCAACTACAGACGGAAAACAAAAACTCCAAGAAATAAAATCAGCGATCGTTTTGTTGACCAAGAAATGGAACAACTACTAATACTCACTAAGCATACCCGTCGGCGACGTTGTCCACCACGTGAAAAATCGACGTGTGGTGCTACGAATACATTTACATACAATATATCGCAGTCTCAGCAGCACACCACGTTTGTGCCGTCCCCCGCAAAAAGAAGGTGTGTGGCGCGACGCAGGACGAAACAGCAAAAAAATATTTCCGTGAAGCTGAGGATGATGTCTTCGACCCAGGAAGATGAAGATGTTCTCCCCGCGATCCAGATGACTGATGGTGATGAGTACCAGGTAGGAATTCCAGCGGACGTTCTCTCTGGCAATCCCGACAGCTATATATGATGCGGTAGCCCGTTCCTGAAGTATACCTCTCCAGCAACCCCATGTTTAGTTATTGGGGCCATCGCGTAGCTCCGAGTGTCCCAGCGTCGGTGCTGCAACGATTCCGGAGGTATCTTTCCGACAGCCTCAAGCGCTTTCTTACGGGATCCATGAACCTGCGTCCACGGCCCCGCATTGATACGATACTCCAGCGCTATATTACACGTTTTTGTCCACATACCCCGCCGGGTGGTGGAGAGGTGCTTTAACAGTTATGCTTAAAGCCCTTCTCCAAATCGTCGTCGACGTTGTCCATAGGCCTCTCCTCAGTGTTGACGCCTAGCACAGCAGCCGTGTGCGTGATACTCGTCGTCGCCCTTTGGCGCGGAGCCCCTTGCGCGTAGCAGTCGATGGCGTTGTGTATGGCCGTCTTTTGCACCCAGCACCACTATCGCCCAGCTCCTCCAGTCCTCTTCTTCTCGCTAATTCGTCCAGCACCGGGCTTCTTGCCTATGCCGTAGACATCGCTAGACACGGCCCAACCGCTCTTAAGACTTGTAACGGCCGTCTTTGTCGCAGTTGTAGCAGGTGACGGCGAAGTTGGGATCCGGTGAGGATGCTGTTGCGGCCGTCATGACCGTGCCGCGTCGAGCAACTTCTCCTTAGACATACATAAAAAAACTCAAGAGAGGGCGATATTTCGAATCTTTACGTCAAATTCAATATCGCGATTTCCGTATTGGCAAATCCCTCGATATAAAACTCAATATCGCCTTTTTTGCCAGAAGCACCTGAGATATAAAACTCGGGTGTATTATGAAGAGTCTGATTAATTAGGTGACAATCCACGTCATCCTTCAGCAAGTCAAGCACGTATGTACATCACATGGGCTAGAGGACGTGGCTGCTGCTGCTGCTGCTGTGGTAGGTAGAGTTCACACCAGAACCCATGTTACGGCGATGGCGCCGACATGAAGTGGCCGCCAAGCGGCTCCTCCTCCTGTCCGGGCATCCGGCGCGCCGACCGCTACCCGCTTGTTGCCGGATAGGGTGGGTGGCACGGCTTGTTGGGAGCATCGATTTGGGGCGACTCCATCGTCGAGACGCCTAGCCGGAACACTGGATTCTGGACTGGTGTCGCTAAACCCGGCCATCCCGGGCATCCGCCCGTCCCCGACCACGGGAGAACCTGTCTGCCCTATGCATTCAATCAAGTCGTCGCGTCCACCGCCGCTGTTGTTGCTCATGGCGGCGTCGTGATGATCGGATGACCGAGTACAGGAGACAGGCTATGTCTGAGGTGTGTCCAATCTTGTCTACAAAATTCGGCTCTACCAACAAAAAAGAGAACACAAATATATGCTTGGGGTAAAAATACCCCAAGCATATATTTGTGTGTTGCGGACCACGTATAGCGAAAATATCGCCTACACCCGACGTCCGTATAAAACTCGTCAGGCACATAATTTGTCTCTAAAGGTCAAATATCGCGATATTCTCGAGTTTTATATGTGTCTCTTATGCTGCCTTCTTCCTTTGACAAGTCGTCCAAGTAAAGGTGTCTCATGGTGGCCTCTAAAGCCTGGATCCTTGCAGGTCGCAAGCTAGGGGAGCTCTTTGATGGTGACAACAGACAAGTGAAGATCGGTCACAGGTTCCTTGACCTCGTCGAGTCGGCCGCGGACGCGTTTAGCCTTCATGAATTCGGTGTCGGGATCTGGGGCCATGGGATGCCGTGGGGATGCCATGGTATCCCATGGGTGGTACCATGGCAACCCTGACCCAAACCCCAACCCATGACATGCCACGGCATGCCAAGGAATCCTATGCAAAGGCATGGGATGCCGTGGGGATGCCATGGTGTGCCATGGGTGGTACCATGGCAATGACATGGCATGCCGCGAAAAGTCAAATACCGTAGCCTGGGGTATGACATTGTTGTTATTTTTCGCGACGTGCCGTGGCATTGCCGTGGCACCACCTGCGGCAAAACCCTCCACGGCATACTACGGAACGTTACACGGACTTTAACGGCATACCATGGAACCCTAACTTTAACCCTATCCCTAGGTGCTTTGGATATTGGGGTGCCGTGGGGATTGCCATGATGCCGTGGGATTGCCATGGAGTGCCGTGGGGGATGCTGTGGCGGTTGCCTCGAGGGTTGCCATGGTATCACCCATGGCATGCCACGGTGTGCCATGGAATCCTATGCCACACCATGGGATGCCGTGGAGATGCCATGGTACGCCATGGGTGGTACCATGGCTATACCACGGCATGCCGTGAAAGGTCAACTAGTTTGTGTAGAATCCTGCGGGATCTTCACCCGGCTCCATAAATGTCATTGGTAAAGCTTCGTGTGAAGCACGGATGGTTTTGTTTGTGACCCAGAGGTACTTAGACTCCAACTCTTGCGTCGCTTCGCTGCCATCACCGCAAGTGCCACGGTCCTCCCAACCGTGGATCGCCACCAGACGAGCTGTTGCCTTGTCCGTCGTCAAGCACAAGATTGAATACGTGACTTGGTTCGCGCGGTCGTATGCACCTTGGCGCTGCCGTGGGGCACCACCAGGTGTGTACAGCAGACCAAGCGTTGGCAGCGGGTCGTTTCCTCAGCTTGTTCCTCTGTTGGCTTAGCTTGACCTTCCGCTACCGCAAATGTGTCGGGCGTTGCATGATGAGGATGTAGCCATATTTCCTCTGCCAGTCGGCCAACTCTCGGGATCTCTCTCCGGGGTATGATTTTGGTCCCTCCGACCGCGTTGATCAGGTTGTTGTTGGTGGTGG
Source organism: Macrocystis pyrifera (assembly GCA_031763025.1). Lineage (NCBI taxonomy): Eukaryota > Phaeophyceae > Laminariales > Laminariaceae > Macrocystis > Macrocystis pyrifera. Next base: position 5,415,970 of record JASSKH010000014.1, read on the forward strand.
TGTTTGCCCGTGACGTGCTCCATATCTTGTCCAAGCAACCTACCGACGATGTACTCTTACGAGGATGTAGTGCCGCTGACAGCAGCTCAAGTTGACAATGACAATCGACCCTGATAGCTCTGTCGAGCGGCTCAGCTTTCACCGGGTACAGCAGCTCATGGTTCACGGGGTGTACTCGTACTCAAGGCGTGCATCGTGATTCGCGGCTAGCTCTGCAGTGCTTATCATAAATCGATGGCTCAAAACCTACCAGTGATTGTCCTAGCATGTGACAGGGGCAAGCACTCAATCGGTGTTGATCGGCTGATGCAGTATGAGCTGGGAGCGATATTCCCGGTTGTTGACTTTGTTTCCAGTGGTCTCGAAGAAGAGACGACCGGCGGAGAAGGAGCAGAAGTGAGGGGCTGAGTTTTTCAATAATTTAAGAATTTACAGGTAAGCATTTGTGCTCAGCGAGGCCGATACTCTAAATCAGTTTGTATTGTGTTCGACAGTTATTGCTTTCAGAGAGTATGGGATTAAAGGGTGGAAATACTTTGACGGAGGTGCTTCCGCCCCGCTGCAGAAGCCGCCCGAGAGTATTGATAAATTCGTGCATATCATCAGATCTACTGTGCGTTAGTTCCTCTAACGATAAAGAACTGTCTATATTCGTACATAATATATATATATATATATGCGTGTGCGTGTGGGAAATCTCCTGACTTCTTTACCTGAACAAGTTTTATATCGTGCTCCAATATGATGATAATTTGTGCGCGTGGTGTGGGAAAGCGGAGTCTCAACTCCTCTTCTTGCTTCTTTTGTGTATCTAAGAAGAAGCAAGGCTTGCTCAATGATCTTGTCAGAGCTACAGGTTCATGTCACGCGCTCTAAGGAGCGGAGGCGTCCAGTTGGTCGGGTTGGTTACCAGCGGCAGTAGGAAGGAGTCCGCGCGGCCGCGGCAGCGTCGGCTAATCGGGCGCCAGACGTTGTGCCGTGGTCCCCGCGTCGAGGCCCGAACAGCCTCCGCCAAACGGGCCTCATCCAAGACCCCTTCCGTGCCTTCTCGCTCGGCTGAGCGAGGTTTCCACGAACTAGAATGAACCAGAACATGAGTCGAAGATGCGGCTCCTCAGAGTGGGCTAGTGTTACTATACTGCCTTCAATGAGGTTTCCATGAATTTCTCATAATTCTGCATATACGACTCATCAGAGTGGGCTAGTGTTATGATACTGCCTTCAATGAGGTCGGAAGCCTGGTAATTACCTAGGTTCAGGCATTGGGACCGTATTTGTAATACTGGGAAGGCGTATCTTAGGTGGAAAACCAGGGGTTTTCCAGAGGGGCACGAGCTTTTGGTCTCAGTCTCCGCGTGCACGAAAGGAATAAAGCTGCTATTCTTCTATCAAGACACGTGAGGACCAACGAGTACCGACTTTATAGGCAAACCTGTCCAGGGATACAAACTGTCCCGCCCGCATGATCTTAACAACTCGAAGCAGTACTGCGATTTCCAGGATCTCTGTTTGTAGCTACAGCAGCGAGGAAACCAGGCTCAACACTGAAATCCAGTGTGTCGTCGTGTGGCCGCGGCAACACAAAAAATTCACGAGTGGCAGCATCACTCGTGGCCATCCTACGAGTACGAGCAGAGTCGGACAGCAGTGGAATACGAGGCGGAAAATCAGTCTCAAATACTCTCTCATCTGCCCCAGAAGCAAGTAGACCCGATGGCGAAGAGCGCAGCTGGGTGGTGTGGAGAGCGCTGCGTCCAGGTTTGTCCGGCGTGCTCTGGTCCGGAGCAGAAGCAGCTCGATCCACGGGCTGGCTAGATACGCGCTCAGCCGATCGGGGGCTTCCAGGTGGCTTGGACGGTAAAATTCGCTCAGCCGACCGAGAAGGCACGGAAGGGGTCTTGAACGAGGTCCGTCTGCCAAAGGCTGCTCGGGCTCCGTCTGAGGGCCCCGGCCGAGACTCTTGTTCCTCTTGTTGGTCTTGTTGTACAAGGCGCTCGATCCACGTCGTCTTCATGGGGCTCCTGCCTAGACTGTTGCTCCTCTTGTTGGTCTGTACAAGGCGCTCGATCCGCATCGACGAGCCTTGGTCGGTGGGACGCTGAGGGTCCCTGGGCCTCAGTGGCTCGGCCACCGTGGGGGACAGCAGACCCTCCCCCCTCATGAGTCTCCATCGTACAGTGTCCGGAGCAAACTTACTCTAGGAAAGCAAAGTGAAAAGAAAGAGTGACCAAAAACGAATGCCGGCGAAAAGGCGAAAAAATCTTGAGCCGAAGGCGCCACTTGTTAGGTTCTAGGTCGGGACACTTTATATCCCTCGACAGGATTGCCGATTAGGTCGGTATTCGTTGGTACTCACGTGTGTTGTATGCTTGGAGATATAAGAAGAGCAGCTTCTTTCCTTTTGTACACGCCACGCGGAGACTGAGAGCCGAGCTCGTGCCTCGCTAGGGCTCGTGCCTCGCCGGGAAAACCCCTAGTTTTCTATCTACGATACGCCTCCCAAGTACTAGGAATACGATCCCAATACTTGAACCCAACGGGTAATTACCGGGATTTCAGCCTCATGTCCAGGCAGTATCACAACACCTGAAACTCGGCGGCAGGCTAGATCCCTAATCTCGCCGAGATAGAATGGGGGGAGAGATTTATTACCATGTTCCTACTTATAGACAACGAGTCCCTGGCCTGCATGCCTTCCTATTTTTATTAATTTTGGATTTCTGAAAAGTATACGAGGTATCTTCTCAAGAAGAGGGCAAATAATGCTGTACGTTTATAAAAAAAGCCAGAAATTTCCGTCAGATAAGGGATTTATTTGCAAGATCGGTATAACTGATTTAGCAAGCCAAACCGCCTTTTCAGAGAAGAGCCAAACCGTGTCCCATACCGACCGGTGTAAATGATGTGGGTACATACGTATGTACTACTATACGCAAGCTCTTTGCCCCAAAAAATGACTGGTACGTATATGTAGATGCGTACACAGCACGATACCCCTGAAACAAAATCGACTGCATGCAGCCCAGAAGGCTCCTCAATAAATAGTGTTTTCGCCTCCTGGGCCGAAGCGTGTTGCGCGTTGTGTGTATTACGTAGAAGATGATACTTGTCAGTAGCCATCATAAAAGTGTTTGTTCCCAATGGCAGCATCACTACTTTACGAAGTTTTAGCATGTAACCCAGAGTAAGAAAGAAAGTGTTAACGGGAAGAGGTATTAGAAGATGATACTTGTCAGTAGCCATCATAGTCGTTCTACTCGACAACACTTAATTAAATCGTATGGCATGCATTTACGCATTGATAGGTACAACAGACAGTTTTCCCGTCTGTTTTTATTTTATAAGAAACTAAGAAAGCACGTCAGCTGTGAGTTCAACCGATCGGCAGATCGGTCGATACTCAACTTTGCAAGCTGCGTGAACCGCGCGCGTTTTCCATTATTTCCCTCTCGATTGACTACTGGCCAGAGACTCCCCTGGATGCCACCAGGGTCGACGAGACGATAATACTTACAGCTGGTTCGATTTCCAATTGATTTCGGCCAGTACCATTTCGCGCACTGAAACAACAGCAGATCGACACGTGAGGGCCGGGGTACACAAGACAGTCGAAATTTATTGGTTTACAGCAGTTCACACGTGACATACACACCAAGACACCGGAAATTTCTTAGTACTCCCTGTAAATGTTGCAGCAGGTCTTGACGTACAAGTACGTGTTTTTGATGAATCTCACTATCGTACATGTTCTTGGCCTCTTCTGCTCTTGATATATGAAAAACACAGCAAGCTCACACCTGTAAAATAGCAGAAGGTGATCCAACAGCACAGGAGGTGATGTTCGTGTTTCTGCAGGCAGGCTAGCGAGTGGCGCATTTCGATCTTACAGCTCCTTGTTCCATCTCAGACGTTCTACCAGGCAATACGATCACGAGAGCTGGATCCCAAAGCTCGCCCTGCACACGATGCCAAGAAGACGGAAACAAAGGCTAAAACTGAACGCGAGCGTCACTCTACAGCCTCCTGTCGTGTTGATCATTCCGAATCTCAACGAAGTCCGGTCCTTGAATATGGTCCGGATCTTGATTGGAGGATTTTGTAGATCCTTGCTTGTGCATGAATGTACCTACAGTAAAGAATGATCAAGAACGTATGATTAGGATTATTTGGCATGTTGTATCTGGATTTTCATATCACAGCAGTACCAAGCTACGGATCCTGCTATTGATACTGTTTGTAATTTTTTGTTTAAGACAGCAGCAGTATACAGCAGCAGCCTCCTTATTTCTTAAACCGTCTACTGCTGTGGTCTCGTACACATTGCGGAATAAGTCTCAACAACAAGTAATAATAAAGTGGATTTACTGTAGTACGTGGTAAATCATTGCAAATGCTATCCCTCCGGGACCAGTAGCATAGTTTTAGTTCTGGTTGAAGTAACAACATAGACTAAACGGGCGTCATGAGTACGTACCCCAAGAAATATCGATTGTTGCACTAAAACTGGGGGGTCTTCGTGTTGCCTATTATTTAACGGCGGACTACAAGGGTATTTCCTTTCTTGGTTTTTGTTTGAACGAAGTGTAAGGGTCGTCCTTTGTTGCGAGCTGTGAATGCACACGCGCACCGCCCCACTTTGATCTGACTCCACTTTGCTCACCATCATCAGCTCCCAGCTGGGCAAATCAATCAACACACATCGGCCTAGAGTCGCCACCATTTTCTCCATCTTCTCTTCTATTGAAACTTCCTTCTGGTACAAGTCGCCTGACAGTGGCTATACCTTTGCTATGAACATCGACTGTGTATTGACCGGCCATCGGCAATCGAGTCTAGTCGTACACATCAGTTAGGAGCTGGTACACGCGCCAATCACCATGCCGTATAGTGCGCACAGATAAAATTGTGTGTTATTGTGCAAAGCTGCAACACGCCGTCGGTGCGTGTTGTTACGCATGTATTGGCAAAACCTTCCCTGATTAGTTTTGGAAAAATCGAGCGCGTAAAACACGATCGCACTCAATCCTTTAAGGCTTCCTGTGCAAACTCAACGATCTTTACGGTGTACTACTATTGATACAACAGCAGGATATTGAAAACCGAAAAAATACTATTGTGTCGTGGGTCATTGGATCTTGGGACATGTATATTCGATAACTGCAAAGTCCCAACTGCGATCTATGATCCGTATTCTGACAGCGATTTTTCTCTGGTAACCGTCCGTTCCATCGAACCTGGCAATTTTTGTTTGGTTTGTGGTGCAAATACTATGTCCCGATGACAACAACTCTATGTCCGACACGCGGCTTTTTCTTAGTTGTTGCCCGACTGCGTGGGGAAACGTTCATTCCTGAAAGGTGCTGGGAAAACAATGCTATCAATAACGGCCAGGTAAGCTGTTTTTCCGTCAAAGGGAAACAAAACACACTAATTCCGCGAACAGCAGTACAATAGGCTGTCCTCAAAAATATGTAGTGTGTGTCTTCACGTTAATTTCTTATAAATATATATATATATAAAATCTTCGAGGAACCTTTCGGTAATTATTTATTTTTCGATTCGGAAATGCTATCTGACCAAAACAATTAAATACATTGACCCCAATTTCAATTTAATTATTTCGTACTGGAAATAGAGAGAATTATTTATTTTCCGTCTTCGGGCACACGAAACTGGTACTACACGAAGCAGAATATTCTCGGAAGAATGAGAGAATGTGAGTTTTGTACGTACGTAAGAAGTTCAAGCCAATCAGATGACTGCGGTGATTCACGGTAGCTTGAATCGTAGCCCTTGGTAGACACACCTTGTCTGGTACGTAGCCGCAACCTACACGTATCAGCGCAGTGAAGCAGAGGCAGAGCTACAGGTCCAAGGTGTGAGACTAGTTTGAGTTCGGGATGTCCGACGAGAGCAAGTCGCCGGAGGCCACGGCCAATGCGTCTACTATTGCGCGCGAGGCGCAGGCTGCGAGGTTTGCTGCACAAACAGAAGTTGAGGCGAACGCTCGTGCTGCTGTAGCTGCTGTGCAAGCGGAGGTAGACGCACGCCGTGTTGGGATAGCCGCGGCCGAGGCTCGCCAGGCCGCGGAAGACGCTGCGTCCATCCGCCAGGCCAACGCTGCGGCTGCTGTTGCCACCACTGCGGCTTCGGCTGGTCCTTCATCTATGCCGGCAGTCTCGGGGGGAGCAGTATCGACGGCTGACGTTCTGCATTGGCAAAACCAGGTGGCATCCGAGTTTTCCAGAATCGACACGGATATACTCGATGTCAAATCTACACTGGACAACGTGCTCCTGTCTGTGGCTGGCCTTCGGGACGCCGTCACCAGCAGCGTATCCAAGATCGCCAATAACGAAGTGCTCCTCCAGCAGTTTGTTGACAATTTTTCCGACCGCGAGCCTTCTGTGCGGGACAGCGGAGATGCGAGGGAGCGCCATGTACAGAAATCGCAGCTCACCGACGACACGGCCATGTGGAAAAAAATGTCATCTCGCAAACACTGGCTGCTTCGGGGACGCTTGCCCCCGAACCTCGGCGAGTCGGCCGCGGATATCCAGTCGTTTGTGGGGGAGAGCGTCGATGTTACGGCGGCGGTGGCAGCTCAGCTTCGTGCCATCAGCAATTTTGACGTGGCCTTGTATGGATATGTAGTGTGTGTCTTCACGTTAATTTCTTATAAATATATATATATATATAAAATCTTCGAGGAACCTTTCGGTAATTATTTATTTTTCGATTCGGAAATGCTATCTGACCAAAACAATTAAATACATTGACCCCAATTTCAATTTAATTATTTCGTACTGGAAATAGAGAGAATTATTTATTTTCCGTCTTCGGGCACACGAAACTGGTACTACACGAAGAACCATTTTTTGCAACAATTATTTATTTTCCGGATTCGGGGAGAACAACTTGCAACAATTATTTATTTTCCGGATTCGGGGAGAACAAATCGCGAAAATCGTGTAGGAAAAATGTCGATTCGAATTCAAGCACGACACATCCAGTCCTTCGCCAAACGCTCTCATGGCAATAGCAATACTATAGAAACAAGACAATTGTTTTCTGAAAATCAATATGTAATCTACTCTATCTACGATTCTCTCTGGTCGTCTGATGGCCGAGAAACAATCGATACCCAATTTATCAGTGCAACTTCAATTGGAGTAGATGAAAAAATAAAAATCCATTGTTTCCTCCCACACACGTTCTAAGCACTCGCTTCTCCCTGCGCTGGCATCTCCTGGGCCGTCTTCTTGCCTAAGTCACAGGCTTGGTATACTTGAGGAAACAATAAAACAGTTGCGCCATGCCTGCCATCGTGGACACAGCGATTTGCGGCTGCTCGATTGCAGCAGCAGTGCGGTTGCTATGTTTTTTATACTTGCTGAGATTGTTAGATAGAGCGCATAGTTCAGCACGTCCAGAACGTCACGACTTGGTAAATATTTACAAGGTTCCTCTCCGGGATGTGGGTGGCATGGAATCCGGGGGGTGTCGCAAGTTGAAAAGGAGACGCAGGCAAAATCCTTGCACCTCTGGTTTGAGTAAAAATGATCTCGGAGTAAAATGAGTCATGGGATACAGAGTAGTACTGTAATATTGCTAAAAGCAAAGAGTAGAAGTCTAGTCTTCGATGCTCTCGCATGTCTTGGCGTATAGGAGGCATGGACTACTGTATTGCTCAAAGGAAAGCGTAGCACTCACAAGGAAATTGACGGGATCCGTATCATCCAGATATTTATCGCCTGGGATCTGTATCATCGATATATGTTGGATCCTTGATGATCTGAACACCTCTACCGGGTGGAGTCTGCACGATCTGCATGAACTACACATGTTAAATCGAACATACATGTACCGTGATTAACTGATGAATAGCTTTGCGTGGGTGGGTCTGCATGATCTGAAGGACCTGTACGATCTGCAGAATTTCTATAATGTAGATGTATCACCCTTTTTTTGGCGGTGAGATCTGCTCGGTCTTTATTATTGCACTTGGGTGCCGAGTGGGATTATCTGAATGCCATGTTCGCATGATGTGGAGAATCTATCTGCATGATCTGAAGGATCTATTATATACTCACTCCAACTAGTTTGCCTGGAAAGACATGTACGTTCGGTATCGTTTGCACTTGTGTGCCAGGTGGGATCTGGTTGATTTCAATGACATGCACATGTTTAGCCTGAAGGGGATCTGTGTGGTTACAATTTTCGTGTATATGTACCTGAGTCGAATCTGTGTGATCTGTACAATCAGTACATCTCGACCGGGATGGGCTCTGTCCGACCTGCCTGATCTGAACATCTTGAGCGAGATAGGGTCTGTACGATCTGCACATGTTTATCGATGGGTGTCATTGATCTGCAGGATCTGTATAATCTGCAGGATCCGTATGACCGACCTGAGTGGAATCTGTGTGATATGTATGATCTGCACACCGGGATAGGGTATTACGATCAGCATGATAAGCACATTTTTATCGGTGGGTCTGCATGATCTGCAGGATCTGTATGATCTGCGGTATTTCTGCATGATCTGGAGGATCTGTACAATCTAGATACTTTACACTTGTGTACAGCATTTAGCCGGGATGGGGTATGAGGTAGATATATTTCACTGGCGTGTACCTGAGTGGGATCTGTGTGATCTGTACATCTATACCGGGTGGGATCTGCATGATCTGCAGGATCTGTATGATCTGCAGAATCTGCATGATCTGCAGGATCTGTATGATCCGGGATTTCTGGAGGATCTGGAGGATCAATAAAATCTGGATACTTTACACTTGATTTCAGCATGTTCAGCTGGGATGGGATCTGCACGAAGTAGATATTTCACACGTGTGTACCTGAGCGGAAACTTGCAGGATTTCTGTATGATCTGAAGGATCTGTAAAATCTGAATACTTCACACTTGTTTAGATCCTGTTTAGCCGAGATGGGGTCTGTATGAGGTAGATATTTCACAGGTTTGCACCTGAGTGGGAACTTGATCTGTGTGGTCTGTACGTATGTGTAATCTGCAGGATCTGTGTGATCTGTACACATGTGCGATCTGCAGGATCTGTATGATCTACCTGAGTGGAATCTGAGTGATCTGTATGATCTATTCATCTTGACCGGGGTGGGGTCTGTATGATCTGCATGATTTGCACATGTTTATCGGTGGGTTTGCATGACCTGCAGGAATTGCATGATCTGCAGGATTTGTCATATTTGGCAGGTGTGTACCTGAGGGGGATGTTGATCTGTGTGGCCTGTACATATTTACCGGGTGGTATCTGTATGATGAGGTAGATATTTCACACGTGCGTACCTGAGTGGGAACTTGCAGGATTTCTCTATGGTCTGCAGGATTTGTAAATCTGGATACTTCATAATTGTTTACATCATGTTTAGCCGGGATGGGGTCCGTTTGAGGTAGATATTCACACGTGTGTACGTGATTGGGAACTTGATCTGTGTGCTCTATACATATGTGTGATCTGCAGGATCTGTATGATCTACCCGAGTGGAATATATGTGATCTATATGATATGTTCATCTTGACCGGGATGGGTTTGCACGATCTGCATGATATATATGCACATGTTTATCGGTGGGTTTGCATGACCTGCAGGATCTATAAGATCTGTATGATCTGCAGGATCTGTAATATCTGGCAGGTGTGTACGTGAGTGGGATCTTGGTCTGTGTGATCTGTACATCTTCACCGGGTGGGATCTGTATGATCTGCATGAACTGCACATGTTTCGTCGGGAAGATCAAATAATCAATCAAAACAAATCAAGCTCGAAAATGAGTTGATGGATAACCATATGCACGCGCAACGAAACCCTTTTAGTACCGCAGTCCCGTTTTGGGGACAAATCACTTGGAATTAGACTGGATTGTCCCCCAACCGGGACTGCGGTACTAAGGGCATTACTAAATATACTGGTACACGAAACAGCCAGGGTGTGATAAAAACATCAGTCGCACGGACACAAAAAAAACTAAATGTAGCAGCAGGGAAAGCAGCGTGCGCCAGCAACAACAGCAGTAGCTATACCGTGACAGTGTGCAGCAGCAGCGGCATCAGTACGAGCACCAAGATAAGCCACCGTGTGACACGGGCAAAAATAAAATAAGTGTAGCAACAAGAAAAGCCACCTGTGCCAGCAACAGGAGTATACCGTGATTGTGTGTAGCAGTAGCGGCAGCAACAACAGGAGTAGCAGAATAATAAGCAAACCGTGTGGCACGAGCACATTGTACAAAGGGCAGTTAACACTCGGGTATTACACGCAACGCAATACGTGGTACAAAGATTCCCCCGATAAATGATGAATCGTACCGAGATAGAAAAAAATGCTACCAGGTATGTACGTGGTGGATACGGCCTTTTCTCACGTCTTGTGGCCAAGCAGTCACGAGCACACGAGCACTCTGCAGCAGCATCACTCAGCGGCACTCGAGTAACACTCGATTCGAGCAGCACTCGTGCGCCTGTTGTTGCTGTTCTTGTACTGCTGCGTACTGCTCGAGCAGCCCTCGAGCGCACGAGCATGTCATTGAGTAGGTTTCCAAGCCTATTGCACCGCGAAAAAAAAGACACGGGAACCCAATCACTCGATTGCAAAAACGCAACGAGCACGAGACGAACACGAGCACGACGGCCAAGCAGCCACGGGCACACGAGCACTCAGCAGCAGAGCAGCAGTGCCCAGCGACACTCGAGCAACACCCGACTCGAGCAGCACTCGTGCGCCTGTCGTTGCTGTTGTTTTACTGCTGCAGCTCGAGCAGCACGAGCTCGAGCAGCACTGCTGTGTGCTGTTGTTGCAGCTGCAGCAAGAGGCGAGAAGAACAAAATCTTTTGCAGCTAAAAATACGAAGATTCGGTAGTAGTTTCCAAGCCCCTAGTTAGCTATTCGGAAGTGGGACCCCCTCCCCTCAGTTGCTTGCTGGGTCACGTAACTTTGATCACCTAGAGCATGTGCCACGGAGCCCGGCCGGACCCAACGTCTGCACCGTACTGTCCACGCCGCCCCGCTGCGGGTCCCGCAGCAGGAAGCACGAGAAACGACGACCCGGGGCCAAACGAGAAAAGTGAACTATTCCGGAAAACACGGACATTTGGTACAAAGCAATATGTTACTAGAGTATTAATATGTGTGAAACCAGAGGGTGGATTGTCCAACATGTTCAGAACGTCACGTTTCAGTCAGTATTTGGTATTATCAAAAAGAAGGGTCTCGTTGATATTGCTAATGTCGAGAGAGTTTTATCGATGGACTGAAGGAATCATGCTCGAATTCGAATTCGACGAATGTTTCCGAAGGGTTTCCGCGATTTGTGTGAATAACAGGATTTCTGGCCGTAATTCAACAGATGGTTTCGGCTTCCCAGAACCAAAGATGACCTTGACGTACTTAAAAAGAGGCGATTAATGGTGTTCTCGCGAGGCTCCTAACTTAATGGAATGTGGCTGATGATGGTGAGTCTCGTGAAGAGACTCGCAGATGGTTGATAACACCCAGTGATCGTGAGATACACATTCTTGCGTGGTTCAACATAACAGAAAAGAGACACATGGTTTGAAGGGTGGCGATTATGCGACCGTGTTCGAAAGAGCGGTGAGACCTGGGAGGGTGCGCACGTGGGGTTCACATCTCTGGTGCGATCACCTGGTGTGATCACCCTGATACGTCGTGCACCATTGTGCTGCTGTGCTGCTGCACTGCTGTACACGGCATCAAGAGATAGGCAATAAAGGGACGCCCTTTACGAAAAGTGCGCCTACGCCGCTATCATCGGCAGAGGTCCTTTCCCCAGTAATGGCAAGATAAAGCCCGGCCGATGCAATTTCGACGGTAGCATGTGGGTATCCCAAAAATTAGTTGATGCTATTGGCGCCCTCGATGTGGTGATCAGGGAGCGTGAGTGGAAAAGACGAGCCAGCAGGGAGGCGGGCAACGTATGAGATGTGGGGGGGGGATATTGTAGACGTCACAAGGAGAAATAGAATCCCTGGTATCCCTTTAAAACCATGACACCCACGCCAGCAACGCCCAAGTGTGCATGATGGCCTGATGGTCGGTGCTATTTTCCTGCCCGACGAGAGATCGGACCCGGTACGTACGGCCCACTACCAGCAGCGAGTGCCGACCTTGACTATGCCGTAGGGCCGCTAAAAATATCTACCGTTGGATTCCGTACACACTTGTGTTGGTCCAAATGGTCTGTGCGAAATTCAAGGCCGATTTTCGTAGAGTCAAACAGCGTGAAGAGCACGAGTGAGTGATGTCATCGCCCTGTGTTCTGTTGGGTCACGTAGCTCAATATATAGGACACCTGACAAGCCCGGACCTGGTGCATACCGCTTGTTGTATGTGTGTCAACGTTCGATATCAGTCGCGGTATAGAGATGCTACACATTTCTTTCACGCATTGAATGTGGAGAAAAGGGATTGGTTTTTAGTTCTCGAATGCCCGAGATCACCCCTTTTTTGCACACCATTATTGGCTCTTGGAAGATCATTATGTCGGCCTGCAAGGCCTCCCACAAGGAACTCGACGACGTTCTGAACAACGAGCCGTACATTCACGAGAGTGCGTGTCTTGCCCTTTTGCTGCATAATGTCGGTCGAGATAACGCTTGGACACGTCAAGCCAACAATCTAGTTTCCGCCAAGGAGACCCCAGTTAATGCCTGGGTTGGAAGCAGGAAAGTTGTCGTACAGTGTCCAGCGGCGCTGGGTGTTTCTTCGATTTCAAGTTGAGAATCGAGTCACGAGGGATTCCAAACGAAGTTGCGGTACAGCTACAGGGAAACACACAACTATGTACGTGCACGTTGGGCTTTTTCACAACGCGTCTGTGCTTTGTTTGGAACGCCGTGCTTTTTTGAGAGATGTTAGAAGTGAGGTAACGCGGCATCGATATCGCAAACAAACCCTGTGCCTGGTATGTGTCCCAGGTGTATAACTAGGATTTCCTACTGGTGGCGAATATGCCGTACCATGACATCCTGCTGGCGTTTACGAGTATCACCGAGTAGTGCGGTAGCTGCAAGATAAGTCTCTCGAACGGTGGTTGCGAACAGGAAAGAGGTTTCGTTGCCGTATTCACATTTGTGGCAAGAAGAAGCCCACACCACATCACACCACAAAAGCTGTTTGAATATTGCTTCCTGCAGAGGACGGACAAAGCCAGGGTAATACATCTCCCACACACAATGTATGATGATGCTCGGGTTTGCGGCTTTCATCGCCGTTGTGTCACTTCTGCCTATGGGCTGAGTGGTATTATGTTTAGGATCCAGGCACCGACCCCGAGTCGCAAAGCTCTCCTCCGCTAGCAGGTGAGCGGTAACTCCCGTACGCCGCACAGCGTACAAAGTTCGGTGCTGATCCCAATTGCACCTTGACCTCAGTATTTTCGCGTAGTCTGTGGAGCCACAGAATCACCACCCTATTTTTGCCGAAACCACCCTACCGTACAGTAATTGCCAACACTCTCCCAGGATATACAAAAACTACGGGGATCGGAGAAAACTAACCCTACTCCAAAGCCTGTACCTGCTACAAAGTACTAATATAATATAATGCAGGGGGTGGGGAGGAAAGGGTCTGACCCGCGGCCTTAAACTGACTAGAATAAATGTGCTGTTGAGACTCCAGTAGAGTCCAGAGGCTATACCGTGTACCCTGCATTTTCGTGCCAAGCTCGTTAGGCAATACTTGGTACTGTACAGATTATTGCTCATCATCTCCACTTTCGTCTGCGTGACGTATACCTGGTATGCCGATACGCTTCTCGTCTCGCATGTGAGTGTAGCTTGCGACTATAGTGTACGAAACTTACTTGTGTTTGGTGTGTGTTTGCTTCCTGTCTCGTGGAATGTGACGACGGGACTGGTGGATATCTCGACTGTTGTAACAGGAAACATAAACCAGTGAACCTACCCTGGCTGTGCGTAGGAGGCGGGCAGGTTGCCGCTCGCTGCGACATCAACGCGCTCGTACCACAGGATCTGGTACTGTTCAGGAGAAGGATTTCTTGAAAACAAGTAAATTTCGTGTGTATAGTACGAGTACATCGTCCACACCACGGTATTTACTGGTATATGTCGTTGCTGCTGCCACGAAGTATCGCTGCACGTATCCATTACAACGATGCCTGCCGCTCCGCCACCGGTAAGACATTACTCCCGCAGCACCACACTCCTTCCGACGAACGTTCCCCCTCTCGTCCTCGCGTATACCCAGGCTTTTCCCGCAGTTTTTTTTCATACCACTATACTCGACGCATCTCTGCTCGCTCATGCGGTCTCGTCTTGAGCACACACCGCCTCCCGGAAAACGTCTGCGGGGGAGTAGTAGGACTTACCCGGTATGCTGCTTTCAGGATACTCAGGTACCAACCGTTTCTTCTACTGCTCCCGACTGCGACAATACGAACCTGTACCCTAGAGGAAAATATCTGACCCTCCGAATCTATACAATGCCGGCCTTATACTGGTCCAAATTATATACGGGTGGACGCTTGTCTTTAGTAGGGTCCTGAAAATTCTGTGCCCGTGTCCTACCCGGCGCATCCTGTTGGGCTTCCCCGAACACGTTGAAACTGAACCTTGGAATCTGAGCTTTGTGTGCTAATCAAGCCAAGATGAATAGACATCCCAAAATGAAAGGTACCTGGATTTAAGAGTATAGCAGTGCAACAACATTGTTCAGTCACTGCTGCTGCACTGTGATGAAGTCACAGGGAGTGACACACTCCATCCCTGTGAAAGAAGATGACGCCGCGTCTCTCTGCTTCGACGCGATGAGGTGCACACCTTCTGTCCACGCATGTATGTATGTGTATATATATATACCACTGTATATATATCTACCTGCGGTACACTAAAGTAAAACAACAAATCTGCTGAACAGAAGTCACCGGAAGCACGTCATACACTCGCCCATACACTGCGCGAGCGATACCAGGGTACTCGGGTACTTCCCGGCGGAAATATCGCACTACAGTAGCTATCTAATTCGCCACGACTGCCGTCCCTTATAGCAGTAACAACATATATGAGCTGTTGCCGGGTCGGGTCAAAACTCGAGGGTCGGGTCGGATGGGGTTACCTAATCCGATCCGACCCGACGCGACCCGACCCATACGATTTCGAATGGCTCCTGGCCCGACCCGACCCGACCCGACCCGACCAGAACAAACACGTGAGTTTTCGAAGACCTTCTGACCCGACCCACTGACCCGATCCGCGGGTCGGGTCGGGACCCATGAACAGCAATGGAATACATTCGACAGTTGAGTAGTCTTACTTCTCGATTCCAAACTATACACGGGTATGTAAGTACCTCAAGGGACAAGCTCTGAAAATGTGAAATGCCTAGGTAGAAAATAGGGTTCAAAAAAGAAAAATTGCAACCCTCGGGGTCGAGGTCGAAGCCTATCCGTCAACGTAAACATGTACCCGACGAAACCCAGCCACCCTTATAACATGAAGTTTCTCCCTCTGGTGCATACCGGTATATGCCGTGCGTAACGGACAATGAACTACCTACGATAGCGCAAATGCTCCAAAGAAAAGTGTTATAGTACAAGAATCGCGCGTGACATGCTACACGGCCTGCTATGCTCGGAATGTGAGCCCCCGTGTTGATCAAGCGACGGGGGAGAAGCTCCGGGGCCAGAGCATGCGGGGCGTCCGCAATGAATCTCCACCTGCACAGACCCGCGCGCAAAATGCACACGCCCTTCCTGAAGACGTTCAAGGTGGGGTACTGAAGTTGGCCACGCTTGTTTGATTTGGTGTCGTACTAGCGAATCCCCCATCTCCCTCCAGCCCATTTTTCTACATACTGTAGACAATTCTAGTGGGACCAATGCCAAGGTGCGTCTTTCGCGTTGAGAACCGAATGCAAGGACATCCCGGGGGGAAATGGTTCGCCTCCACGCGTTGCGTATAAAGTGCTTTCTAGACACTCCCAAGCGTGTAGGGCTCTCGTCAGTTGGCGCATGAGACGACAGTCGAAGGACTTTGCGCTAAAAAGGGGGGCGAAGAAGGGACTCAAGCCCTCAAACCTGCGGAAACATCTTGTTGCGTATCCCATGGCTTGCGGCCAGGTTTCTCGAGATGTTCCCGGATTGACTTACGCATAGCTCGTGGAAGGGTTCACTCTATCCTCCCCCCCGTCCCCACCTAATCAAACACCATGGATTCGAAGCTGTCATCAATACACAGAAACATCCGCTTTACAAGCGGTTCTTGGCATGATGCAGCGCCACCCTTTTTGCGACTCGCGATCCGCCGAACATCTCTCGGCGCTTCGCGCTTGGTACAATTAAGGTCTACCTGGCCGGTAAAACCCGACATGCTCCATCCCGGTACTTTGGGGATGCGAGGGTCTATGATGGTCATACGACTACGGCCATGCATGATATTGAGTACACCCCCCCCCCCCTCCCCCCCGCCCCCTGAACAAAAAGCAGGCCACGATGCGTTTACGGTCATGAAGACACGCACGGTATCATAGTCACCAACTATTATGCATGGAAAAGCATTTCATATGGCCTTGAAAGCAAAACTAGCAAACTTCATCGTCCAAGACACACACGCTATGTTTATCCCCTTAACGACTGAGGAGAGCCGCCTCCTCCCCTGAATCGTCGCCCCCTGATGCTGATGGTTCCCTCTCCAGGATGTCCAAGCGCGCAACCACCAGCTAACATCATCGTCCAAGACAAACGCGCTATGTTTATCCCCTTAACGACTGAGGAGAGCCGCCTCCTCCCCTGAATTGTCGCCCCCTGATACCGACGGTTTCTTCTCCAGGATGTCCAAGCGCGCAACCACCAACAAATATCATCGTCCAAGACACACGCGCTATGTTTGCCCCCTTAACGACTGAGGAGAGCCGCCTCCTCCCCTGAATCGTCCCCCCCTTATGCGGACAGTTCCTTCTCCAGGATCTCCAAGCGCGCAACCAGCTCCCGCGCGGAAGGCCTGGCTTCGGGGTCGCGCTGCCACATGTCTCTCACGATCTAGTTCGACGGAGGGGGGGCGAAGTGCAGTACATTACGCGAGGAAGGGTGGGGGGGAGGGGGTGGTCGGGTCAAGTCATTCTCGTTGAACGAGGCTCTCCAACGGCACACACGTACGTGTACCGACTCGCGACCGCGGGCCCGGTAGTGTCAGCTCCCAGGACTTCCCGCTCGTAGACTCGGAGTGCGCATGTCCAGAATGCAAAATAATTGGTTCGTTGTAACAACAAGGAGGTGCCAAGGTATCGGCCTTCCCGTTCATCACACAAGAGCTCACTAGAAACTCAGACAGTCAGAGTGGATTTCCCCCACGGCAATTATTCTCCGAAACTGTAATTTCCACTCATGAGGTAAAACGCCCAATGGTACGACCTCAACGGTACATGCGGTTGACGCGCTCCTAGTGTTTTCCCTGAAGCCCCTCCATGATGAGTAGATATCTACAGTGCCTACCTCACTCAAAAACAGGTTCTGATGAAAATCCTGATTAAAAAATGAGGAATAAAATATTTAAAAATGAAAGGAAAACCTGATTTCACCAGTCCCTTAACCTACCGAGGATATTTGCCAAACATTATGCGTAGCCTCGTACGCTACTGCATACAAATTGGGGTGCTGTAGTTCCTTAGCCGAGGAGTCCCGTGAGCCAGAAACGTTTTCGCCAAAATAAATACCACTCCGATTGCAGCACGCCTCGCAAGTATTATACCCGTCTGATCCAAACGACAAGGCACAGTTCGGTTGCCGCAATAGGAAAAGACGTATCTTATATTTTTATTGAAGACCGAATTCCCGATTCTTTTCGATTTTTAGCATGGTCGGTACGCGGATAGATGGACAGTACAGCTGTCAGTAGGAATTTCTTAAATTCGCGCAGCAGGACGTTTGAAAATGTCGTCAGCTCGTATGCGTTGGGAGATTTAGCTCCAGAACAAAAGTCGCCCATCCTGATTTTTTTTTCATTTCCGCGGATTCTACCCGGTCGTAAATACTACCTCGTAAACAGACTTCATCGATCCCGAAAAAGGTCCCTGAATTTCGGGGGCCGGAAAGCTAGAAACTCGCAGTATCAGCTGGTTAATATACTGACGCGCAAACAAATTTGGGCTTTTGCTTTTCCTAACATTTCAAGGACTTCGGAAAGGAAAAAAAGTGTGAACGTGAAGGGTGAATAGAACACGACCGGATGAAGAAACTTGGGCCGCTGGGTGCTGTCGGACGTTCCCGGCAAACCTACGTGGGGCTGTACGACACGCTATAGATCAGAAGCAAAATACGACCAATTTACCGCTGCGCTCTCACAGGAGGCCGACTGATAGGCGAGTAATCCTCAACTTTGAGACCTCGCAACGCAGGGCCTAGGCCCCGAAAGGGTGACGATTGGTCTGTATTGTCTACTCGACCAGGCCGGGGGTCACATCTACAGTCCATGTGCACCATTAATGCTACTAAAGCCCCGACATATACCTGTACTTCGTATGTAGTCCGGACAGTTGGAAGGCCAAACCATTGGAAGACGCCAGGTTAAGTCTGAGTCAGCATTGCGGCATGAAAGCACGCTTGTTCAGATCCCTGTGGAAGACGTACAGCAGTATGCCCTTGATGTTTCTGTGTAGATATATTTCGATGTGACGTACCACTCGACCTCGAATCTTGCTACGTTGTGCATACCAACACGCTACAAGGTTCTCTACTGAAGAATTGGTCATCATATGGTGTTCGAGAAAATGGTTTTAGGGTCATTATGTACGAGACGAATGGTAACTAACCCTCAGCCAATCAGAGCACAACCCTAACCCTGACCCTAAGCCAATCAGACCAATTCTCGAACAAGTGGTGAGCTCGACAGCTTTCTACACTCTGTTGGGGCCCACGTATATCAACCAAAAAAAGGAGAGGTGTGGCATCACGAAGCGTCTACGGGGAACATAGGACACCTCGGGCAGATCGTGATATATCTATCTACAGATAGACCATCTCGTTCCTCACGTGCCGTTGTGAGAGAGTTGCGCTGGATCTACATACTGTAGTACAGATCCAACCCAGGAAAACATATGCTACATATCATGCAGGTTGTGCGGGCCCTACCCGGCAACATTAGCCAGATCATCCAACATCGGGAATAGATCTGCCTTGGGAGGTCTAGATCACCAAGAAGAAATCGATGACCTGTCCGAAGTGCGTAACACATGACCAGAACCGAATACGATGTGTATATCGGGGGGGATACCCGATTTCGGGTCCATCGGGGGCTCCAATTACTATCCCCCCCCCCCCCCCCCCCCCCCCCCTCATTGAAGCTATCACCCATATGCAAGTCCGCCTCACAAAGGGTCCTTCATAGGGTGCAGCTCACCCATCATGCGACTCGCCGAACACATCACGGCGCTTGGCGCTCGCTTGATTCAAGCAATGTCTGCCTGGTTGGTGTCGGCGAAACCCGACCGTGCTCCGTCCCGGCATTGTAGGGATGCGAGGGCCTGTGGTCACAAAACTACGGCCATGCATGATATCGAGTACACTCTCCCCGCCCCGTCCCGTAGTAGGGATGACCATGATGCGCGCGTGTCCTCGTGTAGCTTCTAACGCTACGTTTTAGAAGCGTCCCTTGTAGCCACAATACCATCTAATTCTTGTTGTGGACCGACGCTATAGTCGCCATTTCTTTTCCACGTTTCCCAACCCCGCCAAGTCTCGAAAGGGCGAGCACTGAAAACTGAACCCAACACGTTTAGTGCCGCACTTCTGTGTGCAGACACATGTGTCAGGCTCACATTCAAAGCAACGTGTCCCCAAAAGCGGGAGTGCAGTCCCAAAGAGAGTGAAGTTCGGGTTCACAGACCGTGGTAGACGTCTGACGTTAGCAAATAAGAATAATTCGGACCGTAAACGTTGTCGAGACTATGTTCACTACATCACTTACATCCATGAAGTCAGTGTTCCACGAGCGGTCGACCTTGGGAGGCGTGCCCTCCATAATCTTTTTAAGAGCCCCCTCTTCTCCTTCGAAAGGCGGGTGCCCAGCTAGCATTGAGTAGAATATCATCGCCATGCTGTAGATGTCGAGCTTCTCCGTGAGAGGCTGAAGGAGCCGTACAAAAATGTCGAACAGAGTCGAAGCACGGCAGAAATGAAGCGTTCACGCGCAGAACACACGAGACATCGCCGAGAACAAAGAGGGAGTGAAGGTTTCTTAGACAGAGGGGAGAGGGGGATAGGAGCGGTCTTTGAGAGAACGGGGGCGCTCGAACCGCATGCGAACAACTGTGCATACACGAAGGCAATCGACCCCCCATTATAATTTCCGACAGATACACGAGCACAGCTGACACCCCACTTACGATTTCCGAGGCCTGTTAACCAAATAAAAACAAAGAAAAACAATAGGTTACATGTTACTCATTTTGTCGTACAGGAATTCCACCACCCACCACAAGTTTGGTTTTCATTCCGACCTGGGAGGGGGAATACCTTGTGGATTTTTCTTTTTCCCTGCCGTGCTCCCCGGGTAGAGCATATATGATTACCGCCTAGGGTGGCGTGGGATCAAAATTAAAACCAACAGCGTGTACCATCTCCAGTAGAACGAACGAAGGGTACGGTTATCCTGGAATTAAGATCAAGTGCCTCGTCGTAGCCCAGGCGACCACAAAAATAGCGTTGGACCCCCCGCGCAGACACGAGAGACCTCATCAAACATAAACACCGCCTCCACGTGGTGCGAACGAAGGCCTAGAATATAGGTCGGGGGAAGAGGTCCGGATACATTTTAATAAAGGTGAAAACTATAAAACCAACGGGAAAGGAGTCGATACTAAAGCAGTCGCTCAGGATAAAAGTTAGTCGACTTTAAGTATAGGTAGTTTCGTCCCCAAACACTTGGGGATTGATCTGAACAGGTTACGTAGCTCCTATGGATTCTGCACCCACGTGCTCGGGAAAAGCTACCGTATGTACAACGCGTACGGGAAAAACGGATTTGTGAAAGTGTGCAGCATATTCTCTCTCTACATAGCGTGAGGCTGGCGAAAGCACATGTACGAGGCACGGAATAGGCGGCGGCAATCGGCGGCGGCAATCGGCGGGACGCTAGACCAATACAGCAGTGTACCAAATACATCATGCATCAGCCTTTGATTCGGACAAGGCGAGTAAAGCAACACGATAGCTCCTACTGCTGCTGTATCGTATATGCGTACCTCTGCTTCCAAACTAGTCGTGTTTTGTTTTTGTTTTTTTTTTTGTTTTTCGCCAGTTGACCCTCGCAATACCAAACTCTAAGCATCAACACTATAATGGTCGGCACAAGGAGAAGGCACCAACCCGTACCCATCAAGCATCCCGAACGGCTTGCTATGGTGTTGTGGGCTCGGCTGCCGTTCTGCCGGGAGCATGCTTGCAGTCAAAAGACAGCCCGCCCCCTCCTCCCGCCCCCCCCCCCCCCCCCTCCCCGACACAGCTCCGCACGTATCCGATAAAACTACATTTTCGCGTGCAAGTCTAGTCGTTTTCATCAAGAACGAGAAAAGTGCAGAAACGACAGGAACAACGTGATCGCGCAAACTAGCACCCCGCCTCCCACAGAACGAACGCCGCCTTCCCACTATGGACATGTTACCGGGTGAGCTACAGGGTATACCATAGGGCACTACACGCTGAGATGTACGTCTCACCTCTCCCGCGATGTTCTCTGGCGACCGCCAAGGGCCTGGCAACGTAAAACACGGGGAAAGGCATCAGCAGCACAAAAAACAACACGTTAGCGTTATTACGCTCAAGCGGAGCCCCGGGCGCGCACCACTGCTGAGTACGCACTTAGGTATAGTTTTTTTCTGCCGTGGGACGGCGTCACCGGACCGGACGGGAGGAAGGCACCGATTCGAGGCGCGTGGTATCCTAATATCCATGCGCATGGAGGGGGTGGCTCGCTGTTGGACCTTCGGTAGTTTGGATATCGTAGGGTGTTTGGGAAAGAAACACGCCTAAATCAGTCGAAGGCGAAACCACACGCAGAGAAGTGCCAAGCCTCTGCCCTGTACCATCTCCAAAAAGGAACGCGCCTCGCTCCCCCTAGTACTTACAACAACAATAAATGTGCGCCCGCGCATAGTTACACGTTGAGGCACACGTGACACATACTTACATGCATGCATACACACACAACATACCTAACATATACCAGGCATAGCATTTATACGTACGTACCGGGTCGTGAAGCGTGGGACTCCGCGAAGGGGCAGGTGTCACCGTCATCATCGATACCCGTGAAGCGGCACATGTTCAGATCGTTGATCTTCGCTATACCGTTCACCCCCAGCATCAGCTGGTGAGGCTTCAAGTCGAAGTGGACCACGGCACCACCGGGAACGTCATGCAGCCCCTGCAGCCCGCGGGCGGCGTCGCGAGCAATCCTAACCACCCTCTCGATGGGTAGAAGCTCCTGGGACGACAGCACCAGCTCGTCCAGAGAGACGGGTAGGTACTCCGATAGGTGGGTTGTTCCGCATGAACCCAAAAGGCCGACGATGTTGGGATGCCCTCTGACCTGTTCAGATTCGTAGGCGTGTTTGCGATATAGTCCATTTTCGTATGGATCTTAAAAATACGACAAGCATCAGAAGCTGATTGGTTAAAACAGGTGAATCTGAAAGGAAGTGCGCTACAAAGCCAACAAGAAGCTGCTCCGTTTGCAAACCAACCGGCCCGAGTCACCCAAACCCGAACTGAAACTGCTCAGCAGGTTGAAAACGGTGATTTTGGTCACTTTTCCCCCCAGCAATAAAAAATATTTCGTCGGTAGAGCCCATACGTCGGTACAATCCCTGACTAAATATGTCAAAAAGTGAACTCGGCTCTGACCTACATTTCTCTCTGTGCGCTGGGTTGACCATTTCAGGGCAAACTGCAGTCTCGTTTTTGGGGACGGGCCACTCAAATACCAAGTAGTTTGTCTCCAAACCGGGACTGCAGTACTAAAGGGGTTGATAAATATTGTGATTTTTCCGTGGGTTGGGAAGCAGAACACAAGAAACTCGACCCAACCAAATTCTTCGTGAAACCCTCTATCCGCACAGGGTGGGTGGGTGGGTGGGTGAGTGGGTGGGTGGGTGGGGTGGTCCGGTATGTCGGGAATGTGTGCGACGCGCAACAGCTACAAACCGCGGCAAATTGAGCACGAAAATCTCGGTACATGGGATTCCCCTTTGAAAAACTCGGAAGTTACCAAAATGACACGGAGTTGTTGTACGATACGGTGACACGGGCATGGATGGCCTTTCTTTTGTGCTTGTGCATATATACAAGATGGGCAAAATAGCATGGCCTCCCCGGCTAGCTCCCCAGAAACAAGCAATAACACCGTCTGCTTCCGCAAAACTCCCCGAGTATCCAAAACACCTCTCTTCGATTTGTTTGTTTCGAGCGAACGCGAGCTACTGCTGTAAGTTTCACCTCGACAAAGTAAAATCGGGACCCCTTTCGACCTGGCTGAAGCCGAGCCCACAACCATTGACCGAGACCCCCCGAAAAACATAAATCAAGACGTTCGACCAACGATTCCATAAAAAAGAGACACAATCGTGGAGACCCAGGAGAGAATGGCGTGATTAATGATATTGTGATGGAGGCAGCAAGAAGCAAACCCATTGCCACCCGTGGAGGGGGGTTGCCGTGTGAGCAGACAAGAGCAACGGAAGCATCGTTTCCACCAGCGCACCCAAGTTGATGACGCTTACAAACCTCCTGTTTCGCGAGTTCTCAACTTTGGGCGACATGATGATGGTTCCAAACATCCTTTTTCGCTAGTTCCTAAACACTAGTGACATGGTGACAAATTGCAAACATCCTGCATTCGCGAGTTCCTGAATACTAGCGACAGCTATGTTGTCTGTCTTTCACCCCCTCACCGCATCTAGAGCCGCAGCTTCCCACCGGTGCATTTTTTTAACCCGCATCGCAGTTGCCACGAAGTCCTCTCGGAGGGTCTTCAGCACGAATTTTCGCCCGTGGTAGTCGACCAGGAAAACGTCTCGAATGTTGCCATTCCCCAGCCGTTTTTTCTTCCCGTCCAGCATTTCCTGGTACAATTGTAGTAAATGGTCGAAAAAACAAAACAGAGGGGACGGATTGAATAACACTCAAATCGGCACACCCAGAGGGGGGAAGAGGAGTTGTGTGAGCGGTGATATTTTACCGCAGATACATTTAACTCTTGCAGTGGCACTACGGTACAAGCATCGAGGTTCTGTTTTCGCGGCCTTGTCGCCGACCAGGCCCAAAAGGTGCGGTTGTGAGTTGCTTGACTATAATGTATATCTATAGTACTAAATATATGACGGCCGACTACTTGATAGTTGCCTAGGCATTGTAGTTTGTCGCGCGCGGTAGATTGGGCGATTTCTGTTTTTTTTTTGTTCGGGCTACATACTTTTTTATTTTAGCATAAACGAAAAATGTACTTCAGTTAGATAACTTACTTCGCCACACTCAACTATTAATAATAACTATGATAGCCATAGTGATGTCCAGCCAACTATCGCAGCCTTGAGAACAAGCGTAGGATATCATATGCATACGCAATGGCGCCTGGGGGGGGGGGGGGGCGTTCGAAACAAGCGCAGGCGGAGGTGCAACATCTCGCTCCTGGCGGAGTTTCCTGTGGAGTCATCCGACAGTGACAGAAAACGCCATCCTGTCGTCGTATCGCTATGGCAATGAGCTAAGGGTGCGTGGACACCCCGAGGTTGTCGTTGAACTCCTCGCCAGGTGGTACTCGTAGAGGAGAAGGCGGGAGACGATTCCCGGCGAAGTCGCCCTCCGTTCATTCCGCAGTCGTGGGGGTACGTGTCGCAAAGGGTGGCCCAGAGAGAATAGATGGAAGTATTCAGGGCCACCCAAAGTTTACACCCGCATAAATCCATACGATGCGGGTTAACGCGCGTTAATCGGCGGAATTGGTCGGGCCAGGGTGGGACTGCACGTGGGCGAACGCCGTAGTATCAAACAATGACCTCGGATTGGAGGATGTCATTGGCTTGGTACCATGAGGGGGTCTCCCGTTCGTCCGAGACTGCGCTCCGGCAAGTTGACTGCGGGAGGGAGGGGGGATTAGTCCGTTGGGCCACAACAGTACTGCACTGGGAAAAGGTTATAACCAATTACCTACCACAACACTCTCGCCCTCTTCATAACGGTCGATCGCATAATGTACTTGAACTCAGTCGACGTGTTCTTAGGTACCTGACTATCAGTAGAGGAGCAAGAGCGGATAATCACTGGCTGAATACGAGCAGAGCTGGGTGCGTTACCGGTTAGCGCGGGCGTCACGCAAGGCCGTGGCGGGGGTTCGTTGGGACGGCTCTCATGGCATGCCCTACCCAGTCACACACATGCAGTGTTTGGGACGCACGTCGATACAACGATTTATAACTGGCTTTGTGTGGGGCCGAACTGATGAGAAAAACAGAAAAAAAAAAACGCTGTTCATCTGTATATGCGGGATGGGGTGCATGTGTGTGACTCCCTTCGCCGCTATCATCGAGAACCACCCATAGATCACCTCTACAGAAACTAAGCATTTCTGGGCGCAGTTTCTCCACATTATTACCATATTCGCCCGCAGTATCAGCGTGCATGTCGGTATGACGTTGCGATCAAGCACCGCGGAGCTAATATCACCGTAGTACGGCGAGACCACGAGTGCCCATATATATTTGCGCGGGTTGAGCTTTGTCAAGGTACCACCAACCGGCACTAGCCAAAAACTGGGACTTTTGTCACAAGGACGCCGTTCCCTGACCGTAACCTCGACGGGCGAGGGCACCCCCCCCAATACCCGCCGCAAAGAGTGCTGTAAATTTGCAGCCATACATGCGAGGGGCGAATCTCTTTGACCGGAATTACACCATGCAGCTCCTCAAGAGATTAATCGGGCGGAAACCCATTCCGTGGCACAGAGGTATATACAGAGGGATATCGGAATGGCGACAAGCCGGTTTACATGGGGGAAGGTGCAGCGCGGACACACAGTCGGCTACGACGGGGAGCACTCAGAGTCGACATACGACCAAGTGAACAGATTGCCGTCACCCCTGACACCGGAATTCCAGAAAACTTTTGCCGCTTTCGGGTCAGCACGTGCGTCGGGGGCACCTAAACAACAAGGTGTAATGGAACGTATAGGTATCACAAAGGCCACCTTGGACACACCTGGCCTCCATATAACCCAAACGAGCAGTAAGACTACGGAGATATGGTGGAAGTATGGGTGGAATAAAACAGCCGTGGCTGAGAGGAGGCATTTCATTCACTTCCAACCGCTACTTTCATTTCGAGTGGAAGCGAAGCGATACCTCAGTAACATCGCTCAGAAATAGTGGCACCAAAGGCGAAAACCCAAGAGTGGCTCCAGAATTGTGGAAGGGGGGGGGGTAGAGAGAACAGCAGATACCCTCACCTTGAAATATCCGTCAAAACAACAATTGTAACTACACTACGAAGTAGAACGTTGAGCGTACGGAAAACGGGCCATCCCACCCTGCCAACTACTTGCTGATGATGCCGCAGGCGTATCAATAACATTTGTTTGTTTGTTTCTACCGTTTTCCGGGAGATTACTCTCTGATAATCGCATGCCACGTTGAGATACCAGGACTAACGAGGAGGGAATTACCTGGGGTGCAGTCTCCAGCCGTGGCTTGAGAGGCCTCATTTCATTTCAATCACTTTCTTTCATTCAGAGTGGAAGCGAAGCGATACCTCAGGATCCTTGGTCTGCCAGTTACTGTGCTTAACCAGAGTAAGCCGAAACGTAACATTCCTCATAATATTGGGCAATCTGCAGGTCTTGGGTGGCTCAATCTGTCTTGTTGTGTACGAAAATCTAGACTGTCGGAGTACAGGTACTACTGGACACCTAAAAAAAAAGAAAACGGATGAGCATTAAGAAACGCAGGCCGGGATTTACAAGAAACTACGAAATTCGGCAGGGCGTTACTCTATCATACTGAAGTTAGTGCATAGCGCAACCATTAAAAGAAAACAGGGTGGATCAGCTTTCCTGTTTCTTGTTATTGGTAGGTGTCTTGTGCTGGTGCCGTGCCGTCAGTTGTACGAAAGAAGCTGATTATCAGCCGCCGATTTAAACTGGCGGCTAACTGAAGGTTTTGTTTTCTGCCTATTGCCATCCGTATCTGGCGTGGTGAGACGCCATCGCGCCACTATTAATACTTCAGTACTATCAGAACGTACATATTAGGCCGCTACTGTTTCTAGGTTCAGACATATCAAAGCACTCCGCAATATAAAAATATATATATAATAGGACGACCCATGAAGTGGTGAAGCTCAAGAGCTTTGGAAGTCGCCTTATTTCTCCTACTGCAGGTTTCGAGCCGGAACCGGCCTAACTTTAGAGAAGGTACATCATTTGGTGCGCGGTTTACCGGAGGTGCCTCACCTTGCTCGCCCCCCCTGACTCTGCCAGTGGTGGCCTCGTCCAGCCCATATCGATGCCCGGAGGCGAGTGTTGAAATCGTGTTTTACAGAACAACTCAAGTCAAGTGTCTACTCGTGCATGGAGAAGGTCATCAGTCTATTGCACATCCTTTTAGAGGCCGAGTGGCTCAACGCGAGCCCATCCATTTTCAATCAATCGTTTCACGGCTTCAAATCCAACAGATTTAGACCTGTCTGTGACAATGGGAACGCGAAGTTTGAAGGTTTTCTTTCAATAGCAACGCTTTCGAGAAACGGCCGAAGATATTATCGTACGGTCGCTGTGGGAAAGAAGGGGGGAAAAGGTTTTACCTTTATTTTATTTTTTCAAGCAGCTGCAGGCGGCGCAGGTTGTTCTTTCTCGTTGTAACATGTCGACACGCTGATAAAACTCAGCTCGTGAAACGATAGACCTTCGAGCTCGACATAGACTCAGTCCCCGACCGACCCGCTTGGTGTCGGGGAAGTTCCAACGAGCGTAGATGACGGCCTCGAAAATATCAAGTGGGTCCATGGTCCGCGGGGCGAGAGCTTGTCGGCGGCGTCCTACGCTCTTCTCCCAAACCTTGAAAAAACAAAATCCTTTCGAGACGGATCGAGGAATTTTGTCATCTGTTTGTACACATCAATCAGCGGTCAATCGTTTTTTAGAGACGCCTGGCCAGCGCCCGCCACATATCACCAGTCATGGTGTGAACATGGTGACCGTAGGGTGGGTCGGAGCCCCTAGCGAGCGCCCCCCTTCAGAATTCATGACGCAGTCGTTGGTTTTGTCGATCGATGTCTGTCGAGGACTCGGACTCTCGTCTCTTCGAACTAAATGTCCGCCTGAGTTTTTCTGAACAAGATCATGGCCCAACATCGGCCCCGGAAATATTTTTTTCGGTGTTTTCCAAAAGGTTTAGAGCGTTTAGTTAGGAGATTCGTGCTGATAGCAAGCTTGTTATGAAAAATTAGAGGCGGGTATCTTTGAAATTCAAACGTTTTGAAAAAATGGCGTTTCCATTGGCATATGTCTTATTAGTTTCCATGCGGTTCGATTTCGAGCTTCAGATCTGTATTTTTCGATCCCAAAAATGAAAGCATCTGGTTACGAAGTCAGAAGCGCATCGGCGCACACTTCTCCGTGGATACGTACTCGTAGGCTCGTACAGCAGCAGCAGTCAGTCACATTGTGAAATACCAAATTTCAAGACAGATTGACTCTAGCACACTCGGCACGCCCCTTCGCCGCCAGACCGGAGGCAATCAACGTGGTCTCGGACGCTTGGGTCCTACGCGCAGTGCAGCGCGCTCAGCGCGTCTTCCGCTGCGCCAGACTACAACACCTAGAGCAGTTGGCGGTTTCGGCGTTTAATCGAATCTCTGCATGCACAAAAAATCTGAGCTTTCGGCATAGGAAGACTGTTTCTTTTAGCGAACTTCATAGCTGAAAATGTTTTCGGGTCGAAATCAGAAGCTCAAAGTTTGAAGTGGACAGGACAGCCTTGGTCTTTTTGTGTTGTCCCTTTTTTTTGTTTGGCATAACAGTGTATTTACTACTATAATAATAATTATTATTATGCTTGCCTTCCGACAATATGGCGTAAATGCTGTTCCTATATAAACCGATTATTCTTCCGTTAGTCAGTAGTATCCCTCATACACTTCTCTGCCCGTTTCCCAATTTACATTCCCCACATCATTTCATTTTACCTACCGGTATAGTATATCCTATGCCTCATCAACGTTCCATCCCCAGGTCATTGGTCGTATTCTTCCGGCTTCTTCCTCCTTTCCCCTAGCAGCCTGGCGGTCCCTCAGGGCTAGTTTATTCGGGGCGAAACCGCGACCTGTGTGGTCACCGAGATTATCTGGAAGAGGCGTTCTTCGCAGACACCTTTCCGCGCCAGGGACGATCCGTCCGTCCCTCCGACTATACTTGCCGCCAACCGATCAATTAGATCGCTGCCTTTCTTTCCGAACCGCCCAAAGCTTTCCATCGCGAGGGTGGCGAGTTTGTAGCTGCGCTCGTCGAAGGATCCATTTTATTTTATAAAATACTTATATTGCTTTGTTGACAACATTAGTCGTTAAATTATACCACGTTGTATTTTATGATATCATCACGTGTTTGCTATCAGGTATGCTGCTGCTTGTTGTTGGCAATTACCCTAGTATGACACGTTACCAGGTACCTGGTATATCACATCAAATCACGCGAGCAGGTATATTCTATAGGTACATGAACGAACGTACAATCTCTCGTATCAATAATAGTGATATTGCTGCTCACGAGCAAGTGCCAGCAGATAACAGCGGCAACCTGAAGTATGCTCAAGAGGAGAGACGCCAAAGCGACCATATGAGAGCGATATATTCGATTCTAGCAATATTAGAAACGTTTGAGTCGGCTTTTCGTGCACTCCGTGGCCAACCCCGTATGTACGGCGCAATATATTTTTGCACGAGAAATAACGATTTCCACATGCGCCAGATGGCGAAATGTGAGCCGGGTGGCAACATTCGTTCGTTGCTGGTTCATTGAATCTGTTTCCAGTGTTTTCTTTATCTTCACTCTCAGACATTACATGTTTTTCTTGTACCCCTTGGCAGTACTGCGATCGCATTCGCGGCTTCCATGTTCCTGCACCCTCGGTCACTAGGGGCATGCGCTGAGCCTTATTTGTTGAAAGTTCGTTGTGGTTTTGATTCAAGTGTCTTCTTTCTCTTCACTCAAACGCGATTTACTTTGAATGTACCCCGGCATTTACCTCGACCCCTGGCATTTACGGCCTTGATTTGCCTACATCCTTGGTAACTACGGGCATGCGCGGAGCCAGACGCGGGCGTCAGACAGCCGCAGCGAAGCCCAGGATAGTACTTCAATACGAAAAACAGTGGTGCCTACTGCTACGGGGGGGCATAGTAAATAGGACCAAATATGTTTATTGAGAATAAGTAAATATATTGGATTTTGCGCGAACCGTAGGTCCTATTTACTATGGTCCCCCGCGATAGTATATAGTGCCGGTTGAGTAGTGCTTGCTGCCCGCTTATTATAGTGCGTGTTAAATCGATTGGCGCTTGGCACGAGTGCGACAATGTGCGGAGTGGTACAGTAGTACCGATAGGCACTTGTATAGTGACAGCATTGTGGCTATTAATAGCGCATATTGTATAGGCACTATCAGGAGGGGCCAGTATATGTTATACTATTACGGGGAACCATAGTAAATAGGATCTACGGTACACACACAAACCTATATGTTTACCTATTTTTACCAACAATATTTGGTCCTATTTACTATGGTCCCCCGTAATACCACTGTAGACTGTAGACCAGTAGTTAGTCGTGGTATTTTGTAGAGTGCGGAGTAGTACCGGTTGCCGCTATTAACAGCTAATTAGTATGCAACTGCTGTATAGATCTACAAGGGTCTACGATATTCCAGACTTGAACTACTGTTGATCTCTTTACAGGAAGGCACTCGCGAGGAAAAAATGGGAAATTTCGAGCCCTAATCAAGTGCTAGTATTTATTAAACGTCACTCGCCGAAAAAAAAAAAAGTAAATTTGAGCCCAATCTCGATGTACTCTTTCTAAAAAGTTACTCGCGGGGAAAAAGCCCAACCTTGCTGTAAAAATCTCCACAAAAAGTCACTCGCGGAAAAAAAAAATAGTAAGAGCTGAGCCCACAATATAAAAAGTCACTCGCCGAAAAAACATGGGAAAGATAGAGCCCAATCTTGCTGTAAAGTTTGTATAAAAAATAGTTTTAATAGTCACTATTATTGATAGGGTAATTCTTATCGGAGGTAGATTTGAACCCAATCTTGCTGCACGTTTCCTAAAAGTCACTCGCGGGGGAAAGAAAAAAAGCAATATGGCCCATGGCCCAATCTGAACTCGCAGTGGTATGTTACTATCGTGGCATACGTATGAATGATACCAGGGTAGCAAACAAGATACCCATGGTGTACTTGTACCACAGCAGGATGTACTACAGCAGCGCTGCCAACGGCTGGAATATAAAGGTACTATTTCGGGGGTCCATAGTTAACGGGACCAAATTTTGTTAGTAAACACAGGTAAATATATAGGTTTTCATCTGTACCATAGGTCCTATTAACTATGGACCCCCGTAATATTGATGCCTACAACTCTATGCCTTCACACGGCTTCGTACAGCTACTTACTGAATTGAATAGATACTGCTGCAGCTGTTGTTGAACAGTTGTTGTCGTGTGTGCGCTGCTGTGGAGATATCATACCATCACGTGAAGATTACATATACACGTAGCTATACACTACATATTATTATATATACCAGGTATGCTGTTTTGTTGTCTTGAAGCTTTCCGGGGAGATGCGTACTACAGGTGGCTTGCTGTAGCTCTACTATCTAATTTCCCGACGTGTTTCCTTCCAGTCTGTCCTCCCATCATCATCACAACAACGCGCTACATTTGCACCGCTCTTCTCAGTCACCTCGATCTCCGGGCACCCATACTCGTATCTCGACTCGTCCACGTCGTGTTCCCAGAGAGGGCTTGGGTTGCATTTCTTCGCTGCCTTCTTCTTGGACTTCGCTTGTTTGCCGTGCTTCACCTCGGCCTCGTCTGCCGATGGGGCCTCCTGCCGTAGCCGGATGGTAGCATCGTGCTCCCCCGATATGCCCCAAGACGCAGGGTGCACGAAAAACACCACCGCTGGGGTTACCAAAATGACCAGCACCGTCAACAATGGCACGACAAGCCTGCGCTCCAGAAGCAGATTGCAGGCGTTCCTCTTGTACCTCTGGTATATGGACGACCTCGTTTTATCGGAGCTCTCCTGGGTGGCACTCGCGCCCGGGCGTCGGGCGTCCGGGCGCGAGGTCGGTAGTTGCAGGTGAGGATTCATGCTGCCTACTATTATACGTCTCCCCCCCCCCCCTTCACTCTACAATCCACACGTGAGCTCTGTGGTTGTGCCTGGGTCTACAACACAGCAGGCACTCTTCTCTATAGCTGGCTACGGGAATTGACGGTCACGAGAGAAAGTGTCTGTCTCTTCCGACGGCTCTATCGTCCCAACCTTGTAGCTGGTATTCTCCAATGTTCATCTGTGCTTGGACAAAGCTAAATCAATTGTAGAGAAGGGAGATCGAGGAAGATCGAGAGTGTGCTGTTGTCGAGGGGTCGCCAGGATTGCGACCACAAGATCGCAGCGATCCCATTAATAGGAGGAACATATATATATATATATATATATATATGCGGCGGAAAAGCTACATGATGTCCATGCTGTTTTTCACCGTTCTTTCTGCCCGTCGACATCCAGCACAACCAGTGTCGGTGCCGGTTCTGCAATCCTAGAAGAGATACAAGCTATGTGGTAACAAAACTACGCCACAGGCCACAGGCAGAGATACAACATTGTTACGTGTGTAGTAAGCAGAGTAGACAATGCAATGCCATGCCATCATACTAGGCACAACATAACATATATATATATGTATGAAAGAGAAAAATTGACAGAAAACAAAGAACGAAGAGACCAAATAAAACAAATCGAAAGAGAAAAAGAAAAAACAAATCGTGCCTCCCCGCGGGGGATGTGGCAGACACATGAAAAGAACGAACTAAAAAAAACAAAAAACAAAGATCACTATACGTACTTATTAACAGAGTAATAAGCCCACAAAGATCACTATACTTATTAACAGACCAATAAGCCTATGGAACCAAGGGGAAATAACAGGCAAACCGAAGCACAAAGCACCCCCTTGAGGTAGCCGCAGCAGTTTGTGGTACGAGTAGCGTAGTCAGTAGACTCTCCCTACCAGTCCGCCTGGGACCTTGCTACCCTGCCCGCCGTCTTCGTCCTGCGTTCGTCAAATATGCCCCGCCCCTCGGCGTCAGACATTACGAACCAAGCAAAGCAGGCTCGGCATCCACCCACGCCACACGACTCATTACATAAGGCTTATTAATGTAGAAGAAAGGAGGAGAAAAAAATAAAATGGAAATCACAGAGGATCGAGCGCAAAAAAAAAAGGAAGACATAGGAAGACCACCTTCGAACTATTAATAGCTGCACCAGTTGGCGGCACGAGTAGCATAGGAATATTCTACTTCCTAGTCGGCCTGGTGCCTTGCTATCCTGTCTGCCATCTCCTTCCTAATTTCGTCCACCGCGGTTTCCCTTCCACTCCTCCTGCCCCCCCCCTGCCCGCATTCCCATGGTCGGGTTTCCTTCAACCCTCCTTCGGTTGCACCCCCTCCCCCCATTCCCTTGGACACCACCTACGGCGGATGCGCGGCGCTGCCTGCTCAGCTGTGACTCATCCTCGTGCCACCTCACCATGAACCGTTTGCCTGCTTCGAGGACCCCCCGGTACCAATTCCCCGCCTTTTGGCTGCAGTGCAGTGGACCACAGTGCGGTTTCAACTCCAAACACCAAGGGGGCAAGTTCCGTTGACCCTTCGGTGGCTCGAAACTCCCTAAGATCTTCGACTGTGCATCTACTGTAGTATGACAAGTCTTAAACTGTCCGCCAGGTCTCGGGTTCTCCACACCAGCCATCGTCCCGAACATTATCCGACTGGGTTATCGCTCCTAGCTTTGCCGTGCCACGGCCGAGCCGCCGTTTACAGATGGTCGTTTCGACGCTCTCACAACGTGTCATCTTGAGGGCCTTCGCGTAAGAGAGGGTGGTGTGATCAGTACGAACTCGGCGATGTGTGAATTTTCGAAAAAATAATGTCGCCAGCCAATTGAACTTGTCGGCTACTGCCTGTGATCGTGCTGCTGTTGCCTGTGTGCTTGTACAACAGCATGGCCCTCACAGGCCTAAAATAATATGTATGTCTGGCAGTACGCTGCTGCTGTTGTTTTCGCACGCGTTCGTCGCCAATGTCCGGCAGACGAGACGCCATATTTAGCAGAAGCTTTGATACATGATCACACGGAGCACGCGCTGCTGTTGTTTCGCCAAAAAGGATCCCATGTTCAGGCGCAGGGGCGGATCACGGCATGGAAGGCCATGGGCATATCCTCATGTTCCTCCGAGGCACCTGTCGAACACATCATTAAGCTTCTTGTTTTCGCACGCGTTCGTCGCCAATGTCCGGCAGACGAGACGCCATATTTAGCAGAAGCTTTGATACATGATCACACGGAGCATCGCCTCTGGTTGGCGTGTTTTCACCCTTTCGCCCTGTTCTTCTTGTTGGGCGCTGGGAGGAAGGAGTATTCATCTGCCCGTCCTCGTGCACCAAGTGCTTCGCGTTATTCTCCGAGAGTGTGTGCAGCAGTCATCATAACGGCCAGCATCAACAACGACAACGGTGACCACAAACACGCGATCTCTCGACAGCTGCTTCCTATATATACCCCACACATCAGTAGCAAAGGCAATTCAGGCTGTAGATTTTTAGCCTCTTCTAGTCGTTTCATTCGCCAAAAAGGATCCCATGTTCAGGCGCAGGGGCGGATCACGGCATGGAAGGCCATGGGCATATCCTCATGTTCCTCCGAGGCACCTGTCGAACACATCATTAAGCTTCTTGCAATATTGCTGGATGCTTGTACAGCATAATAGCAACGACAGCAGCTGCACAAGGGGTGGAGGACCTTGGAGCAGCCACGGTCGCCGAGATTGCCACCGTCTTTGGTGGAGATGGGGGCGAGGACTCGGGCGAGGAGCAGGTGTGACAGCAGCGGCGGATGGGTATTCTAGTGGACGCGACATCCAGGGACGTTCCTACTCAGCGGAGTGCGTTGTCAGCCCCGCGTTGAGTAAGCAGGTGGACCCAGATAGTTGCGAGTCTGAGTGCAAGGGAATCGAGGTACGTTGCTTGCATTTTCACTCGCCGTATTATAGGTAAAGATAATCATGCGCTACTCTGGTGCTCTCACACATGTGCTCACATTAGCTCACTTCCCTGAAATCCTGCCTGTGGTCAACAAAATGCATCTCGATGGCAGAAAACAAACAAGTAAGAAATAGTGCGCACGGCAGTCCGTAAGGGAAACGGTACTATTAATAACGAGCTGTGGTACAGCAGTACACCATCCCGTATCACTTGCAATCAAACAACAACCAGGAATATATCCATGGTACTATGCGTACACTCGAAAAAAAGAGAAGAGGAAGAAAAACACAGGGGGAAAAAGAAGAAGTAACTCTCTACTAATAATAGACTTATGTACTTTACCCATGGGTGGATATTTCACAGCGAAGATCAGTTTATTACAACATGGTGTATATGACACGGAAGAGCTTTTCTACTCGGTTTCTGCCGAGCATTCACCTTATTATGTGTATGCTGTACTGTCTGAAAACATCTTAACGTACCTTATATTCTGGTCCGTCTGGTATATGCCCTTTTAGAAACGAAGTCCCGTTTGGGGACAAACCACTCAAATTCCAAGTAGTTTTTCCCCAAAACGGGACTGCGGTTCTAAAAGTAAAAATACCCTGAGTACGTAAATCGTGCACGAGTGAGCTACGAAGCTCTTAACAATAACAGTGAGAACACGTTATTACCGGGGAACATAGTAAATAGGACCTGCAGTCAACACAAAAGCCTGTATATTTACCTACTTTTTACTAACAATATTTTGTCTTCTTCCCCATGGTCCCCCGCAATAGTACGAGAATGCTGCGAGCACATGTACGAATAAAAACGGGGACTATTGATACGAAGGGTGAGTGGGATTTTTCAGGGAAATAAGAAACTCGGCAGCCATCCCTTGGTGTGTACTGTAGAAAGCACTCTTCTCCCACATAAGAAACCCGGCATGAGCGACCATTCCTGTTTCTGACAACATACGACACTACCTCTGTGTCGTGTGATGGTGTTGTCTACTACAGTAAGCTATAGGGGTAAAAGATCGATCGATTACCCAGCCCAGGGTAATCCTTATAACATTCTCCCCCCCTCTAAACGGCGGAGTCTTTGGGGCGTCAGAACAGTATACGTCTGTACGATGATCTACCCGCTTCGTTTCGTTACCTGGGGAACCAGGGAGATGTGTTTTTTTTTTAGGGATGCACGCGCAAGAGTTTCTGTAAATGAAACATTCGAAGTGAGGTTCGAATCCGTGACCTGGACGACGTCAAATGTGACGGTATTACCTACCGGTAAAAGATCGATCGATTACCCAGCCCAGGGTAATCCTTATAGCAGTAGGACCATTACAGGACAGCATCATTTGATCCATATTTTTTTTTTGTACTGAAAGTAAAAGAAACAGGAATAAAATGTAGACCAGCCTGGATTTCTTCTGTGTGGGAACGACTACATCATACACTACTGTACACTAACGTCAGTATGACGGATTCTCCATACTTTTTATTTCCCTGAAGTCCCAGCCCGCCTTTCTTTTTGGTAGGTTTCGTTTTCCTAGGGTTGGGGTTAGGGTTAGACCACACCTATCAATAAATATAGACAAAAGAGTTTCAGTATATGCACACGGTACGAACGTTTTGTGGTTTTATGAACCTCTTCGGTCGGAAGACGCGAAGAACCTACTGCTGTACGCTCATGTGCACAAAACATGTGCCTATACGTACGTGGTACACGGCAAAAGACACCCAACTCTGAACGCCAAGGGCAATGCACATGGTGTGTCGCGGACGGGACTGACTTTTCATGAGTGGCTAAATCTATGTGT
Organism: Macrocystis pyrifera; assembly: GCA_031763025.1. Taxonomy (NCBI): domain Eukaryota; class Phaeophyceae; order Laminariales; family Laminariaceae; genus Macrocystis; species Macrocystis pyrifera. Next base: position 5,453,159 of record JASSKH010000014.1, read on the forward strand.
AGTCAATACTTTACACTGACAATGGCAGGGGTCATAGTCTACAGATATGTACAGTAGTACCGTATGTGTTAACGGTATGAATTGCAGTAGTACTCGTAACTCGTGTGATGCTGGTACTCGTACTCACAAGTAGTGTACGCCGAACGGAATACCCCGATAGCTGTAGTTCATACACACCTGGGACCTGGTTGAGTAAATTCAGTAAGTACAACACTAGCTTCCTGTTCCCGAGACCTAGTCAGAAGGAGTATACTGAAACTGAGTAAACATGAATAGAAAAGAAAAGTGGTCGCACGGGGTTCTGTCTTTCTTTTGCGGCCAAACGGAGAGTAGGGAACACACGCTGGCGGAAGGCGCCCGCGCTTGCCCCAGCCTGTCTCAAATACAATGACGACGCACTGGCAAGAGGCTCGCCGAGCAAGAACTTAATATTATTCTGCTTGCCATCTGACCATGTGTAGTGTTGTTCTAAAAAAGACTAACAGGAAGTGAAGAACTCTCTAGAACAAAAGTGCGGCAGTATCATGCGACAGATCAAAACTGATGTGACGCTCATGAACACTACTACAACCAACATCCCTCCATCTCATCCACCAAAAAGCGGCCACTCCCCTCCTTAAGCACCCCCTAAGAAGCATCTGCAAAAAACCCGTTTGACCAATGAAACTCCCCTAAACATCAGTGTATGACCAATGCGTGGGTATCTTCGTAGAAATCATACCAGGTAAGCTATGCCGCATGTGTCGCCCGCACCTGGACGGTAGCGGTTCGACCGACCGACGTAAGAAGACGGAATAAGGCCGCTGTCTTTTGTCCTCGAGTTGGATTCGGCGTGTATTGCTGTGCTGCGTATGTTTCTCATTTCTTGACAGCGAAATGTGGCGGTGAATGAAAGTGCAAAGCATCAAAAGGTCTAACATCAAGGCTCTTGCACACGTCGACTATTTTCTTGCTCGCACGATGACTTCGTCATGATATCCCAGAGGTAACGAGGGTCGAGCCATGCCTTGACCAACATAGCACCGCACCCCCGTTTTGCGGACAGATTACTTGGCATCAAAGTCAGAAATACAGAGGTGAGCAGCAACGCATGGGTCAAACCTTTTTCCAACTGATCGGGCTCCTTTACTCAATGCCGTTGGTCTATCACCAGCGTTTCACGATGATGTTGAGTGATATGTCTGCTACAGTAGGTTTTTGGCATGGTTCTTCGAGTTGCTTCAATTTGCTTTTCTTCACAGTCGATTTTTTTCTTTCGGATCTTTTATTGAGAATCACTCTTTTTCGTGAGGTATACCATAGCGACACAAGTGAGGATCATTTGAAAATTTTGGTGATTAAGGCCCTTATCGAGGCACATTTTTCCATGTTTCCGTGCAGTGCGGTACTAGAAGGGTGCAAGGGGCCCGTCTAAGCCCGCCCCTTGTGTCTTGGTGTGAACCCGTTCACCAGGAACTACATCCCAGTCCGGCAATGGAAGTACCGTTTGGGGGATCAAGATTGATACTGAAAAGGTCGCCACACTTTCGAACAGAGGTGTCGGAAAAGCCCATGGGGTGGTGTGTCCATATACCGGGATCTTGCATATCGAAACGATCATGACTGTGCATCTCAATCTCACGGGGCTGCTCTACCCATACCTCGCTTGCTCTATATCCGACTAGAACCCATGAATATCCAAGCGGTCCGTACAATTCTCCCGAACAACGAAGTGTTATCGAACACCCCGTGGGCAATGAGTGTGTCCCGATACCGGTATCAGGTCAAAACGAACGTGACGGTGTATCTCGATCTCGCGGCTGGTTTGTCCGAACCTCTTGCCTGTTCTCTTATCCGAACCTAATCCCATGAATAAAAATACCGAGGCGGTCCTTTATAATTTTTCGGACAACAGAGTGCTACGTAAATACCCATGGGTAGTGAGTTGTGTCCCGATACCGGGATCAGGTCAAACCGGTCGTGACCGTGTAACTCGATCCCGCAGCTGATCTGCCAACCTATTGCCTGTTCTCTTATGCGAACCCAACACCGCAGGTGAGGGGGCACCTAAACGGGGTCGGGATGCTGGGTGTTTGCAACTCCACCTTGGTCACGGAGTACTACTCCATTCATTTCGACCAAGTCACAATGCGCCATTAAATGAAACTCCCTGTCGAAACGGTGGTTGATATGGCTCTGGACGCCGCAAGGGGTATGCAAGCCCTGAACGAGGCCTCCGCCTCGCCTATCGTTCACTTCGACCTTAAGCCACAGCAGCCGCTGAAGGACGAGGCTGGGCGAGTGCTGGTGAACGACTTGAACATGGCACAGTTCACGGATCTCAATAAAAATGGCGTTATTGCCCGTTCTCGATTAATAGCCCGATCAAGGTGGTGGGTTGGCGGGCCCCGGAGAGCATCCAAGGCAAGGTACGACAAACCTAGACCCCGATGGCTAGGGCTACTACCGTGAGTAAGGCATGCCTTGGCTGAAAGTCACGGCTAGCTTATTTTACGGAGGGGGAGCATAGTAATCAGAGCCTCTTGGTGGACCTATAAACCACGAATTCCCGTATGTTTACACGCCACGTCTGGTTCTGATTATTACTACGTTCCCCCCCGTAAATAGTTGGGCGGAGAAGCAGTGTAGATGAGCGACCTACTTTGGGGTATTTATTGCTGCAAAAAGGCACCTCGAGCTTCAAAATCGCCGATCAGATATAGCAAAGACGAAGGAGCCCTGCAGTATTCAAAAACCACGGTGGAGCCCAAACACCATCCATCCAGGTATGTTTACACGCCACATTTAAGTATGATAGCTATGTTCGCCCGTAATAGTCGACGACATATACAACTCGCAGACCTACCGGTCAGCGAGTGGCTATGGCTGCTGGCGGCGTCCGGGTGGATTCCGATTATGGCATATTATATATATATTCGGAGAAGAGCGTGATCGGGTCAAACACAGCAGTAACGCTGCAATTTTCATAGAATACGAGGCAGTCGACAGCCTCTCGTGTTCTCGTGGATGATGCCCTGGGGAGAAGCAAGTTTTTCTGGACATGTTTTTACGGGTGAATGGTCTGGGGGTGGGGGAGGGGGGTGGGATCGACGAAATGGTTGGCAGCGCTCCGTCTACTCTTCTACGGCCTTGAAGTGCGCAAGAAAAAACAACGCTCGCGCGATCAACATCAATCGAAGCACTAAGTCATGCTGATGTCGTTTGCGAAGCTGTATTGCGGTCAGCTGGCTCCTGCCAGAACCAACCGCCACCACTCCACCGTACACAAGTACTTGCGCACTTCGGATAATACGACTTCGCCCTTTTAGGACCGCAGTCCCGTTTGGGAGATAAACTACTCATAGCTTGAGTGGTGCGTCCCCAAAACGAGACTGCAGCCCTAATAGAGTCAACAGGTTTTCTGACGGGACACGTGCCAAGGCAAGGTTGCACCTACGTTGTTTCTGAAGGTCCTCGCACTTCGAAGAAGCTCTAAGAATGCCACCGAAAATCTGTCTCTCGAGAGATTATGAAGAGTGCTTTTCGACGGACAACCCCGATGGCCTAGGTATCACAAAAACGAACAAAATTGGCATTCCAGTGAGATTGGGTGGTTCGTCTGTTGGGGCACCACCTTGTCAATCAGAAAAAATTCCAGACCTCGAACAGATCATCTACAGATAATTTTACAGACTATCTACACATCATTCGATGATCTAGATATTTCATGGCAGATCTATGCTCAACCTTGTATGTGGGATCTAGCTCTTTGCCACCGGGTGGGACCCGTATAAGGTGCATAGTATACAGTAGCATACGTTTCCTGGGATCGATATGCACTGTGCAGACAGATCTTGCACAACCTCTCGCAACGGCTGGTGAGGAACTAGACCATCTATAGATAGATCATTATCTGCCCGAGGTGGAAACGTTTGTCCAAAAACTGCCACCGGTACCTTTTGCATAACACGCGTCCTTACATGTGTTCGAACAAGTTTCCTAACATTTTTCCGCGTTGACGGTTGGACTGCGCCGTTTTTAGTGAAGAGGGCCTCGTGGTTGGACGGACCATTTTTTACATCTGCACCATTGCTTTCCTGGATGATCGTTCGGAGAAAAGGCGGACGCTGTATAGGAGATGAGCATAAGGTAGTCCATCTTTATTGCGAGCACCGTCGGGGCCCGAAAGAAGTCATCGACGGAGGTGTATAGATATAATAATACCATCGTACCATGCTTCATCCATGGTTTCTTGTCTAAAGCGTACCTGGTGATGTTCATTAGTGGCGTTGGTTTGTCCCGCTTCAGGTTGTTTCCTGGTGTATTATTCCACACTCCGCAGTTGTTGGGGCCTGTCTTGTTAGCAGGGACTGGATGGTGATGATTGGGTGCTATGATAACAACAACAGCAGTAACAACTGCTGCGGTGAGGGCCGGAGCTGAGATCAGCACGCGCGCGTTGACAATCGTTCACTTTCTGCCATCGGTCATACCCTTCCGAACTCCCGTTGCTACCGCTTCTTCGACGAATTTTGGTCTCCTTGACACAGTCTTTGACCGAGACGGTGGACATCTACGGCATGGAAAAGGTATACCGCACACTCACATCTGGAGAAACTCCCTTTCCGAAGACTGAGGCTGCCGAAGGCAAGATAATGAGCGGCGACAGACCTTATATTGACCCTTCTTGGCGCAAGGGCTACGTACAGGTTAAATGACGCCGTTCGTCACACACCCCTGGCGCATATTTTCTGTATTCGGGGTTGGTGACGGTAGGCATGGCTGTCCGTGGGGATCAATAGACATCGCTGTCGGTGGGTATCGTTGCCGGTAGACATCGCTGTTGGTAAGCACCGCTGTCGGTAGACACCGCTGTCGGTATACACCGCTGTCGGTATACACCGCTATCGGTAGACACCGCTGTCGGTGGACATCGCTGTCGGTAGACATCGCTGTCGGTAAACAACACTGCCGGTAGACATCGCTGTTGGTAGACACCACTGTCGGTGGACACTGCTGTCAGTAGATATCACTCTCGGTAAACACCGCTGTCGGTAGACACCACTTTCGGTAGATATCGCTGTCGGTAGCTGCCGGTAAGCATCGTTAACGGTAGACACGGCCATCGTTAGATATCACCATAGGGGCACACAACAGGATTTGTCCTAACAATTTCTGACCGGCGGGCCTCCTCGACTGAATAAGTATCCACCATCATTGAAATACCAGTGTTTCACTAAATGAACTCGTTGATCGGCTCGGTTCCAAATAATATTCCGGGTGTGGTATATGGACCTCACTAAGGTGAAGTGAGGACGCACGCCACGGTAGAGTTGCGCATTTTTTCTGAGACTCTACGCTTCGGGAGCTCCGTGACTTCAAAACTTGACTCAGAGAAGCGTTGTGCCGCTCACCTCCATCAACCAAACACCATGGCCTGAGTCTCAAACGGGCTTCATAAATAACACACACAATCGGTTTCCAACATTATCGGGTTGAGAAGGCCGGTCAGTCAGAAACAGTTTGGCCTACCTCTAGCGCCTCCATCGCAGCAAGCGTCTGAGGACCCTGAGAAAAATGACGGCGGCCCTACCACTGCGTGCGGGTTTCTCTTAAGGTTGACACATCGTTTAGTCGAGACCGTGTGTTCCTCTATAGGAGATCACAGCACCTCTCGTCCCGGTTTCGTTTCTGCAGTAGTGTCGCTTCATTCCGGCGGCAGATTGTCATAATTTCAAAGCTTGCCGTCGGTAAGCATCGTCTTATCGAGTAGGTGGAGATCGTTTTATCGAGATGTGCGTTGTTTGGTAGGAACTCACGGCACCTTTTGCCCCAGTTTCGTTAACATTGTTGTAGTGTCGGCTCTCTCAATGGGGTGTGGCGGGTACCTATTTAGATGGATATGTGAACGAGGATGCGAATGAAAGAGTGCAATAGTTGTTTTGTTTTGGAGACGATGTCGCCCCTTGTGCCAGAAAAACAAACCCTCGCGAGAGACGATGCCTCAACACACGACGTTTTCTGTCTTTTTTTGACGATCACTGTTTCCACAGGTCGTAAAAGACATGTGGGAGTGGGAATCTGAAGCGAGGTCTTCAGCTAGACAAGTTGTCCAGCGCTTGGATCATATCCAGGACTCACTGCTGGTGTAAGCCTTGGGACATGGCAACCAGAATGCAGGTGATACTGCCAGCGCTGAAAAAACAGTGTTCGAACGACATCATGTTACATTTCTCTACCTGCAGCAAGTGCACGCACATCTCTGAGGGCTAGCGTGTTGCGAGTAGTTTCAGCCCGGGCCTGTACGAGCGTCATACCATAATTCCGTCGATAGAAGGCTCCCTGCCGTTCGTTAAGCGGACGGCAACGGTATTGGATCGTGTTTTTATCACGTTCCTTGCCTTTCACTCTGCACGTAAGCTCAAGAACCGTTTGTGCATAAATACCTAGCGGTTCTTACGTTACGGATGTTTGCAAAGCATTTCGTTGGAACCAATTTTCTTAGAGCACCTTGTGGTCTGTTTCCCACCTGGTATATCTATAAGTAAGCCTGACGCATGGAACCTTTCTAAGCGTCCAACCTAACCAAGTCATGATCAGGTCAAAGGTGGCATTTTGGCGTTTTTTTGCCACAACCTCAAGGACGACCCTAACGCTTCGTGGGTTTTTTGGGTCACTCTTATATAGGAAACAGACAACAAGAAACCCCTACTAAGTCGGTTCCAACCCATATTCTTCGTCAGCACCGTATTCCCGTAGAAAGCGGAAAAAATGAGGTACGCGAAAATGCGTCGATTTTGCACGGGCTCCTCGCTAAAGAAACTACACGTACCCAATATGTGTATATGCACATTTGGAAAATCCTTTATGATGTTCTGCGCTATTACATATGCGCGTGACCCATCACATTTATTATATATCGGGTTGTGCGATGGGTCGCGAGGTGTGTTTTGTTTTATGAAATGAAATTTTGGGTGGAGTACTGAGCTCTGCATGTAGGGAATGCCCCAGACAATGATCCAATCGTAGCCTGACGTTTTTTTTTTATAAATATATGCCAGCGGAGCTCGCGAAAACTCTCTCCTGATAGGGCGCCAAACAAAACACAGAAGTTATCCCCGCCCCGCCACGCGAAAGGTCCAAGATACAGCCGGGGCGCGACTTCACTTTTGTCCGAAAGATCCCCCAAGCAATGTTCGCCTGGTCGGTGAAAACCCGGCTAACTCCGTCGCGGCGTTAAAGGGATGTGAGGGTCTATGGTCTTGCGACTACGGCCATGCATGATATCGAGTGCACCCCACCCCCCCCCCTTCAAATATACGTATGTGAGGATATGAAAGCTGACGATGGGACTCAATTGCCATCGCCTCTGATGGCTCGAGCTGAGTGCTAGGCTGTGGACCAGTCCTCCCGCTGACCGAGTCTCCTGGATCGTGGCAACCCTACCCATCCCAACTACTGTTGCAGGTGTCAAGGAGGGAATCCTGTGTGGCGAGTGTGGTGTCGCCTAGATGCCACAGCAGTAAAGACGAGATGTGGCCGTGAGATGGGGGCACACGGATGACCGCTGCTTCCTTGCGGCGGTAGGTTCTCCTGTGGTCGATTTGTTGTGGTGTTGTGTTCCTTCGGGACGTTTGGAGTGTGAAAAATTGTCGAAACATACGTGACGATTTCAAGCATCGGCCTCATGGAGTAAAGCAGCTCGGGCTGCTGCTTGGGAGCAGGGGCGTGTGTGTGTCCGAAGCGCAACGGGAAAGAGATGTACGACGCCCGCGCAGAATGATGGTACGGGTTTAATGCTGCGCGTTGTTTCTAGAAGGCTACTAATGACTGCCATTTTATATTGTTCGGTCGGTGTACTTCGGCCCTGAAAGTGCCATCGAGCTCTGCACACTGGCGTGGCCGGGTCCCCCTGTCTTCACTTTTTCCTTCGCAACTCTTTTTTTTCAGCGCAATCGAGCTAACTCCTTAAGAGGAACGTAATCGAGTTACCCCTATGAGAAGAGGCTGAGAACGAAATCAAGTACTGACTAGTGCCGCCCTGTTCACGGTAACGGCTCATTGTCGTAGGGAAATGTAACGGGAATAAATGTGCCGGGTGCCCATTAACAGAGGACAGCAGCGCGGTTTTGTCCGCAGGTCGGGAGAGGTGGGATGCAAACAAGGAGGTGGATGCCGCAGGATAAGTACCTTGACTGTCAACTTATTGCACCCCTCCCCCCCCATTTAGCAATCACACGGAACGATAGCGGTGCGCCGTTGCCACCGTGTGACCCCACGTATATAGGCTCGCGGTCAGTCTAGAGTGCAACCTGTTTCCCAACGATTGGGAACCTCGCATCATATATATCAAGGGCGCAGTGATGTTTGAAGAGCTACATCGCCGATAAATATATTGCCGTGAGTTGTTTCTGCTGGTGCTACCCGGGTTTCGCCGCCTGAGGCGTTTCATGCAAACAGATATTTCGCTGGTCTGGCTGGACTCTCGGCTTCGATCATTGCTGCAGAATGCCGCTGGTGCTGCAGTAGTGAACAATCGCTCTGGAGTCTATTTGCCTCATACGTATCAAACTGTTTGTCGTAGTTCAAATCGTGGTCCGTGTTAGTAGCAAACGGTTGTAACAGCTAATGGATATCCTTCTGCATTTCTTTTACGATATTTGACACAGTTTCGTATCAGGGTATAGTTCCATTTCTTCTGTTTTCTTTCATCTGTGCTCCAGCAATTAAATGCAGTGTTTTGGCTTTAGTTTGAGTACGCATGTCGGTCTGCGTTTCTTGCGAAATACGCTTCACTTTCCGTTGGTGCGTCTCCATGCTATGGCAAGTGCATTATGTCTGTCTCAGTATAGTCTGTGACCACGCTACCAAGGGTAAAGTGAAGAATCAGCACGGACACCGGAACTGCTCGAGATGGATGGGTTCAGACAGGTAGATGGGACGCTTTGGGAGCTTTGGGAGCTTTGGGAATTGAAGATACAAAAAAGTGACGATCACGATGACGACGAGATTTCAATATCGGCCACTCGCTGCTTTTTACTCTTATTGTCCGACCTGCGAATCCCCTGGAGTCGTTCGACACGGGCGCACCATGATCCTACTCGTTGTGGTGCTGCGCGCTCGACCCATAGATGATGCTTGTAAAACAATATCGCACTCCCGCCGCTGTTTAGAGTTACAAAAGGGTTGCATTAATGTGAAGAGTACAAATGCTCACACATACTAGGTACTGCCGAGCCTGGTGACTGCAAAACTGCAGAGACAACTATCGAAGTAGTTCGTCGTATCTAGCAAAGAGACGGCACAAACTTACTATTATTGGGCAACAACTGCCGCTGTTGGTTCTCGCACATAAGGTAGTGAAGAATATAGAAAATGCTGTGTTCTTCGCGCCTCAAAATCGACCGCGCCCACTACTCTCGTCTCTCCCCCATTGCGTACGTACCTACCTACCATGGTTGGTCTACGGTGGAAACCCCACTACTGCTTTTCTACTACAGTGGAAAACTCACGGGCGTGGCTTGTAGATTGGTGTTCTTTGGGACCGCATTCTCGAGGCAGGGCATTTCTCATTGTGCATCCAGAGGTGGCGGACGCGAATCGAGCGACAGTGTAGTGGATACGACCGGGTGCTGCAGTATGAATACCAGGCAAGGTTCCACCGTCAAATTGGAATTGGGCCTTGCGTAAACGTTAAGTATTCAAACTGCTGTCAGAGAGAGGTACTACAGCAAAACTCGTTTACAAATAATATACGGTACATAACAAATGTACAGATAGTGTACGTTTCAGAAGGGTCATCGTAAGTAAAAAAGAGAGAAAAAAAAAAGTGCACACATACATACACGACGTAAAAAGTGCACACATACGTACACGTAGCGCATTCTATATACCACAGTACGTAAACATTGAGGCTGTGGGCACCGGCTGGCTCGGTTAGTAGCGGATTATTATATTGTGGCCAAAATCAATCAGTGTATGTGGTGGATTGCAGCAGTACACTGGCCACGCTCGGCCAATCCCCCTCCCCCCCAGATGGTCAGCGGCGGGGGCGTTGGAGGCACCATAGGAGGCAAAACAAAAAATAAAATGAAAAAAAAACGCTTTATTTCCCAATAAAAGGTACCAGGTATATAATAGTCTGTGGGCCAAAAACTGCATTGGCCGGGGGGGGTGGCTGCGGTCATCCACACAAAAAAAAACGCAAAAAGATCGAGAAAAAAAAGCGCATGCAACTTGTGGCGATGATTTGACGATCTCTTCCTCTCCCCTCCAGAAATGCATTTGGTGGGTTTCCTTACTCCCGGGTTATATATTATTTCACCTGTCTTACACTTACGCACGCAAGATGAAACTACTGCTGTACTGTACTGTACTGTATATACTGGTGAATGTAATAATACTGGTCGACTCGATCATCGGTAGATATTGCTGTCATCGGTACTACTTACTACTGTACCAGTGCCCAGCCCTATTAGTAGTAAGCATACATGTACGTGTGTAGTAAACGATTGGTGAGACTTTTGCACGTTGATAATATAAGCCTGCTGTCGTTTGTTTCGTAGTGTTTTTATAAATTTTGAAATACGTCAGCTGTGAGTGTGAGTGTTTGTGAAGTTTTTTTTTTTCAGCTCAGAGAGCGGTAGAAGAGAGCTCTACTATTTCAAGACAGAACAAGAAACTGCCACTGAAAAAAAAATTCCGCGTTGGTGGGTGTTGACAACCCAGAGAGCATTCGAAACGTATGTATCCTTTTTTAGTACGAAGAACGCAGCTGCTGCTTCAGCTGCTGCTGCTGCTGCTACTACTACTGCTGCTGTGTGGTGTGTGCGTACAAAAACACGCGGCTTTTGAGCCTCGACTCTGATGTTCTTGCCTTTGGTATGAAACAAACAGAACGACAGCCGCCATGTTCCGACCGTTCGGTAAGGACTTGGTATTATATGATACCTGTGGGTGCCACCGAGCACCAAGTGCGCGTGCAATATATGTCAAGTTATCATATATTTCAATATCTTCGTCACGAACTGTATCTTTTTAAAAGATCCATCTGAACTGACACTTCGAAAATTTATATTTCAAATTTCAGATTCAAAAACAAACAAGTGGGGGAGCAACCGCCGTCTCACACCTCGCTGCGTACGGTCAGCGGTCAGCTACTGGGGACGGAAGCACCGAAAGCAAAGTACTTAGGAACCGATAAGGACCTCAAGCTGGAAGTAACTACTGCACTGCTGGTGAAAGCTCGTGGGTGATCGTGGGTTGCCCGCGGACAAAGCTCCACAAAGACAGGAGAGTGTGAGGGAAGAAGAGGTGAGGGACACATATACATGGAATCGCTCGAGGACGCCACCGGCAGCCACAGCACCAGGTGCTCCGCTATCAACGGTGCCAAGAAAATCACCGGGGTCATCGGGGTCATCGTCGTTGCCCTCGGCTTCATCTTCTTCGGCACAAGAGCAGAGTCTGCCGCCGGTAGCTTCACTGCTGCTGCTGTTGTTGGTTCTAGTGCTGCTGGTGGTGGTCTGAAACGGCTTGTTGTGTTCGACCAAACGGCTCGTTGGATGGATCCAGCATCCTTCAGGAGGAGGAGAGGACGCGGGTATAACGTCGCGGCCTGCGGACACCGTTTGGAGCGGTGCAGGCTTAAACAGCGCCCCGATGTGATGATGTGAGTTCAAAAGTCGTACGCAAGTAAGTGTGTTCGTTTGGAGTATCACTACTGTTGTAGATCCTGCGTTGAGCTCGATGAAGCAGCATTATAGTAGTGGTACAGCAGTACAGGTACGGTACGTAAGTTGGTGGGGAAAAGAGGGGAAGATATACGAGCAGATCCTCGAAGTCGTGTGCGCCCCCGCCACGCAAGGAGGGGAGCAAACTAAAGTCAATAAATGAATAAGCTTGAAACGAAAATAAATGCTGGCTGGCTGTCGTCGTTGACAAACCCCACCACGGGCTGCAATACGCAATGCGTGGAGCTGGAGGTCCGTGTGCGGTGTATTCGTTCGAGATTAGACCCTGCGCTGAGCCCAAGCGAACCGTGCAGTGGTACAGCAGTTTTTAGTTGCTGGCGAAAAAACCGAGTAGGTCCCTAAACTCTCAACGCACGCTACCTGCAGCAGCAGAGTCAATCACAAATATTTTTAGAAATCTACGAAATATTTCAAGTACTGTACCAGGTATGCTCTTTTGGGTGAAACGCATAATTTGTTTTGCTGCGTGACTGATGAACTCCACGGGTTGGAGACTATCGTACGCGAGAGGAAGGCCGTGTGCTGTATTCGCTAGGAGGAGTAGATAAATGTGCTGGGCTCAGATAAACCGCGTGTGTAGTTGGTATGGAGATAGATCCTCAAACTCACGTTCTCCTTGTGAAACAACAATTAAAAACCATCTAAGCAAATAGACGTTCTTGAAACGCACCATGCATAATAATAGTTGAAACTTGCTTGCGTCGAGGTCGTTGATGAAGAACACCACCAGGCTTTTATTGTACAAGAGGAATTCAAGCCAGGGCGCTCTGCTTACCATAGAGAGGGATCGCGGCTAACTGGTCGTTTACCCTGCGCACCTACCCCCTGCAGCAAGTCCGTGGCATCCGACCCACCTGACGCCTGGTATCTGACATGCACCACGTCATGAGCAACACAGGTTGCGAAGATATACCGAGCAAGATATATACTGGTATATACTGTAGGAAGAAACGTATGGAAAATATTGTGCCGAAAAACAGCTTTTTCTTGTCAACTCGGGAGCTTCAAGTACTCCCGCATCATACGTACACACGCATTGCTGCTGCTGGGCATATTTCAGAGCTCTGCATACTGGCGAACGTTGTTCGTTTCCTCTCGGTCTCTGATAGCTTCACGTACGAGGGTACGGCTGCTGCTGCTGTTGCTGCTGCTGCTGCTGCTGCTGCTGCTGCTGCTGCTGCTGCTGGTAAAATATTGTTGTTGCTGCTGCTGCTGCTGCTGCTCAGCTGCTGGTGTTGTCGTTGTTCGTTGCTGTCGCGTTTGTTGTTGTTGCTGTTGTTGTTGTACCTGAAACAGTACGAGTACGTATTAATAGTTGCTGCGAGTTTACTTTTTCTGCTGCCGATGTCAACGGTGTGCAAAAAATTGGGGCTGGTCCTGTCGATGCGAGCCTTTTGTTCCACCTAGGGGGCGCGAGCACACGAACGAACGAAGCAATCCGAACATGCCTGCTAGCGGATGGGAGCGCACGCATGCCCGATTGTGCTTGCCGTTTGCCCATGCCGTTATCGAGTTCAAAAAATGGAAACCAGGCATATTCAAAATTCGAAGTTCAACATTCAAAATTTCAAAAAATACCCCATGTAGATGTCGAGCCTTTCGTGGAGCGCAACGGTTTGTAGCACTAGGTGGGAGCAGGGTGCCAAGCGGGATCAGGTCCGGGCGGAATCAGGACCCCAAGTGGGAGCAAGATCGATAACAGCGTCGACCTGTGAACTTATCGGACAGGCTCGTGGCTACAAGTGGGGGTTGTATTTCCTGCCCCTTCTATGCTGTTTTTGTTCTGAGAGATCCAGAGCCGGGAGACAGGAGGCAAAAGATCAGGAGATAGTTCATTTTCCACTCGCCACGCTATTGTGAAAGATGCAGCAGTATATAGAGGTCCCTCTACAGTGCCGGTAGCGGAAACCGGCGCTACTTCACGCACTACCACACTGACTGGTGGATCCCATCTATGCCAAACGACACAGGGCAACCGACCCTGAAGTACGTACTCAACCAGCACTATAGAGCCCCCCCATCCCCCCCCAGCTACACGCGTGAGTGCGCCAACGTCGGCGCCGACCACTCGCTCACCCGCTTTCACGACGCGAAGCCGGGCTCTTGCGGGCGAAGGCACACGGCAACCGAAGCAGTCTAAACTCAAGCAACACTAGATTACGCCGCAGCTGGCACACCCACGTCCCTCGTCCGTTACGATACGAACGCGGGCGGTCGCGGCGCAAGATGGCCTGTTTCGCCCTGTGTGCATCCGCTCCCCATGCCCAAGTCGAGGTGAGGGACGGAAACACCCCAGACCGGCGTTTCCGCTAAACCATACTACAGCAATCCGAGACATACTACACAACTTAGCCCTTGGCTTATATTGAGTTTTATATGTACAGATACCTGGTACGTATACAGCTGGAGGTCCCTCTTCGCCGATACCAGGTATATCAACTAATTTCAAGTGCCGCTTTGTATGACCGTTACAATCTTCGCCTCCCAACCTAACCCCTCTCGCCCATATATCTATCCGTCGACCGAGAAACGCATCCCAGCGTGTGTAAAACATCCATAGTCAGTTTCTCCTCCCCGGGACAGATGCCTGTCGGCAGATCTCATGGAAAATGTCATTCCAACGTACATGGGCCTTCACGGTTTTTCGTGGTGCGTCCTTCCACTGTCTGGCCATGGTAGCCCATGACAATACCCCATGGCACTGCCGCGGCTGTCATGGGTTCCCGTGGCGACACCCCATGGCGCTACCATGGCAACACGACATTTCATTGGGTTTTCGTGGGCTTCCATGGCGGTGTCGCCATGGCACGTTGCCACCATGGCACAGCAGTGGGATGGATTTTGATGGGACTGCCCTGGATTTCCATGGCACCGACCGTCATGGTATCGCCATGAAACAGCAGTGCCATCACCGTCGGCCAGACCCCCCCCCCCCCCAGTGTGGGCGTAAACAATGGTTGTGGAGACGGTGAACAACGTAGCACACCATTCAACCAATGTATCCACAAGTAGTGTGTTGCGCCCACCTTATCGGCGGGGGGGGGGGGTCCCGGTCACCTGTGATGGGGCCTCGCATAGCACTGCCATGATGGCAAACAAATGCTGTGCTACGTATATTACTCCCATGGGTATCTCATGCCGAAAAGGATGTGGTCAATGATCAAATGACTAAGGCGAGCAACAGATGAGTATGTCCCTCCCCCCTCGGTCATGGTAGTGCCTTGGCTCTGCCACGAAGGGCCACGAAAGCCCATGGTGTAGTGCACGGTGAGTGTCATCAAGGTCCACGGCAGTGTCGTTGGAATATCGTGGCAGGCCCACGGCAGTCCGTGATAACCCCGATGACAGCGCCATATATAAAGTAGTATCATGAAGGCGCATGGAAGCCCTTTGCCCTTTTGCGGTATAACAAAACGACGCATGCAACAATAGGGCTAACACATTTTGGCCGGACCAAACCTAACCGATGGTACTCTTCACCTGGAGAATTACCAAGTGTATCTATCCCTGTATAGTTATTTCGGTTAGCACCTACAGGCCATGTGCGATTGTCAATTTTAGTCTACATGTATTCGCAAATATCGGCTTCGAACACAAAGGTATGGAGGTCGTCAAAGCGAGGAACCTACCTATATCGTAGCACGCCTCCACCATGGCAGGCAATAGAAAACCTGAAAGTCCATGGCAAGTACGTGTGGCAGGACCCTGGCAGTGCCATGAAGGCACTATTCCAACTGGCAGTGCCGCGGCAGTTTCATGGCGTGCTGTTGCAGCAATTTCCGCCAATTTCCGTGGCGGTTATTGAAGCAACGTGCAAATGGCAGCCCAGCCGCGGCGGCCCATGGCAGCGCAATACGACTCCGTGGCAGTGCATTCAAGGGGCGTGTCATGCCGGTGCATGGTCATGGAAGCTGCTCTGGTATTTCTTTGTAATGCCCTGTCATCGGCATGGCTGTTCCATGGCAGTGCCCATGGCAAGTTGCGGCGCTACGGCAGAGTTGTAGACGCCCATAGGGCTACCAAGAAGTACCATGGGAGTGACATCGAAAACTCAGACACCGTGCATCCTTTCTTTTGCTTGCCTATACATTTGTACCCTTCCCCGCCTGACAATAATCCACGGGTCGAGTCTAGCTGTATGGAATGTGGTGTGATCGTCCGGTAAAAACGCGCCCCGCCACACCTGCACCGTACCCCCCACACCTCATACTCCACCCTTCGTCCCGCCACAACCCAACCAATCCCCCACATCCCCCCGCCTCCCACACTCCACAACCCATATCCCACAACCCACACCCCACGCCTCTCACCCCGCACCTCGCACCACCTAACCACCCACCTACAACCACCGGCCACCCACCACCCATCCACCCATCCACCCGCCCACCCACCACCCCCACATCCCACATCCAGCAAATCACACCTACTCCCCATTCTCCACCCTTCACATCTCACCCCGCACCCCACGCCCGCATCCCACCACCTACCACCCACCACCGTGACCACCCGTCACCCGTCACCCGTCACCCGTCACCCACCACCAGCCCACCACCCACCACCCATCCACCCACCACCAACGCCCCAAACCCCACCACTGCCGCCGTTGCTTTTGTTCGTCGGATATTCTGTGGCACAGGACCGCGGAGCAGCTCGACCGTCCATCATCATCATCATCATCATCGTCGTCGTCGTCACCATCATCACCGTCATCGTCGTCGTGGATTCCCTCGCCACTTCGGAGTGGTCAGTGGGTAACCCGACGCCATTGCCAAGATTTTTAGTCGTACAATGCTACCGCAGGGATTCTTGAGTCTCGCCGTGTTGGTAGGATTATTTGGAGGGGGGGGCGGGAGGGGGGGGCGTTTGTATTATTATGGGCATAGTGAGACGTTTGAACAGTGTTTTAATAGGACTCTTCCGTTACATCCGTCAAGAGAATTTTCCATGTTTGGCGTCGATTGGATTCTACTGTAGTTTCCCTTTTATGTGTGGCTGGTATGATTGGAACAATTGGTGTACATTGTCAAACGGCAAAATGGAATAATAATCATAATAACATGTACCAAGTTCTGTTAATTTTATGGAAGCGGTGAGGCTTCGGAAGACTTTTTGAAGTGAGGCTGTGATCTCGCGGCGGATACGTACAGTAGAAGAGAGGCACGATCCATCGTAGGGAGGAAACTTGGGTGCAGTGCAGGCATCTGACCAGGTACACAAAAACGACGTAATGAGTGCGATCGAGCTAGGATCAATCTTCACCCTCTCGCGGCATGAGGCTCGGTTGTTTCAGAGCTCCTAAAGAATGAGGCGTCAATGACATAAAAAAACTACAAGTACTACTGCTGCAGGGGTCGCAGGAAATACTACTATTAATAGTACTACTCCCGAGCAGCTCTAAACGACCGGGGACAATGCGGTAGCATGTACGTAAACTGCACGCTCAATGTAGCCTCATCTTGGAGGGGGGGGGGGGGGGGGGTCACTCTGTGTACTTTGGGTGCATCAAGCGCATGGGACCATGCCTCTACAGTGTGACAGAGACTGTGGGGGGGGGGGGGTCGTCGTCACTCCGTGTACTTTGGGTGCGGCAAGCGCATGGGACCATGCCTTTACAGTGCGGTAGAGGGGGTACTTTTGGCACCCAAGATCGATCGGTTGGGTCTCCTCCACTGACAAAAACTGCGGAGCCCAATATCTTTGGGATCTATTTATTGATGCTTGTGTTTTCACTCCAATAGATTGTTCGTACGAGTTCCATATCACTACATGCGCGTACCCAGCCCATGAGATTGCTCGTGGACCACGCGACAAAACTTTTTTTTTGGCTTTGTCAAAAATATCTGTTATCTTTGGATGAGACCTCATTCATGTGAGGAACAGCCTCATACATAGAAGAGGTGCTTCTGTCGCCGAGCACGCGTTCATATGTGCGCTTGCAGCCCACGTACCACTATTGTATTACTAGTATCACCTCGTCGATTGACCAATGGGGGACGGAACTAGGTGGGCACGAGCTACCCTACTACAGTACTTGTGGGCCCAAACTCTCTGGCGCACGAGGACCTTCACCCACGGACTTTCCCCCAATACATTGGCAATCCCGCTTGTGGTGTTCTACTATTGTATTGTAGTTTGTAGCAGTATGTAGTCGTATGGCAGTATTCGTATTTTGTCTATAGCATGTGGTGGTTGGTGTGATTTGTTAGCCTAACACGGTTGGTGTGATTGGTAGCTTATGGTTGACGTGGTTGTTAGCATGGTTGATGACATTGTGAGTCTATGGTTGAAGGGAATGGGAGGCTATGGTTGATGTGATTGTTAGCATGGCTCATGGGATCGTCACTGTGGTTGGTGGGATTATGAGTCCATGGTTGATGAAAACACTATGGTTGATGGGATTGCTAGCCTATCGGTGGTCAACGTGCCTGTTGGCCTATCTATTGTTGATGTGATCGTTAGCATATCTCTCGTTGATGAGACGATCCATCGAGTTGCTCGTACAGCAATTCAAAGTGTTTTTTGGCGGTCGGTTCTTCGTCGAGGTGCAGATCTCTTCAGGGTATAGGCCCACACATGATATTGTTTACATCCCCCACTGTACGGTAGCATGCCTCCGCACAGTTTCGTTTTGAAACTGGAACGACGCGTCCTGTGGTGGGAGAGGGGGGGGCGTAGCACCTACCTGGTGCACTTGAGGAGCTCTATATCCCAGTAAAAAAAAATAACTGGTGCTTCAGAAAAACTAAAAGTGCAAACCCGGTGACCAGTCCCACTAGCCTGAATAGGTGTACCACATCACGAGAAAGGTTGTGAGGACCACTATCTAATGATGGTATCCCAACATATACCGTTGCCCTGAACGTGATACCCCCTGATTGCAACCCCAAGGATAGCACGCGTCCAAGGCCATTATCTGAATATTTGAACTTTTGGCGCAGTAGTGAGAGACGAATTGTCGTGGTCTTGATATAGCGGTCCATCGTGTCGGGAGGTCTAGTCTCCCTTGGTTGATTGTCCAATAGAGGGTACGGAAGTAGACCATAGACCATACCTTGTAGTAAACACTGACCTATACACGTACGAGCGTGGTGTTCCATTTTGAACTTGTTGCCTCTCGGTCCTGGTAAGGCTCGTAGGAAACACGCAAATAGTTTTCTTCCGACCTCGCATATGTTTACAGTAGACACAAGGGCTTGTCCGTCAGAACGTTTGTTTTTTTGCTCAGTATGCCAGTCATTTTTTAAGGCGTTTTCGGGGCTCTCGAAAGCGTGGAGTTCGAGTTGCCCCCTCTAGCGGTAAAAGCGATACAGTGTTCGAACCTCCTGCTGCAGTCCGACGGAAACGGGGGGGCTACTCATCATCATGCGTGGCCGTAGTCGCATGAACAGGGGGGAGGAGAGGGCTCGAGGATGGCTAGATAATGCTTGCGCTCATAGGTAGTGACATTTACCGTACTGTAGTCATTACCCCGATTTTCATGGATTGTGTGATCCTCGTTTCTGTGAAACGTTCTGTCTACCCGACTGCCGCCGGTGTTACTATGCTATAGCCGCTGGTGTCACACGTAACGGTGTTTGGGCCTTGCGCTTAGGGGCGGGGCAAGGGCGTGTTTATGGGGGCGGGGGGGGGGGGGGGTGCGTCGTCTCCCCCAGTCGTGAGTTCGAACAACTTTCCTAACCGTGTTTTTCGCACGTTGGAAAGGGCGGGTGCCGAAGTCACAGACACAGAACAGGAGTTCGCAGTGTACAAAGTATATGAGTTGTGCTTGCGGGGGGTGTCAGGGGTGGTGTTCACGGGGCCAGTTGGCCCCTCAAACCACTAAGAATTCGTTTCTTTGTTCCCCCCCCCACCTCGCAGGGACGAGGCCAAAGATGCCTACGTATACCCAGGAGTTCGTACTGTATAGTGCGCAGACATCATATGCCTTGTGCTCAACTCTGTTAGGACTGCAGTTCCGTTTTGGGGACAATTAACGCACTCAAATTCTGAGCAGTCTGTCCCCAGAAACGACTGCAGCGGCACCAAAAAGGTTCGGGGGCAGGGGGTCACTGCGGAAAATCGGAAGATATTCCCACCGCGGTTGCACGCGGGAGGGGTGCCGACGATACACCCAAGCATACACAACAGGAGGGGCGTGTACTGTAGTACGTGCGGAATATATATATATATATATGTGTGGCTTTCTTGTGCGTTCGGGAACGGGTGTTGTTTTTGTTGGGCTTTTTTTTCACCTCCGGTCAAGGACTGAGACGATCTGCTCACCGTGTTTGCTAGTCTGGGGGGCGACCAGGATACACACAGCAGGAGGGGGGTACGTATTGCAGTGTGTGCAGGCATTGGTTCGTGCTTAGGGGAGCGGGGATGATGTTTGTGGGGATCGATGTCACCTCCGGCCAGGATGAAAAATCGGGCTATCTTAATATTCCCACCCGTAGTATGGTCAAGGTCGGGACACTTTGTATCCCTTGAGAGGTTTGCCTATTGAGCAAGTACTCGTTGGGACTGACGTCTGTTGCTTGTTGACAGATAGAAGAAGAGCAGCTTTGCTCCTTTCGTGCACGTGGAGTCGGAGAGCAAGGCTCGTGCTTCGCTTGGAAAACACCCGGTTTTCCATCTAAGATACGCCTCCCAAGTACTAAAAATACTATCCCAATACCTGAACCCAGGTAATTACCGGGCGTTCAGCCTCATTCAAAGCAGTACCATAACACTAGCCCACCATGTTGAGCCTTGTATGCAGAATTATGTTTTAACTCATGGAAACCCCGATTCCACGAACTAGAACGTGCGTCGAAAATGCGGCTCCTCAAAACCCACTCCCACACCTCTCAACGGCAAGGTTACGAAGCCGGCAAAGAACGCAAAAAAAAAGAAAGAAAAGAACGGAAGGCCGAGCCGTAAGGGACGGGAATAAATCGTCAACGAAATCCATCGCCATACCACCCGCAAGAGGGTCGGGCGAGAAAGTGTCTACAGAAAAGCGAAAGGGTAGCACAAAAGCAAGGCGGCCCTGTGCGCTAGTATGCGTTGTCATTTCATCCAGACCGCCCCCAGGGGGGCATTGGCAAGACGAGAAGGAAAATAATACGGAATACGCCAAAACCCAGCTAGAACCAGACCAAAAATCTGGAAGCGTATCCTGTGCCACAATGAAGTGGGCCGATTACCCAGGCCAGCCCCGACGCCGAGAAGGGGGGGTCGGCAGGACAAAATGCGAAATAACCACATCCCCAACCGAGCACAAGGAAAAGAAACCGGGAACACAGGCTTGCCTATGGAGCAGGTACTCGTTGAGACTCGCGTGTGTTGTTCGTTTAGAGATCAAAAGAGAGCAGCTTTACTCCTCTTGTGCACGCGGCGAGTGAGAGAAAGAAAAGGCCTTCTACGATAGATAGAGGTATCACATTTGGGGAAAAAATAAACTTTCTGAGCCACGACGACATCCTTGCCGGGCGCCTCATGTTTCAGACCTCGACCGACGAGCGTGTATATAACTTGTGCTCTCCATTGTTGAGGATAATGCGAACGTACACGTACGTACGAGATGCGTGTGCCATCAGTCGTATTCGTATGTATGTCCCCGTTAGATTCCGCTTTATACCTTGGGGGGACATACAAAGGAGCCTCACAAAAATCAGGGTGAACCTCTATCGTAGAACGCCTCGCTGAGAAAACCCCTGGTTTTCCATCTAAGGTACGTCTCCGAAGTACTACAAATACGATCCCGATTTACATCCTTATCTCGAGAAGAGTGGTGACTTCGATTGGAGCGAGCGAGAGAGCCATGAATGAGTAGAGAGAGGGGCTCGCATCCCTACAATGCTGGGACGGGGCACGTCGGATTTTCAGCAGTCGGGCAGACGTAGCTTGCACCACAGGCCTAAAGCGCCGTGAGGTGTTGGGCGAGGCGCATGAAGGGTTAGCAGCCACGGTGGGAGGGGCTACAAAACAACTGCTACCCGTAGTAGCCGCAGCAGCACATTGGTCTTGTATGGTTTTCTTCAACGGATTTAATACGTACAGTACAGAAGTATGTCTGTGCCTAGAAGCGATGCCTTTCGCGTCGTGATTTGATATATTTTCACACACACACCCCACCTCACTCCCCCATCCTACCTGGTCTCTCCCCCCACCGCGGTGGACTACAGTAGTTCGCGGGGTTTCATCGAACTTTTGCCCAAACGATCACTCTCGCGCATTTGCCAACGCGCGCTCTCTCGAAGGCTCAGAAAATAACTCCTATGCATGACGTACACCAGCCGAATTCGAACTCCGTCACATCAGCGCAACCACACCACACCAGCAAGGATGACGGTCTATACACCTGGTGTATGCCATTCGACAAAAAAGGTTTGATGGGGTCACCTTCATCGTCGTCTTCTATTATTCTACTTGAGCTCTCTCGTACAAGCTCACCTCGCCGCGTCACTTGCGTTTGCCTCAAATTATAGGTAGGTTGTGTCTCGTATGACCATCAGCACAACAACAAGCTAACCTGTAGTCGTGCATGCCCTCGCACAACTACGAGCAGGTAGGTATAGACACACTAATCGCCGATACATGATGCCGCTGACGACCCATACCTGGCGTTTAGTCAAAGGTTCTACATCTGAGCATTTTCATACAGCAACGGTTCCTCTTAGTGCCGGCATGCGCCAACAACACCGGCACTATATACAGCGGTAACCGTCACTGCTCCACACCCTGACACCACACTGGTTAATCCCGTCTATTTGCGCCAAGCGATTCCACGCACACTGAGGAGTTCTACGATAGAGATTCACCCTAAATTTTCTGAGGCTCCTCACTTGACCTTAAGGAGCTCCACGCCTCACCCGAAAACTGACCTCAGCAAAGATGAAACCGCATCCCGATGAATAATCCCATTGCCGAATTATACACATACGCCATTTTTCGAAACACGATTGGCATTGCGACGATTTTGGGTTAAGGAGTCCCGTCATTCAGAAAACGTTTTAGCGGAAAATGTGCTACCTCTATCGTAGAACGCGTCCTCTATTATATTGAACGGGCAGCCGGCACCACTCAGCTGGCACTATAGTGTAGAGATCACTCTTATATTGATGCGTTGTAGTTTTAACGTGCCTCGGATATCCTCTTAGCCCGGTATACGAGCAATCTTTGTCATGCACATTGATTTATGGCGAGTGCTCTCTCCGGATTCCCGCCGTCCTCGCAATCAGCATTCATCTGAACCTTTCGCTATCGTTCTCTCATATAATTTATACCACGGTATGTATGTGTGTGCATGTGGCATTCCGCCGGCCACTCTCACGTGAAAACGTCATGAGGGACATTAATCGCGGGCCTTCCCTTTTGCTCCAAATCGGAATATATTGTGCACTACAAGGCGCAACAAATATCGCCCACCGACAGCAGTGTGATCCCTCCAGTGTTTTCCACACGCCTCGGACACATCAATCATTGACTCCTGCTCGATGATCTGCAGAAAATAGTTCAGGCCAGACATACAGACAATAACCCCTGTGATATATACCTGGTACCTGGTATGCATTGTTCATACCTGGCCAACGTTTTTGCCGGGTGGGAACCACATATATACATACAGATAAATGCAAATATATACCTGGTATATATCAGTGACACTCTGACCCGGAATATAGGGACCGTTAGCATATATGTATTCTATCTGAACATTCCTTATATTTTGGGTCAGATTCGCATACTGTTACGGGGGGTCAGAGTGGTATACTATTACGGGGGATCATAGTAAATAGCACCAAATATTGATAGCTGAAATAGGGAAATATCTAGGTCTTTGTGTACACCGGAGGTCCTATTTACTAGGGTCCTCCGCAATAAGGAATATGCGCCTCCCCCGCCCCCACGGCGGTAGGTCCACAACAACGAACAGTGATGTGGGGGATATGTATGTACTACAGTATACTGATGCTGTTGTATACTGGTACTACACAGTCGTTCTGAAGCTCGTGTGGGAGGCTGGGAAACAATTTGAATGAAGTGAATTACTGTCTACCAGGCATACCAGAGGCATTATACCGGACACGTTTACTGTTTGTTGCCAGCTTTGGATCGCATGCTATATGCATACAGTGTGGGCCCGCCAACAAGAAACACCTAATAATCTGGGCAAGCCTGAGATTCTTATTGGGGCGCCATTTCTTCAAAGATGCAACCACGAGCATAGGCTGTTGTATAGGATTTAGTGTAGATTCCCCACCACACTGAGCCGTTTTTCTCAACCCCATATTCTTAGCGTTCTCCAAAAAGTGAGCATTATGCTCTCATTGGGCAATTTCTTGTTGGCGGGCCTATGGTGTGCCATACATATGCAGCAGTGGGCGCCCGGTCAATTTGGTGTCCCTGGCGCAATGTGTTACTTTTTCCGACCTTGATCTAACTCTTTGTAGAAGAGGGATTTGGAGTTGGTCCCACAACTGCTGTCGCGCTGTGTTTCTTGACCCAATTTTCTTATTGTTCGTGCCGATCTAAGATAAGCCTATTTGTCTTGTCATAATGTTTCTCATCTATTAATGCGAAATCTACGAGTACTGCGATAGATCTATCTGCACAACACGTTATTACATAACGGAAGGTTATTTTATAGAATCTACAGCAGTATAGAGTAGCGCGCTCTCTCGTTGTCTGTCCAACGGTTACAATGTTCGATAGATATATGCACCACACAGATATATCTCTGGTATTAAATACCTGGTATTAATTGGTACAGCAGTGTTAGTGTTGTTGTACATCAGGTACGCGTACGTAGCTGTGTGTATATATTCTGTCTCGGGCAGCTTGTGCTCGCTACCATGGAGCGCTGCGTCTCCGCGCATATATCACACTTTTTGACCTCTTCTCGTATTATTGTTATCTCGTCTGTTGTCTGTTATGAGACATGCGCGCATTGAGCAGTGTGCTGCCGAACATCGGGCAGAGAAGACCACCGTCTATGCATATGTATATTTTTCTCTTGGCACGTATATACCTCAATAATATCTATCCCTGGTGCCAGGAAGACAGAGCAGGGGACAGAGAGCGTGGTAGCCATGTGTGATGGCAAGATCATGATCGATCGGCCACATGCGCACACAAATTCCGTTCTTTGTTCCCGATAAAGAAAGCCATTTCCGAACATGGAAACCCCGTGACGGAGACCCGTCGCCCCGTCCGCTCACGTGATTGAGAGTTCGAGCTTTCACAGAGCTATAAAAATCTCCTCCGTCGACACCAAGTGGATTCGGCAGCTCGCGTGGGTCCCAAGCCGCTGTCACCGTGGCTCAGTCCTAACGAGAAGCGACAGCGCGGTCCAACCGCCGAGTTCTCTCGTGGGACAAGCCGTACCGGTCTTCAGCGGCGAGCGTCTCACTCGAGAGAAAACCTCCCTCTGGGTGGGTGCGAAAGTAAAGTTTCTCACTTTTTTTTGCACGAGCAGAGGCAGGCAGGCCCACACAGGTCTCACCAGCTGCCTTGGGCTCGCGGGAACCGCGGCCCACGCGCGAGGGATCCTCTTGGAGATCTCGGGACATCGGAGACCTGAATCTTGCTACGTCGACGGACAAGGCAAGCTACGTACGAGCAGTACAGGTACTCAACGGAAACCTTTTCGTGGATGTGGGAGGATATTTTGTTTGTTTTTTCTATTGTGATTCGAGTAGAGCTTTGGGTTCTTTCCGTGAGCTGGAACAGAAATCGGTACGTACATATAAGTAAGCGTTGGGACTTCCAGACAGCAGGCAGGATAGGTGAGGCAGGCTAGCCTTCAGCTGTTGGACGGAGCCCGCCCTGTGAGCTGTGTACCACGCCTCTCTGCCTAGGCTAGCTGTGGTGCAGATTCCAGCCCTCATGTATAGAGATATTCCGCCCGGGCCTAGAGGGAATATACCTCCCGAACAGCAGCAGCGGTGATTCTTGTTTCCATTTCCGCCCTCGCGTTGTTTTTTTGTCTATACGTATTTTTCTTGTTTTTTTCTTTTCTGTGTTGTTACGAGGAGCAGGGATCATCAGGGCGGACTCGAGGACACAGCAAGGCAAGACACATCCACGACAAGCATATCACCAGCTAGCAGCACCAAGCGGCAGCAGCAGCAGTAGAAGAAGAAGAAGCAGCAGCAGCAGCAGCAGCAGCAGCAGCAAGAGCAGCAGTAACAATAGCCCCCAGAAACAGCAGCTGTACCAGCTTCAGTAGCAACAGCCAACGCCACAGCAGGAAGCTCTGTTCCTCTCACTCTCACTCTCACTCTGAATAGCTCGGGAGCCAGCACAGAAGAGGGACGCTCTGGTTTGAGCAATCACCGCCATCAGCACCACCAACCAGTCTAGGGACAGGGAAGCGTCAGGAAAGATGAGCAGTGCTGGCGGTCCTGGTGATGGGACAGGGGGGGAGCAACGGTTGGGTTCGAGAGACGGGGCAGGGATGAGGGCGACGAGCGGTCGGCCAGGCAGCCGTCAGGTCAGTTTTCCTCGCTTTATTATTTTTTTTTGTTCTGCAATTATTAATGTTTCCGTACCATACCGTGTTTCATTATACCGTACCATACTACCGCCGTACCGCCGTAATATTACCGTGCCGTATTTCATTATGCCGGGTCAGCAGTACCGTATACCTGGTACGTACGAGATTGCATACCGCACCGTTTTCCATTACCGTTTTCCCTACCGTTTTCACCGAAGAGTACCGAGTATGTATGCTGCTGTACCGTGATGCCCTGCGATACTTGGTCGGCCTTCTGCCGTAGCAGCGGCCGTGGCTGCCTACTGGTATATAACAGCAGTATGATTACTCGCATACGATACTATTAATACTACGTACCAGGTACCACCCTGAGGGGAAATACAAGGACTGCTGCTGCTGCTGCTGCTGCTGCTGCTGCTGTTGGGTCTTGATGTTTTCATGTTATCCGTTTTAGTACTGCAGTCCCGTTTGGGGGATAAACTACTTGAAATTTGACTGATTTGTCCCCGAAGCGGGACTGCAGTCCTAAAACAAGCGGCCCTTACAGTCCGGCCAGTACAGTGTACCATCACTAATACGGGGAACCATAATAAATAGGACCAAATATTGTTAGCAGAAATAGGCAAGTATATTATACCTGGTAGTTTTTTGTGTATACCCTAGGTCCTACCTGGTATCTACTATGGACCCCCCGTAATATTAATATTAATACTGCTGTATACCAGGTATTACACACCATACCGCCAACCATCACCATGTTCCATGCAGCACGTACCGTCTTCTGTATCGTCTTTTCTAAGGAGTACCAGGTATATATATACAGTAGTAGCACGTGGTATTGATGCGTAGCTGTACCGCCGTCCGCCGAGATGCATTCCGCGGCTTGAGTGTTACATGTTGTACGTACTGCTTGTATTAATAGTTGCTGTTTCCTCACAGCAGTCAGTAGCTCTCAACCCATTTAGTACCGCAGTCCCGTTTCGGGGACAAATCACTTGGAATTTGAATAGTTTTTTTTTTCCCCAAATTGAGACTGCGGTACTGAAGGGGCTTCAAAATTTGAGTCGTTTGTCACCCCTACGGGACTGCAGTAAATACTAAAACGGTTGAAGCAAGGAGTGCGCGGTCACACAAGTCGTTCATCAGGTTAGTCATAGCTCATACTCGTACGAGTAGCCCGCGCTGGGACGTGGCGATCGATCTTCGAAGGATGAAAAGATGCCGTACTTTGCAGCAGCAGTACCTCTGGTTGTAATAGCGCATCATCTGTATGTATATGTATGTCCGGCCGACTGCTCGGGTGACTCTCGTCGTGTGTGCATGCAATTGTCCGCTCTTTGATACCACTTTGGGGTATAATTTATACCAGGTATCATACGAGGTAATTTGTACCAGGTATCATACCAGGTACGTACGTATTAATTAGTGTGTGTGTGTGTGTTCTTCACATTAAACCGTTCTTCTACTCGTCGACATCCAGCAAGCCCAGTGTCCGTGCTGATTCTTCACCCTAGAAAGATACGAGCTCTGTGGTCACAGACTACGACACAGAGATAACACACCGTAATGCATCAATAGCCTACGCAATATTACCATGCCTTCGCACTAGGTGCGGCCGACACAACATACATACATACGCCAGCAACCAAAATACACCATAAAGAAAGAGAAGCAACGAAGAAACCAAACCGAAAAAGAACAAGAAAAAGAAAAAGAAAAGGAGAAGAATCCCAAATAAATAAATAAAATGGGAAGCCAAAGCTCAGACACATACATACTTACCCCGACCATGAGCCAAAAGGGACGTGCAAGGGGCAAGATACGAGAAGGAAAAAGGGGACTATGCATCCCGGTGAACACTTAACTAAGTAAAAAGAGCAATAGTGAGTGGGCCAAAATAGTAGAGACTTTATGGGCCGCTCTTAAACCTGCACACTTCGTACGTAACGCCGCCATCGAAGAATCACACCAAACTTGCCAAAGGCAATTTCAAGGAAACTTCCAGCTCGTCATCAGAACAGCTACTAATACTTCTACGAGTATAATAGAACTGGCTGTAGTTTTTTTTTCTTTTTTTTCCGTGTTTTCAATTTTTTATTACGAGTAACACCTTATATATGTACGGGTTACCCGTGTCTGTCTGTGCCGATTCTTCATCCCATTAATTGATAGAGAGATAGATACACCTACCAGATATATCCCATGTACATACTCGTACATACTGCTGCTGTACCAGATACAATATGTGTGATCACAAACTACAGCAGTAGAATGCAGACATACGTAACACATCGCAAACACCTGGTACGACGCAAAGGGACACGACAAAGCAAGGGCGTATCGGGTCAAGATGTCTTGAAAAACTCCCGAGTCAGGTCGGGTCGGGTTATAGGTGGACCAACCCATCCGACCCGACCCGCGAATTTCGACCCGATCCGTGAACATTCCTGCAAATTAGGAGATTACGGGTTGGCAACGCGAGGCCAACGTACTGGGTACGAAAACCAGAACGTGCACAAGCTCCGCGTCTGGTATTTCCTTGTTTTGAAGCAAGCATCGTAGCGGCAGCCGTCGAGGTGATGTCAGTTAACTGAAGGTGTCGGTTTTTCCGTCGCTAATCAGCACCGAAAGCGCCACCAGATCTCCGGCGAGGATTCCGAAATGATACAGCGCAAAAGAAAGCTTTGTTGCAGGGAACGCTTCCGGCACCACTATTTATCTGTGATCTGTACTCTGCCAACTCGAACTACTATTACTACGAAGACAGCGGAAGTGCAACAGCAGCAGTCATCTTTTTTTTTCGTGTCTTTTGCAGCATGTATTCGTATGAATCGTAGTATATTCGAAGTCACTATTCGTATACTTGGTATATTCTTACTACGCCGTATTGAACGTAATAATTCCGAGTACTCATGGGAACACACATGGCCTCAGGGGATAGACAAGAAGACAATCGAACATCGAACACCGCTCAACGGAACTTAAAGTTGTACCAGGCACGTAGCGTATGTATTACGGGGGACCGTAGTAAACAGGACCAAATAGTGCTAGAAAAAATAGCGAAATATGTAGGTTTTTGTGTGTACCGTAGGTCCTATTTACTAGGGTTCCCCGTAGTGAGTACTTTTCCTCAACTGGTGGACGAGCGTACGATATCAAGGCACGGACTCGTACAGCCAGTATACCTGGTGTACTTCATTCATTTTTCACCTCTTGTTTTATTTGTTACAGGAACAACATGGTACGGTCATGATACGGTACGAACTGAGGATCATATCTCGGACCTATTAATACTGCTCTATTGCTGCTCCTATGTTACTCCTGTGATGGTGTAGCAGGTAGTGTAGGTAGTGTAGGAGGTAAGGAATACCAGGTAGAAGGCATGCAAGGAGGGACAAGGAATACTTAATGAGGAGAATCTATGCGAACTTCGGGGGGTATTTATATTAATACGAGGAACACGCATCAAGCAAGGGTCAGAACATGCCTCAAGTGTGCAGGAGGAGCATGCTACGTGCGTACTGCTTGCTCTACATGTAATATATACGTGCGAACACGGATACACACATGTTATTAATTATTTTTAATATTACGGGGGTCCATGTAGTTAATAGGGCCTATGGTGTACATAAAAAAACTATACATATATACTTACCTATTTTTACCAACAAAATTTTGTCCTATGATATTTGCTATGGTCCACCGTAATAGTATTAATAGTATTGATACAGCAGCAGCAGCAGCAGCAGCAGCAGCATTTACCAACAAAATTTTGTCCTATGATATTTGCTGTGGTCCACCGTAATAGTATTAATAGTATTGATACAGCAGCAGCAGCAGCAGCAGCAGCAGCAGCAGCAGTAGTCAGTAGGACCGAAAGGAAAGAGCGAACACAATTCGAAACGCGCTTCGTAACTCTAGCTCTCTCAACACAGTATTACGGGGGTCTATAGTTAATAGGACCTTTGGTATACATAAAAACCTACCTGGTATGTGTTTATCTATTTTTAGTAACAATATTTGGTCCTATTTACTATGGTCCACCGTAATATGTAGCCGCACCACTTTCTATTAATAATAGTGGTGCTGATGGTGTATACGTACAGCAGTATTAGTATTAATAGTGGTATAATGTACTTTTTTGTTTTTTGATTTTATCCTCCGGCGGATTACGAGTCAGTAGTAGGAACGAAGCTTGAGCTCACCACACTTGCATGTACTGGTACCCTATATACTCGGGAGAGTACACCAGTGCAGTCAAACTGTGAGTACTACGGTCCTAAAATGATTGAACCCGGATGGTCTTAGAATGGGTACACCATTACGGGGGATCATAGTAAATAGGACCTACGGTACACACTAAAACCTACATGTTTCCCTTTTTTTACTAACAATATTTGGTCCTGTTTACTATGATCCCTTACCGTAATAACTACTACCAGTATGTATGTTGTGCCCATTCCGGTTATCAAGATCAATACCAACCACCCTTTCAAGACTGTTTCTATTAATAGTCCCGTCTTGCGGACAAAGCAGTCAAATTCTACAGCAGTAAGTATTAACATTAATATAATATAACAAGTGTAGTGTCTCCCCAAAACGGGACTGCAGTACTCATACAACAAACGGTATTAAAAGGGCAGGGAGAGGTCTATAGTCAGTGCTTGGCCTCGGACACCCCCTATTAGGACGGCAGTCCCGATTTGGGGACAAACTACTTAAAATTAGAGTGGTTTGTCCCCCAAACGGGACTGAGGTGCTAAAAGGGTTAACTGCTGTTACATCGTACGTAGCACCCTCCGAAGGGTTTCATCCTTCTGTGGAATGCCTCTGCATGTTTTGCCACTCCTTGCTCTCGTGCGCATACCGTCACACCACCACGTGTGCTTCATGGTTCATGCATGGTTCATGCATGTGGTACATACACTATACGAGTTGTGTCCATGGTTGATATGATTCGTTTTACCTCACACCTGATGTGGTATGTACTACATGCAGAAGCTGGTATTATCTGTTGTTGAATCTGCCTACACTACCAATAATAGGTAGTGCATGCACACACTGCTTGCTGCGTGCGTAATGCCTATCATAAAAAAAAAAACACAAACACATGCCATTGATGAATAAGACTGTTTGTTGTGAGAACAATAACTCGCAGTACCAGGAGTATTTACCAGTGTTTTATAGCGGTACTACTGCTTCTGTACGTAGCGTGTACGTAATGGTTTCGCTCTTGTAAATTATAAATTATTCTCTATTGGTGGAAGGTGTGGTTCAGGGTGCAGCAGTGGATATTATTCGCTTTTGGTATTGAAGTTGGTACTATTACGGGGGGCCATAGTAAATAGGACCAAATATTGTTAGTATACATAGGTAAATATATAGTTTTTTGTGTGTATCGTAGGTCCTATTTACTATGGTCCCCCGTAGTACTGCTGCTGTTGTGCGTACCACTGTGTAGTGCGAGTATAGCTACTACTGCTGTGAGACGGTACAGCAGTACGCACAGCAAGGGCCAGCGGCCAGTGCCGCCTATTTGAAGAGAGCGGTTGAGGTCAATAAGCAGTCGAGCTGTTTCGGCGTCGGACAAGGCGTAGGGGCGTTTCGTGCGGTCCTGACATACTGGTAGGACCGTGCATCCTATCCCCTGAAAACATACCACCTGCCTATGTAGTGGGAAAACCCTGTTGCTTGCATGACTGCGCCAATGCTGTACGTACGTAGGAGTCACGAGTACTACAGTAGGCATCAACATAGTGCATGCTAGCCGGCGTCCCCGGTAGCTTGGTAGGTGGTCCGCGAGCCTGTCAAGATCAATTTCGTGAGTTCGAGTCTCACCGAGTGCATGCTCATAGGGACTTTTTCTTGCATAAAAAATTGATAAGCGGAAAGCGCGAAAGCGTGAGTTGGCTACATTCGATGAAAATCGACGAGCAGTGGGAATGCTGAACCCTATGCGCGATAAAAACTAAAGGCACGTATCGGGGGGGAGAAGGGACGACACCTGTGACCACGGCTTGTCCAGAAGATCGTCGAGGGTAAAACCTCGTACGAGTGGGCTGGAAAGTAAAAGTGATGATTAAAAAAAAAAAAAAAAAAAAAAAAAAAAAAAAAAAAAAATGCTGCATCATTCCTGCTATACCAGGTACCTGGTATATAGTTTACCAGCTGTACTACTGCTGTTGTATTACGGAGGACCATAGTGAATAGGACCTACGGTACAGACAAAAACCAATATATATTTACCTGTTTTTACTAACAATGTTTGGTCCTCTTTACTATGGTTCCCCGTAATAGTACTACGGAGTCTGTCTGTTGCTGCAGCTGTAGGTGTGTGAGATTGAACCGCGGAACTACGGCTCACCTACGTCATGTCTTGAACTTCTTTTGTTTTTCACGATTTTGCCACCGAGCAATGATCTACTACGGCAGTAATACAGTAATAGACACGCACCCGCAAGAACACAACTCAACGAGCGCACACAACCTCGACGAGTTGAGCAACGGCGAGGAGCGACGGCGGAGAATATTCTGTAGGGGTTGAGAAGCGGAGGTGGGCAGCAGGTTGCGCCGAAAGGTGGTGGAGCAGCGTGGTCGACCGGAAGCTCGAGGCATTTCGAGCAGTAATGACATG
Source organism: Macrocystis pyrifera (assembly GCA_031763025.1). NCBI lineage: Eukaryota > Phaeophyceae > Laminariales > Laminariaceae > Macrocystis > Macrocystis pyrifera. The sequence continues at coordinate 5,485,983 of JASSKH010000014.1, forward strand.
TTTCTCGCTCGACGTCGTTGTCGGCCTGCTGAAAAAAGTCGTCATCCCTGACTTATCAAGATCCTGGAAAAGTTGTACCCTAACCCTGAGCATCGACTCCAAAATCCTGGAAAAATAGAACCTTAACTCCGCACAAGGGGGATGATCGTACCGCGTAGCAGTATTGTGTTATAGTGTGTATGAGAAGGCACCCACGAGGCAGTTTCGAAGTAAACCCATTGCTGTCTCCGGAAGTGGCGACACCAGAAAATAAATCAATAAATTGACGCGGTCATCCATACGCATGAAAATCCGCCTCAATTAGCGGTGCTTAGTAAGTAGCGCTAGGATGTAGCTGACGCTTCATGCGACTCGCCCAGCACCTCACGACGCTTCGCGCTCGGTGCAAGCAACGTCTGCCTCGTCAGTGAAAAGCCGATGTGCCCTGTCCCGGCGTTGTAGGGATGCGAGGGTCTATGGTCGTATGACTGCGGACATGCATGATAAATGAGTACAACAGGAAGAGGATAGGATCAGCAAATGTATATACTATGTAATTTATGGGAACAAGGTGATGAGCGCCCAAATGTTGGAGGTGTCTCTGGTAGGAGTAGGAACGGTGCTCCGTCTCGAAAGGGATGCGTGGTCAGGCCAGATCTTATGCAATATTTTTTGAGTGATTGAAAAAGGCAGGAAGTCGGATTTTCCTGCGGCAAAAAGCCACACCAGATCGGTGCGCCATGTGCCGTCTTATGGTGTTTTTGGTTTTATTTCATGGGAGAATTAAAAAAAAAAGAACAGAACCGAGATCTTGAAGTTTCCTTGAACTCTACGCACGTACGTGGACCACGACACGAACGAGTCGTTCACGCCGGGTTGGGCGATCAACCTTCACCACCAGCTCCTCGAAGGAAGGAACGGAACGTGGAACCTCCTGGGGAGCTGCGTAAGGGGTCGCTGGACCAGCAAGGAGCTCTCGCTCTCGCGGAGCATGAGCTGCTTGCGGCCGTCGTAGTCAGGAAAGAAGAACGTTAGATTGTTTTGATACTGCTGCTGTAGTCTCGTCCTGTTCGTCTCCAAAGTTGTTTTGCCTAGAGCAGCTGCAGTTGGGCGGCCGCAAGGGACGCGATGGTGGCCAAGGTATTGATGCCCTCTCTCTCCGTAGTGGCCGATGCACAAGTGCTGGAGCCCAGCTGTGCACAAGAGTAACCAAGCATGTAGCGTCGTGACCCATCATGAGCCCTGTCTGTAACCTATACAAAATTGTACAATGCCTCCGAGGTCTTGTGCAAAAGCAAATTTTATCACTTTCAGAGTTGATCAGAAAAGGCTGTAAAAAAAAATCACTTCCTGGAAATTCATGAGTGATAAAATCTCGGAGGAACATTTTTTCCACCAAACAGGCCCCATAAGACGTGATTTTGATAAAATCTGATCAGAAACGGGACCAGATACCCCGAAGCCTCCGTAAACAGCCACATAATCACCTCAAAAAAAATTGCATAAGATCTGGCCTCAATGGTCAAATAACATAAGGCAAGCAACAAATGAGTACGCCCCCCGTCCCCCCCCCCCTCGCCTACCCCCGTCACTCTAAGCACCGGCCCTGATAATCAATAATCAATCGCCTTCCTTTCATTTTTTTTCCGAAACTCGTCAGTGTGAGATCTGCAGGACAACAAACAAGACATCAAGAGCAGTGACAATAGTATCATATCAGCAGTAGCAGCGGCAGCAAGATCAAACGCCACGGCCAAGATCAGAAGCCACAGCAAACAACATCGACAATAAGCAGCAGCAGCAGCAGCAGCAGCAGCAGAAAAAAGGACAACATCAATCAACAGCAACAACAACTATAGGAACAACGAGAGCAGCGACAACAACAATAAACACTGTTACGGGGGACCATAGTAAATAGGATCAAACACTGTTATCAAAAATAGGTAAATATATCGGCTTTTATGTGTACGATAGGTCCTATTAACCATGGACCCCCATAATACTCAGTAGAATTTGAGTGGTTTGTCTCCCAAAACGGGACTTGGGAAAAAAAAAAAAAAAAATATATATATATATAGTGGTGCCACTGTGAGATCAACAACATTGAAAAACATTTCCAGCAGCGGCGACAATAGTGTAATATGAGCAGCAGCAGCAGCAGCAGCAGCGTCAGCAACATTAGCAGCAGCAGCAGCAGCATCAAAAAGCCACGAGCTTGGTAACAGCGATAGCAGCGACAACAAAGGTGTCACCAACAACAAAATCAACAACAATCGTCAACAAGAACAGAGCATGTGTATATCACACGGGAACATACGTAGTGATTAGGACTATATAAACATCACTGGCAAAAATACTTTTGATACATATACATATTTTGGGTGTTTGATGACGGGTCCTGATGAAAGTCGTCCTCTCCGCAAGAGTGGACTCATAGGTGCCGGGTATTAATACTATTTTGTCGTAAAACTCCGACCATATGCACCGGCTAGTTTCACCCTTTTTGGTATTACGGGGGACCGTAGTAAACAGGACCTACGGTCCACACAAAGACCTATATATTTACCGACAATATTTGGTCCTATTTACTATAGCCCCCCCCCCCCCCCCCCCGTAATAGGGACTGCACTCCTGTTTTTGGGACAGACCAGTCAAAAATTTCTACAGCAGTAGTATTAATATTACGGGGGACCATAGTAAATGGGACCAAATTTTGTTAAAACGGGGGTCTATAGTTAACAAGACCAATGATATACATAAAAACCTATATATTTAGATATTTTTACTAACAATATTTGGTCCCGTTAACTATGGACCCCCGTAATAGTGAAAATAGGGAAATATATAGGTTTTTGTGTGTACAGTAGGTGCTATTTACTATGGCCCTCCGTAAATAGTTTGTCCCCCAAAACGGGACTGCATTTCTACAAGGGTTTGAACTCAGTTTTTCAACAATTATTATACAGCGCCGGAAATTCACGCCGTTTTTGGGAGATAGTATCCTGAAACTTTGTACAGGTAATTTGGCGCACGTGTTCGTTGAGCCCCCCCCCCCCCCCCCCCCCCCCTCTGCCTGGTCGGTGAAAACCCGACATGCTCCGTCCCGGCATTGTAGGGATGCGAGGGTCTATGGTCGTACGACTACGGCCGTGCATGAGATCGAGTACATCTCTCTTATCGAAAACCCCCCACCCCCCCCCCCCCTCCGTCTCGAAAGGGATGCATGGTCGATGGTCAAATGACTAAGGCAAGCAACAAATGAGTACGCCCCCCCCCCCCCCCCCCCCCCCCCCCCACGGCTGCCCGTGTCATCCATCCCCGTGGTACCAAGCGTTCGTTTCGTTTCGTTTTGTTTTGTTTTTTTTTTTCCGCCAGAAAAATTTGGTAATTTGGTTTATTTTATTTTGGTGTTTTTTTTTTTTGTTTTGCCTTGACCTTGTTTTTTTTTTTTTCTGGTGCTACACTGCACAGAATGCTGTGAATTCCTCGGTGAATTCCTCCACCACTCTACCACTCTGGCTGTAAATATAAGCATCATATGGACTCTGATATCAATATCAAACGGAGCTTATATTCCCGGTCAGAATGGTAGATATTAATAGCAAGCAATTTGTCGGCCGAAGACGGGAGCGCAGTCATATCGGGATTGATTTCTCTTTTTGGTGCTTCAGTCCCGTTTTGGGGACAAGCTACTTGAAAAAATGAGTGATTTTGTCTCCTATACGAAACTGCAGTCTTAGCAGACCAAAAAAGGGGCTCCCAAATTCCCGGCGAAAAACAAAAAACCATGACCACGCACACTCTTCGTTTACCGTTTTAGCACTGATGTCCCGTTTTTTCGGGCAACCTGTTGAGAATTTTGAGGGGTTTTGTCTCCAAAACGGGACTGCAGTCTTGACAGTGTTGAAAAAGGTCTCCCAAATTCCCGGCGAAAAACAAAAACATGATCACACACACACTCTTCGTTTACCGTTTTAGGACTGCTGTCCTGCTTTTTTTGGGCAAACTGTTGGGAATTTGAGCGGTTTTGTCTCCCAAACGGGACTGCAATCCGAACAGCGGTTAAACGGGTCGATAAGGGGGCGGCGCTCAACAGAAACACACGAGAAAAAAAAATGAATTTGTCTGCTATAGACTCCCCTTTTTTTTTGGTAAAGGTGCCCAAATGTTGCGGCGTTGCCTCGTGATGACGTGTTTTTCGGCGTGGGATCACATTTTGGGCGTCAAGTATGGCTTGATGGTGGCCCTAGATACGCGTTCAGTTTAGTCTCCGCGAAACGTTGTTCAGGTACAGCAGCAGCAGCGCCTTGGAGTACCTGGTCTGGCACCGGCTCGTTCATTATCGCATTAAAAATAAAAAGTAAAAATAAAATGGGTCCTGGCTGTTTGTTGGCCTTTTTGGAGGACCGTGGTTGATCGAGACACCTTCTTCTCGCCGCGAGCGCCGGCCTTATTAAGGGAACATCATCATCATCAACAGCAGCAACAACAACAGCAACAAAAAACAACAACAACAAAAAACAACAACAACAACAACAACAACAACAACAACAACAACGACAACAACAAAATGGCTACTTACGCCGCCATGTTCCAGTCACTATTATCTTGTTGTTGGTGGTCAGTTTTGACACCACACCAGTGCCAAGAGCCTGGTACATATGTGACACTCGAGTAGGTAAGGTCTTGCTGAACACGGAACTACAACAACAACAACAACAACAAAAAAAATCGATGGATTCGAGCTTCTGCCGTGGCTCCTATTACGGGGGGCCGTAGTAAATAGGACCAAATATTGTTGTTACGGGGAACCATACGAAGTAAAACAGGACCAAATATTGTTAGTAAAAATACCTAAATATATAGGTTTTGATGTATGTCATAGGTCCTGTTAACTATGGACCCCCGGAATATTACGGTGGTCCATAGTTAATAGGACCTATGGCATACATAAAAACCTATATATTTACCTATTTTTACGAACAAAATGTGGTCCCGTTATCTATGGACCCCCGTAATAGTAAAAATAGGGATATATATATATACCAGGTATCGGTTTTCGTGTGTACCGTAGGTCCTATTTACTATGATAGACTATTACGGGGGGCCATAGTAAATAGGACCAAATATTGTCAGTAAAAATAAGGAAATATATAGGTTTTTGTGTGTGCCGGACCAAATGTTGTTGGTAAAAAACAGGGAAATACATAGGTTTTTGTGTGTACCGTAGGCCCTATTAACTACGGACCCCCGTAATACCAATATCTGGTCATGTTTCACTATGGGTCCCCCGTAGTGTAGTCTTTTTTTGTGGTGTGCTTTTTAGATGTTACGGGAGTCCATAGTTAATAAGACCTATGGCATACATAAAAACCTATATATTTACCTATTTTTACTAGCAAAATTTGGTCCCATTAACTGTGGACCCTCGTAATAGTATGTACTTCCCCTGTAGACTGCTTGGTGTATCTGAAATTGATATTTTGCTGTGTCTTGGGCTTTTCCCTTACGCTCACGTCGTGCTGCCGTCGGATTGGATGTCCGATTCCCTACTGGTATACTGGTATCTGTTTTAGCACGCCGTTCCTGGAGACACAGTGTTTTATCTGCTGCTGCTGCTGCTGCTGCTGCTTCTGCTATCTTATGCCATTACTCACCCGCTATGTCTGACACACACACAACTAGCATAGCGTCACAAGGGTAGGCTGATTCGACAGATCCCTCGCTTCAACCCCCCCCTCCCCTTACGACTACAGCCATGCGTGATATCGAATACACCCCCCCCCCCCCCCCCCCTTACCCATCAACCCCCCTTCCCACCCACGCCACCCCACCCAACCCCCCACTTCCTCCCGCCCCCCGCGCCCCCCCCCCAGGCTGCGGCGGCTGCTCCTTCCTCGACTGCAAACCCGGGGGCGGGGGCAAACGGAGCAGGGGCGGGCTATCACCGAGCCCCGCTGCGAATGCCGGTGGGGAAGCCGATAGGGGATGGGGACATAGGCGACGTGGACGCGCTGTCAGACAGGCTGCAGTCGAACCTCAACGGATACATAAAACATCCGTTGTCGAACGCCGTGGGCGGCAGGGGGGTGAGGGGGTCCGCGCGAGGGACCCCTCCCGGACACCGCGGAGGCATGCTGGCCAGAAATTTGTCCCCGGAGAAGAGGGGGGATTTGGAGATGGGGTCGGTTAATAGCGATAGTGGGTCGGACAGAGCGGGCGGGGGCAGGGGCCCCGGGAGATTATTGCGGGGGATATCGGACATGGACGGGCACCACTCTTCGCGACTGTACTCAATCGGATCTTCGGAGGCGTTCGACGTGGAGGACGCGAACCAGCGGATTGCGCCGCCGAAGGTGCGGCGAAGTATATACGGCAAGATGGAACGATTTGTTTTTGGTATTTTTAATGGGTTTTTTTTTCGTGGGGTGCGCTGCTTGCTGCTACTACGAGTATTGAAAACTGGTTTTTGTGGGTATTTTGTTTGTTTTTGTTTCTGGTAAAAGTACCTTTTTTGTTTTGCTTTTTTCCTTCTTTTTTTTTTGCGGGGGGGGGGGGGGGGGGGGGGGGGGGGGGGGGGGGGGGGGGGGGGGGGGGGGGGGGGGGGGTTGCGGGGATTGTTTGCTTTTTTTTTTTTGCTTTGATTTTGAGTTGGGATTAGTAAGGTGTTACTTGGAGTTTTTGTTTTTGTTTTTTCGCGATATTTTTCCATGTAAACCTCTGCCAGTACAGCAGTAGTAGACCGCGGGTTCGATTGAATGTCTTCTTCGGGCTATCGACTGTACGCAAGCGTACGCTTGTTTTTTCTTGAAAACTCGAACTTGAATATTTACCCTTGTTTGTGCCGCAGTGCGCAGACGCACCTGTTTTGCCTCTGATTCCAAGTGATTATTGCCTGGAACGGGAGTGCGGTCCCCAAGAGGGGTCAAAGGCATGATGTACAGGAAAATTGCACTTACTCGCCCGTCTGCTGTAGCTTGACATGATGTACGAGTGCACCCCCACCGCCCACATCCACATTTATGTTTTGTTGCCCCCCCCCCCCCTTCCTCCTCCTCCTCCTCCTCCTCCTCCTCCTCGTCCTCCTCCTCCTCCTTGTCCTTTCTCGTGATCGTGCCGACCTGCTGTGTTGCTTTGCTGCATGCAAACTCGAAGGGGCCAGTGCGGTCTCTGCGACGCATCAACTACTTCACGCAGACAATCGTGCTCGTCTTCATCATCACAACGTCAAGCCTTTTCGTCTGGAAGGTGACAAGTGAATTATTACGGAGGGGAGGGGGGGGGGGGGGGGGGGGGGGGGGGGGGGGCGTACTCATTTGTTGCTTGCCTTAGTCATTTGACCATTGACCACGCATCCCTTTCGAGACGGAGCACCGTTCCTACTCCTAATAGAAAAACACCTCCAACAATTGGGGGGGGGGGGGGGGGGGGGGGGTACTCGATAGGAGAGATGTACTCGATCTCATGCATGGCCGTAGTCGTATGACCATAGACCCTCGCATCCCTACAATGCCGGGACGGAGCATGTCGGGTTTTCACCGACCAGGCAGACATTGCTTGCACCGAGCGCGGGGGGGGGGGGGGGGGGGGGGGGGGGGGGGGGGCAAAATACGTACATTGTAATTGTTTTTTGCCCCCCCCTTTTTTCAATCGTTTTGGTTGCTTGTTTTGTTGACCATCTTCCAGCGGATTGGGTAAAAAACAAATACCTTGTACACTGACCACACTTGCACTAATATATACAAAATTCGTACAGCAGTATCGTGTGTCAGTTGCATACAGTAAGTTGGTTCCCGTTTTTTAGTTTCCCCCCCTTTGGTGTATATGTAATGTGTATATTGCTCGCATTGATCTGTTTCGGAACATACGTGTCCTCCTTCGTGTGTACAGTCGTTTTAGTTTTGAGTTTTTTTTAATTCTTGACGTTTTTTTTTTTTGTTTTTCGTCTTCTTCTTAACCCCTTTTTTTTCAGAACCGCAGTCCCGTTTTGGGGACAAACCAGTCTAATTCCAAGTGTTTTGTCCCCGAAACGGGACTGCAATCCCAAAAAAGGGTAAATTCGCTCTCTTTGCTATTACGGGGGACCATAGTAAATAGGACCGAATATTGTTAGTAAAAATACCTAAATATATAGGTTTTTGTGTGTCCCGTAGGTAGGTCCTATTTACCACTAGGACCGAATATTGTCACTAAAAATAGGAAATGTGTAGGTTCTTGTGTGTCCCGTAGGTAGGTCCTATTTACTATGGTCCCCTGTTATAGTTTGCATGTGTTGTGAACACGAAACGTCCTCATGTTTCCGAGACGCAGCAGCGGTGTATGTGTTTCGCTAGGCTAGCTAGGCACGCACGCCAGGGTCCCACGCGGCATCCCTGACGTGAAGATGGCACTCGCAGCCCAGCGGCTGAAATCAGATTCACCACGAGGACGAAGCTACTGTACTTGTACTGTACTGAATGGCGATGAAAAGGCCGTACGTACGTACCTTATGAGATTTGTTTTTTGGGGGGGTTTTTGGGGGGTTTTTGGGGGTTTTTGGGGGTATTTGTTTTATTTTTTATTTTTTTGTTATGGTAATCTGTACGAGTGTGCTTGTTTTCTTTGTATTTGTTTTTGATTTTTTGTTATGATAATCTGTGTGAGTGTGCTTGTTTTCCTTCGCTTTTCGAGCTCTGTTTTTTTTTTTCATTTCATTTATCTGTTTTAGTTTTTTTTTCTGTTTTTTTTTGTTTTTCGTTACATTGCGTTTTTTGCGATCCGACAATTTTCGTCGTATTGAGTTGGTTTCAGCATGGACCCACCAACAACAGGAATCGCCTAGGCCTAGCCTGAGGGCTGAGAAGCATACTACTGGCCTGTGAAACACCATCCTTCCACGATCGTAATCCACTCTCATTCCAAGTAGTTTGTCCCCCAAAACGGGACTGTAGTTTGCCCTCAGAGGCCCAAGCATGCCGCCATGTGGGCTCTTCATATCGTACCTTGTATATATATACGTAATTGTTAGGATTTTTTTTTTTTTTGTTAGTTCGTTCGAAGCGTCTCCGAAAAAAAAAACAACCGAGCCTTACGTTTCTATTATGTTTTGAAAATAGATTGTTTCGCCCCTGCTGTTTATAGAACACTTATTTAACGGCTACCAGGTACCTGGTACGTAAATATGAAGGCTTTTTTTCTTTCTTTTTTCTTTTTCCTGTCCAGCTACGTGTGTTCAGAAATACTTGTTTTTTGTCGTTGTTGTTGTTGTTGTTGTTTTTTTCCCCTTCCGGCGCACCCCAGATGGTCGCGCTGTGCCTCGATGACGGGTTCTGGGGTCGCATGGTCAACGTAGCTTTCCTCCCCGCGATCATCATCTTCATGCTCTTCATTGTTCACTTCGGGGTCACGCAGATCGTCTGCGCCCTTGGGCCGGTGGCCCACATGCAGGTGCCACGACTTCAGATGCAACAAACAGCAGTAGGTGCAGCAGCTGCCAGTGCGGTTGCGTTGCCACGGTAGCTGCAGTAGCGCTGTCCTCGTCTCTTCGTGCTATTCGGCGTTGTACTTCGGGATCTCACACACAGAGAGAGAGAGAGATCGTCTGTTTCCTTGGGCCGATGGCCCGAGTTGCAAGCGCCACGGTAAATGCAGCGGTTGGTACACCAGCCGAGGCGGTGGTTACAACAGCCACGGTAGATGAAGTAGCCACAGGCGCGTTCTACGATAACTAGAGAGATAGCACATTTTCCGTTAAAGAGTTGTTCTACGATAACTATTACCGGGGTCCATAGTTAACAGGACCTATGGTGTGCATACAAACGTATATATTTGCCTATTTTTACTAACAAAATTTGGTCCCGTTAACTATGGACCCCCGTAATAGAGAGATAGCACATTTTCCGTTAAAATGTTTTGTGAATGACGGGGCTCCTTAGCCCAAAATCGTCGGAATGATGCCAATCTTTGTTTCGAAAAATGACGGTTTTGTATACTTGGGCCATGGGATCATCCATCGGCATGCAAGTTAACTTTTTCTGAAGTCAGTTTTCGGATGAGGTGTGGAGCTCCTTAAGGTCAAGTGAGGAGCCTGAGAAAATTCGGGGTGAATCTCTATCGTAGAACGCCTCTGCAACGGAGATACGGTAATAATAAGGTACAGGAGATACAGTAAGAATAAGGTACAGGTGCAGTACGTACTGCACCTCTGCCATCATCATAAGCGTGGTTCGTATTCGTTTTTTGCAACGCAAATCTTCACAGTAGGTGCAACAGTAGGTGCAACAGTAGGTGCAACAGTAGGTGCAACCAACAGTAGGTGCAGTAGCCGCAGTAGACATTACTCTTATCGCTATCTCCAACGCTGACACAACCGACCACGGAAATATGTCGCCAACGATATCGCGAGCGCCGTGCACGCGGCGAAAACGCTAAACCTCTACACGACTGAACGCTCGCTTGAGCGGGTAAATTTTAACGGCACTGGTTTGGCAAAAATAAGGGCCAACTTGGCAAATTTTGTCGCCAAAAGTGTGTGTGTGTGTTTTTTTTTTTTTCTGGTATTACCCTAAACCTTCTTCGAGCGAAGATCACCTCTGTCCGACGAGTGCACCATCTCCCAGTAAGTTATCTCCCTACGCATGGGGTGCAGTTGTAGTGGGGGTGCACAGGCTCACGACACTTCCACCGCGCTAAGGCTTGTCCTGAAGGAACTAGATCATGGAGTGGGAATCGGCCTACCTTTCTTGAGGTGTGTACAACTCCCACTCTAACGCTATCTTTCTCTTTTAAGAATGCTAGCGCTATGTGTGCCCAATGACCATCGCCAATCTTTTCCCTTTTTTTTATTTTTATTTTTTGCTTCCCCCTCCCCCCCCCCCCCCCCCCCCCCCCCCCCCCCCCCCCCCCCCCCCCCCCCCCCTCGACAGACGAACTCTCAGTTTTTTAGCGCGATCCCGCCCGCCCGAGCGTTGACGTATCCGGACATCACGGTGCAGATGCCGGTGTATCGCGAGGGGCTGGAGGCGGTCATCCTCCCGAGTATCGTCAGCTTGGAGGTGAGAGAACGCACGCGGATAGGGGCAGGGCGGTACATCGCCCATCGCTAAAGGGCACGTCACGATCTGAATGATCTACAGATCCTTGGAAGATCGTCCTAGAGGGTGTGATATATTATCACCCTGGTGTGATCGCGTTGCACGGTAGGTCCTTGCTCGCCGTCTTTGGGGAGTTGCTGCGCGATGCCGCGTATTTCTCTGAAGCACGGATCCTGCAAGAAAAACGTTTGGACCGACTCAGGGGGGAGGGGCGGCTGCGCGTGGTGACGTGGTGACCCCCCTATCTATCTATCCTAGTTTGCCCTGTTGCGGGGGGCCATAGTAAATAGGACCTGCGGTACACACAAAAACCTATAGATTTTCCTATTTTTTCCAACAGTGTTTGGTCCTATTTACTATGGCCCCCCGTAATATTAAGAGGAGGGAGCAGGGGGAAGAAGGGCGGAGATACAGCGGTAGTATTACGGGGGACCACAGTAAATAGGACCTACGGTACACGCAAAAACCTTTATATATATTTACCTAGTTTTACTAACGGTGTTTGGTCCTATTTACTGTGATCCCCCGTAAAGAGCGGGATGAACGAGAAGGAGCGCAGAAGGCAAGTATGCGCTACATAGACCGTGCGTGCGGACTATGCGGCTTCCGCCCAACGCTTGTCACGGAAGGATGGTTGTGATAAGACGACTGGCTTGTTCTTTGTTCTTTCTTGGTACATACCTGGTAGGCAACAGGGGCTGAAACTGGAGAGCGGCGTGACGCGCGCCCGCGGGTAGCTATGGGCTAAAATTGACACGCGACACGAAATTTGAACGCGCAAGTGTGGTGAGCTTTTATTTTTACCCATCCGCCGGGAGACTAGGTGTGGCATGGTGGGGTGGTGATGCTGCACGGCTGTCCTTGTTTGGGCGCCTGGCGGTGTTGCCGCATGTGGGAGGGATTGATCCGCGATCAAGATGTTCTAGATACACGACCGACCGTTGTGGTGCGCGACCGTTTGCGGTTTTGCTTCGAGCTCCAACCGAGGAAAACATGTGCAAGATCTTTTTTGCTGCAGTTGAATCAGAGCGGTACATGAATCTTGTCAGGCCAATCAATCAGCCGACGAAGCCCCATCGACCTGCCAAGATGGAAGTGAGCCCCTCTCGTCGACCTAACCGATCAACCCCCCCAATGTTTATGTTTTGAGCGACAGACCAACGAAAATCACCATGCAACCCATTCTGCTGTAACCGTCCCTCTACAGCGGCGCCGGTATTTGCCATGCCACTATTACGGCGGACCATAGTAAATAGGACCGAATGTTGCTCTTACGGGGGTCCATAGTTAACAGGACCTATGGTATACATGAAAAAACTATATATATATGCCTATTTTTACTAACAAGATTTGGTCCCGTTAACTATGGACCCCCGTAATAGTAAAAATAGGGAAATGTATATAGGGTTTTTTTTTTTTGTGTGTACCGTAGGTCCTATTTGCTGTGGTCCTGTGTACTACCTGCTTTTACTATTACGGGGGGGCCATACTAAATAGGACTAAGTACTGTTCGTAAAAGTAGGTAAATGTGTAGGTTTTTGTGTGTACCGTAGGTCCTATTTACTACGGCCCCCCGTAATTACAATACCGGCACTGCTTACTCCGCCTCTATGCCAAGCGATTTCATAGGCACTAACTATAGCAGGCAGAGGGACGGACCACTCTACTAGACAGCATATATCAACCGATCAACCGCGTCTACTGTCAATACTTGACCCCCCTCCCCCCTCTGCCTGGTCGGTGAAAACCCGACGCGCGCCGTCCCGGCATTGTAGGGATGCGAGGGTCTATGGTCATATGACTACGGCCATGCAGGATAATGAGTACCCCCCCCCCCCCCCCCCCCCCCCCCCCCCCGCATGCCCATTTTTGTTTCGCCACCTCGACATTCGGCGCCCAGGCCGCGATTTCCCACTACAGAAAAGCAGGCGGATTTGCCAAGATTTTTATCAACGACGACGGCCTGCAGGTAATGGGTGCCGCGATACCAAAAAATTATTTAGAATGAAGTACAGAATTTTGGGGGGGAGGGTGTCACGATACTAAATTATCATCTAGGATAAAGTATATAGAACTCAAGGGGGGGGGGGGCGGCGGTAGGGGGGGGCATGTCTGTATGGGACTTTGCTATTTGGAGTGGCCTTGCACCCACGATTCTAAGTTATCATCTACCTGGTACGTGTTAATAGGATAAAATATATAGGATTTTGGGGACGGGGGGGGGGGGTGCATGTCTATGCGTGAGTTTGTCGGTTACCTTGTACCACGATGCTACGATATCATACTACAGGATAAAGTGCCACTGTAATGACCCAAAATATAAGCACGGTTTAGATTGAATATTTATATGCAAAACTGACCCTATATATGTTTTTTTTTTTTTTTTTTTGGGGGGGGGGGGGGGATGTCTATACGCCTATATGCCACGGTGCTAAATTACCATATAGGATGAAGTATAGAAGTGGGGGGGCGGGCAAGCATACTATCACGGGGGGGGACCATAGTAAATAGGACCTACGGTACATACAAACACCTACATATATTACGCTATTTTTACCAACGGAATTTTGGTCCTATTTACTGTGGCCCCCCGTACTACTTGCTGCCAACCTTCACAACACGAACTGGTATCTATGGTATGGTATCTATGGTATGGTATGGTATGGAGTTGTGGACGGAAAAGTAAAGGACGTTTGTACATGAACATGGAAGACCAAGCGGCCGGTGTTATGTTTACGCCCACGGCGGTACGGTTTCGGGGAGATAAAGCAGACTACAGCGGTAGGTGAACGTGTACGTGTGTGCAGTAGGCGAGCCTTGATTGTTTGGTGCATCAGACTTGAAAATGGTGGTGCTTATTTTTGGTGCCGAGTACGTACGTGTGTTGCTTCTCGCTGTTTCTTCGGACAGTTTTCAATGGCAGAGGGGGGCAGCGGGTGGGGTTAGGGTTTTAGGTATCACAAAGCAATTTTTTTTTTTTCATACACCTGGCATACGCTACGTGCACACTCTTGTTAGTAGTGGTGCCATGCAGTAGACAGTAGACAGTAGACAGTAGACAGTAAACTGGGTACGGACCGCTTACATATGTACCAGGGGGTATAACGCGGGTATTTTTTGTTCCGTACGTACCGCTCTGCACCTATAAATATAGGCAACGTTTTGTTTGGATAGCAGTCGAACAAAAGTTCGTTATATTTTGGGACAGCGTGGCACGAGGTGTTCCCGCAGGGATTGTGGTCCGGCTCGGAGAAGGAAGTGACATAAGGAGGCGTTCGTTCGTTCGTTCGTTCCTCGTGCCAGACATGTACTCGTACATGTTGGTCGTCAGACGGTGTTTGTGCTCTTGAGCCTTGTATCATGTTTTTGATCTATCTCTCTCGCCGCTTTGTGTTGCTTTTTGCGACGCCACCGCTACCGCTACCTCTGCCGCGGCTGCTGCTGCTGCTGCTGCTTCTGCTGCTTCTGCTGCTTCTGCTGCTGGATGCAGTATATTAGTTTATGTGTCTACCTTCCTCGATCCCTCCCTCCATACCCCCCCCCCCCCCCCTCCCCCTCCTCCTCCTCCTCCTTCCCCTCCCTGCCTCCCTACCCCCCCCCCCCCCCCCCCCCCCCCCCCCCCCCCCCCCCCCCCCCCCCCCCCCCCCCCCCCCCCCTCGAAAGGGATGCGTGGTCAATGGTCAAATGACTAAGGCAAGCAACAAATGAGTACCCCCCCCCCCCGCCCCCGCTCCTTGTTTTCCGTGCACAGCTTCTAAGCGACAAGGATAGAGAGGCCCGCATCGCCGTGTACAGAGCCCACAAGATCGCATACGTGGCGAGACCACCGCACGGCGTCAAATTCAGAAAGGGGCTCTTCAAGAAGGCTAGGTGCGTGCGCGTGCGCGTGGGTTTCTGATGTGACCGAGCGTTATTTTATGTACCAGGTATTTGGTTGACATGTTGTAGCTTTCGGCAATTTTGTTTTCTGTTGTCTTCCCTGTCTTTTGTGTTGGTTCGGCCTGACCAAGGGAGCTTGTCTTCTAGGCGCGTGTTTCTGGTTAGGAAGCGCTGTTAATATTTAATTTTCCGAAACGTTTTTTTTTTCGGGGGGGGGGGGGGGGGGGGGGGGGGGGCTATACGTAGGTAGCTTTAGACGGCGTTAAAAAAAAAAAAAAATTACGTGACCATAGAGGCTCTTCAAGATGAAGCTATATACCCCTCTGACCGATAATATAAGAATCGTTCTATGTTCATATGAGAGACCAAACGTGGGTTATATTCCCGTTCAGAGTATTTTTATAGAGGTGTCTTCTAAGTTGCTAAATTCGCGTTTTGTGGTTAGTTTATGGTGTTTTGGGGCGTTTTTTGGTTTGGTTTTGGCGGATTTTTTTGTGTTCTTGGAGGTAATTTATTTATTTATATACATGTGTTCTTGTAGGGCATTTGGTTGTTTTTCTGGTTGTGTTGGGAGCGGGCTATTGTTCGTGGTTGACCGTGTCTTGTGAGTTTTGGCTGTGGCGCTGATTTTTTTTGGTTTTTTGTTTGGTGAGGGTACGAGATGGGTCCTGCTTGGTTTTGTTCTCGCTGTTGTGTTTGAATTTATTTGCTGTGGGTTGTGGGTGCTTCTGAGTTTGAGGAAACATGCTGACCGTGCATCCCTCCCTCCCCCCCTCCCCCCCCCCCCCCTCCTTCTCTCACGCCCCTCCTTTCCTCCCCGCCGCCCCCTCTCCCCCCTCGACCCCCTACCCCATTTCTCCCCCCCCCCCCTCCCCCCCCCTCCCTCCCTCCCTCCTTCCCTCACTCCCTCTCTCCTTCCCCTCTTCCCTCTCCCCCTCCCTGCCCCCCATCCCCACCCCCTCCTTTCCCGGCACCGATCTGCGATCCAACAGTAACATGAACTACTGCCTGTCGGTGAGCAATAGCACTACGGAGCTCATGATGGATCAGGGCATCGCGGACCCCCAACTGGCTCTGTCGATGGTTCAGGAAGCAGCGAACGGGGAGTTCCTCGCCGGGGGCGATCTTTCCATGGGGAGCATTATCCTGCTCGTCGACTCGGACACGCGGTGAGCGAGCGAGCGGCCTTTTTTCTTGTCTGTGTTTTTTGTTTCCACCCCACTTGTTTATAGTTAATTCTCCTATTACGGTAAGGGGCCATAGTAAATAGGACCAAATATTGTTAGTAAAAATAGGTGAATATATAGGTTTTTGTGTGTACCATAGGTCCTATTAACTGTGGACCTCCGTCATATGAATCCGGGACCAGTTAAGGGGGGGGGGGCACAGTACCGTATTCTCGTTCTGTGCTTTCCTCCCGTCCCCTCTCTCCCCCCCGTATTTTGTTGAGGCGCTGCCTGTCTCTGTCTGGTCGCGTCCCCCCCCCCCCCCCCGCCACGCTGACCCCTTGTGCGAGATAAGCTCTGATGTGAGTATCGAACGGGATTACATCCCCAGCCGGAGGGGTTTAGTCTTTTTTTTCTTGGGGGGGGGGTTGGGGGGGGGGAGGGGGGGTTCACTTTCGGCATTCACGAGCAGTTCCCACCAAGTGGCTGTGAAAATACGAAAATTTCGTCGTTAAAAATGTTTTTAAAATTTATGCTGCGTGAGTTTTGTGGATATTTTGTACGAGAGGAGCGACAGCTAAACTGTGTTGTTGTTTTTTTGTTGTTGTTTTTTTTATTGTCGTTGTGGTGTATGGTGTCGTCGTCTCTGCCTTCGCCCAGGGTGCCCGAAGACTGCTTGACCAAGGTGGTGGGAGAGTTCCTGGAGTGCCCTACGCTAGGGTTTTTGCAGTGCCGAACGACTCCGCTGAGAGCGGAAGACAACTACTGGGAGGTGAGCGGGATTGAAGATGTGCCCACTTCGATCAGGTCATATCAGATCAGATCAGATGGTCTGAGATCCATGGTACTGCTGTAGGAAAAGCTGATGTTCCTCGGGTATCAAGTTCAAAATGCGCTCAAGCCGGACACAGGTCAGATCAGATCAGATCAGATGCACATGATATACGCTCAAGCCGGACACAGATCAGACCAGATCAAATCAGATGGTCTGAGATCCATGGTACTGCTGTAGGATTAGCTGATATTTCTCGGGTATCAAGTTCAAAATGTGCTCAAGCCGGACACAGATCAGGTCAGATCAGATCAGGTCAGGTCAGATGTACATGATCTAAAATTTATAGCATTAATAGTGCACGCTGTAGGTGACGTTCCCCGCGCAGGTATCAATATCAAAATGATGCGTGGTGTGAAGGATCTAAGGCCGTATCCATGACATCTACAGGGTAAAGAAGGCACTCAAGATCAGCATCAATTTCAAAATGTACAACATGTAATACCAGTGTTTTTTTTTTTTTTTTGTCAAGGGCCTAAGGTCGTGGACTACCTATATTACAGCAGGTGAGACTTTTGATTTCACCTGTGTATGATACCTACAGGGTAAAAAAGGTGCTCAAATCAGCATCAACTCTCAAACGTGCAATATGTTAACACTGATGTGTGTGTGTGTGTGTGTGTGTTTTTTTTTTTTTTTGTTTCTTGTCAGGGAGCCTAAGGTCGTGGATTGCCTAGATATTAGAGCAGAGACGTCTGATTTGTGTGGTTACTTATAGCTTGTATTGCCGAGTGGGATCGCGGTGCAATGTCCATGATGATGTTTTGTCATATTTACAGCTATAGCGCATTGGTTCCTGTTCTTTCTTTCGGATCTGGACAATCTACTATTCATTAGTCCTGCACGACACGTCGCAACGGCAAAACGTGGGCTCCCATACGCATAATATCTTTTCACATCGTTCTATATCTGTCTTGCGTACGGGCACCGCTTTCTTTGGCGTCGTCGTTCAGGACATGATCTCCCACTTCACCGAGAACATCTACGACATCGGCATCGCCTTGTCCGTGTCCGGCGGAGACCCCGCTCCCCTGGTGGGGCACAACGCCTTCCTCAGGTGAAGAGAGTTGATAGCGTGGAGCGCCGCACGTTTTTTTTTCTTTTCTTTTTTTTTCTTTTTCTTTACTTCCGTTTCACACATGGGTGGACAGATGGCCATCTATGTACTGTTGTGGATCATCTATTAGTAGACGTGGACCTATACGGTAGACCATGTAGATGTACATCTGTACTGCAAACCATTGATATGTAGATCGTGTCGATGTAGAGATCATCTGCATCTGTAGATCATCTAGACGTGTGTAGATCTTTTAGATCTGTAGATGATCTAGATCTGTAGATCATCCATATCTGTAGATTCATCTAGATCCAAAGATCGTGTAGATGTGTACCGGGGACAGCAGTAGATTGTCTAGATCTGTGTGGCATCTGTATACGTGAATCATCTTCATGCGTAGATCATCCGCACATGTAGATGATTTGTATCTGTAGGTCATCGGTATCTGTAGATCATCTAGATTTGTAGATGTTAGATCTGTAGATGATCCATATCTAGATACCAGGTATCATCTGGATATGCTCATCTAGATATGTAGGTCATCTGTATCTGTAGATCATCTAGATTAGATCATCTGCATGTGTGGATCATCTGCATCTGTAGATCATTTGGTCTAGATCATCTGCGTGTGCAGATCATCTAGATCTATAGATCATTTAGATTAGATCTCCTATATCAGATCACATAGATCTAGATCATGTAGAGATTATACATAGCTGCCATTTCTGAGATGATGCGCAAAGGATCGTCACTATCAGTGGATGCGCCGCCTAATACTCGTACAATTTTCATTTTTCTGTGTCCTCCCGTGTCTTGTGCGTACATACCTACCGATATTACGCGGCTTATCTCACAATATTTGTTGGTTTTTTTTTTCGTCTTTGGGGCGTATTTTTTATATTGGTGCCATGATGCATGAACGGTGCAGGTGGGAGGCACTGAAAGCCGTTTCCTGGGAGGAGGACGGCATGCGAAAGTTCTGGTCCGAGGCCCACGTGAGCGAGGATTTCGACATGTCCCTCAGGCTGCAGACGCAAGGGTAAGCCACGCCCCTGCTCGCTCGGCCCTCGGTGTTGCCACGGTGGCCGCTGCTGCTGCTGCTGCTGCTGCTGCTGCTGCTGCTGCTGCTGCTGCTGCTGTTGCTGTTACCTCGCTGTGCTCACGTGTGGTGTCATTGTGCGTATGTTGCGGTGTGACGTATGTGTGTGTGTGTGTTTTTTGTTTTGTTTTTCTTCGTGTGCTGCTGTGTTTAGATATGTCGCTGGGGTTGTTGGACGGTGTGCTTTTGGTGTTGCCGTGTTTGTGAGCCGCTGTGCTTATACCTGGTATGTCGGTTTGTTTGTTTGTTTTTTTTTTTTTGTTTTTTTTTTTTTGGTCTGCTGTGTTTGTGAGCCGTCTGATTTTTCGGTGTGCTGTGTTGATAAGCCGTCTTGGTTGTCGCTCCGTTCATTGGTGCGTGTGCGCCGTTTTATTGCGTTTGTCGCCGTGCTTGCTTGTGCGCCGTTCTTCTGTCGGACGGTGTGTTTGTGGGCTGCTGTCTTTTGTGAGACGCTGTGCTTGTGGATCGGTTTATTTTGTCCGTGCCGCCATGCTGTGCTTATTTGTGCGCTGCGCTTACGTATCGGTGTGTTTAGTGCTTCGCTGCGTTAAAATTTGCTGCTGTCTTTGCGGGCCGCTGTGGTGTGTTGGCCGTTCACACTGCGTGTTTCGCTGCGCCTATAAATCGCGCGCCGCGTGCGCGCGCGTGTGTGTGTGTCGATTTTTGCTTTTTTTTTGTGCTGCTGTGTTTATACGTAGGTCGCTGTGGTCTCTCGCCTCGGCTCATTTCTGCGCGTCGCTGTGCTCGTTGTCGCCGTGTGTTCTTTGTTTTTTATCTCTCGCTGCGCTCCTTCGCGGCTGCGCTCGCTTCTATCTGTCGCTCTCTTGTCTGTTTCCAGCTTCATCGGGCGGTATGCGACCTACACCGGTGCGGGTTTTCAGGAGGGCGTGAGTCTGACATGCGTCGACGAGGTTATTCGCCTCCGGAAATACGCCTACGGGCGTGTGAGATGCTCCTCAACAAGTTCAAGGTGCGGCGGGTTTTGCCCGTGGATGGCGTCGGGTTTTTGTGAGTGCATCGTGGTCTGCTGTCGTTTTTTTGCTCTTCGTTGTTTGTGTGTGTGGGTGTTGGTTTCTGTTTGGTTTGTTGTGTGTTGTGCTGTGTTTTGGTCTTGTGTGAGTTGGTCTTGTGTTTGCCGTATTTTGGTTGGTGCTGCTGTTGGTGTTTACGCCTCGTGTGTGTGGCGTGTTTGTTTGTGTTGTCTTTAGGGCTTGTGTCTTGTGTGTGTGCGTCTTGGTGCTATTTTTTGTGTTTTGCTGTTTTGGCGTGTTGGATGCGCTGGGTAAAGCCGCCGTGTCGGTTGGCGGTGTTCAGTTGCTCGTAGCGTGTTTTTTTTTTGTGTGTGTGTGTGTCGGCGGTTGTGTTGTGTTTTGTCATTCTGCTATGTTGGTGTACTGGCGTGCTGTCGTTAGATGTATGGAAGGATTTCTCATCCGGGGATGGGACCTTACCCTCCCCGAATGCGGCGGAAACTTGACGTTTCTCCGAGGAAAACCTCTCGCCGCGCGCCCCGCACCCTTCCCCGCCCCCCCCATTGGGCGAGGGCGGGTGGGGGGTGGGGGGGAGGGGATTAACTAGTTAAATTAGGGCTCGGATACGCGGCTTGCGTTATAATTTCATACAAGCACGAAGTACATATCAATCAAGATATTGGACGCACGGAAAACCAGGGATTCGGCAGGCGGTGTTTTTTTTCGATTCGGCCTCAGAATTGGAAAATCGAACCTCGAATCACTCGCCTTATTATTGTAAACACAGTATATATATAAACATACCTGGTACGAAGTTTACATGCATCTTTGTAACTCTCTATCCCTCCCCCCCCCTCCCCCGAACGCCATCATCTGTATGTCTCCCTTCCTCCGTCAGCACTGGCCTTGCCGGGGACCCATCACGTCCCTCTTCTGGAGCTACCTCGGGGCTCGGTGCATTCCCTGGCCTTCTAAGCTCCAGATGGCCGGCTATCTGGGCACCTACCTGGCCATGGCGTACTCCGTCGTCGGCATCTGCTCCTACATCGTTCTGCGAATGTTCTACGGGGTGCTGCAGGCGAGGAAGGCGTTTTTCTTTTTTCATTTTCGCGTGATAGCTATAATGATAGTGTTGCACAACCGCGGAGAGAATAGATGAGGACCTGTGTTTAGATACGGCAGTCGCCACCTTCCGCTGTGAGGGTTTGTTTGTTTGTTTTTTTTTGTACGGAGATGTGCGTGCGAGAGTACGGGTCCAACCATCCCACGAAAGACGCGCTTGGACTTTGAAGACCGTGCAGATCGTGTGCGAGACGTCGGGAATAGATTATCTGTCTGATCTGGCCTTTTGAAAGATCTGCTGTGGATAGATAGGTCATCATCTGTGGGAAAATTCTGCCGATGGATCTATCCGACCTGCGAAAGATTAACGCTTTATTACGTGGGACCATAGTAAATAGGACCAAATATTGTTAGTAAAAATATCTAAATATGTGGGTGTTTGTGTGTACCGTAGGTCCTATTAACTATGGCCCCCCGTAATAACGGTATAGGACCGCAGTCCTAGAAGGGTTGAGGTTTGCCCGCGTCGCGTCGGGAAGGGCTCAGCTATTAGGGGGGTCCATAGTTAACGGGACCAAATTTTGTTAGTAAAAATAGGCAAATATATAGGTTTTTATGTACATCATAGGTCCTGTTAACTATGGACCCCCGTAATAGTTTTATTCTGAACACGGCTGTATGTGTTGCCCATGTGGAGGGGGACAATCTAGACGAAAAGGCGGGGGTGGAGCTAAAACGTCCCCTTGTCCCTCTGGCTGTCTTGGAACAGCAACCGAACCGAACTTCTGGGAAAGTTTTTTTTTTTTTTTTTTTCATTTCTTCTTTTTTTGTTTCTTTCCTTTCCCCCCCCCCCCCCCCCCCCCCCGGCGTATTTCGTACCTGAATGGTACACTAATTCCAAGTGTTTTGTGTGGCTGCAGCAGGAATGCGGTGCTAAAAAGGGAATTTTAACTTGCAACACCCCGTTTTTTAACGTTGCGTTGTGTTGTGTGTGCGCGTTTTGTTTTGTTTTTTCGTGTGTGTGTGTTTTTTTTTGCTTTGCTTTGCTGTTCTGTTTTTTTTTTTGTTTTTTGTTTTTGTTTTTGTTTCCGTGTTTCGGCAAAACAGGAGGACATCACGAACACCTACGACGTTTTCATCACCGTGGTCTTCGTTTTTGGAGTAATCGGCATTTTCGGGGCGGGGACCATTCGGTACCGGATGGGCTTCGCGGGGGATGTCACAATATTCCAGGTGCGCTTTGATTTATTTTTGTTTCGTTTCGCTTTTTTTTCCGTTTGTGTTGCCTTGTTTTTTTGCTTTTTTCAGGGATCTTCGAGGGTCATGACCCCATATCCCGCGGGTCGGATGAAGAGGTTTTTCGAAATCTCACGGGTCGGGTTGGGTCGGGTCGGGTCGAGAGTCAGGAACTTTTCAAATTGTTGCCGGTCGGGTCCGATCACCTTCACCACCAGACACGACCCGATCTGACCCGCGAACTTTGACCTGTCCTGTGGTGAAACGCCCTGTTTGTTTGTTTTTTTTCGGCGGAGAGGGGGGGGGTAGTGGTGGGGATCGGGGGTGTTCGTTGTCTGCATGCGTGTAGATGAGCTTGTTTTTTTATTCTGTTGTTATTTTGTATTCACTTCTTGTGTGTTGGTGTTTTTGTTGACTTTATCATGTGTTTCTGCTTTCAGCTTTCTGTGCTCTAAACCGTTTACTTCGTTGTTTCAAGCCAAAAGGTACCAGGTGGTGTCTGTCCCTTTTGCGTTGGTTGGCAAGTGTGGTTGTTTTTGTTGTTGTCGTTCCGGCTTGGCTTGGCTTGGTGTGTGTTAAAATGTTCCGTTTCGTGCTTGACATCGGTTTTCGCCCGTCAGATCAGACGTGCGTGCTCGAAAACCTTTGCTCTGTATATCAGCCAGATACCAGGCCACGAGGTAGGTACTACTCTAGTCTTTCCCGTCGCGTTCATCCTTTTCAAGCCGTCAGTGTTTACTCTTTCTAACCTTTTGGCCTTCAACACCTTCCCTTCGCCAGCCTCGATCGTTTATTTGTATATATATTTGGAGGCTTTTACCGTTGCTAAAAATACCCCGCTCTGATAATACGGTGGGCCATTGTAAACAGGACCCAAAATATTGCTATTTCGGGGGGACCATAATAAACAGGACCAAATATTGTTGGTAACAATAGGTAAATATATAGGCTTTTATGTATGCCATAGGTCCTGTTAACTATAGACCCCCGTAACAGTAAAAACAGATAAATGTACAGTTTTTTGCGTGGACCGTAGGTCCTGCCTACACTCTGACCGTAGCATGCTTGTACAATTGGCGTCGCCTGTCATGAGTTCCCGAAATTTTTGGCATGCCTTTTTGCCTTCTTCTTCGGCCGTGGTATTTTTTTTTCTCTCAATATTTTACCATGTTTTCAAGTTTTCCGCAGGCATACATACATGCCGAATAGAGAGCTAGCTGCGCGACGCTCAGATGTGACGACGTTTTGGTCCGACATCCTCTATTACGGGGGGGGGGGGGCATAGTAAATAGGACCCGATGTTGTTAGTAAAAATAGGTAAATATATAGGTTTTTGTTTATACCATAGGTCCTATTAACTATGGACCCCCGTAATAATAGCACAGTACATCACTACCGCCCGCCTGCCTGCCTGCCTGCTTCTACACGTTAGCCTGATTTTTTGCCGCGGTATACGCCTTTATCTTCATTCGCGAACAGCACTTCCGTGCCGTATTCGATATTTTTACCACATTCCATAGCTCACCGCATGCCGTAGTTCACCTTACTATTTTCGTTTTTTTTCACCTACATTTCATGTTTCGGCATTTTTTCCCGTTCATCCCTATCAGGTTTTTATCTCACAGTTTTACCTTATTTCGTCTTTTACCATGTTTTAAATTTTTTTCCATGTTTCACATTTTACCATATATATATTTATTTTATTTTTTTTACAATCTATCTACCGTATTTTTACACGCAACCTACGTGTATTATATATATCCTGTGTGCTTGGCCGCCCTCTGTATATGTATGCTTCACCTCAGGCATACTGGATAGAGCTGCGCAACGCGCCCGCGATGACGATGTTCTGGTCTCACATCCTTTGGCACATCACGACCGCCTGCTGGTGCTACTTCTGGGACCTGGACATCGTGTGGGGCGCCACCGCGAAGGAGAGCACGCGGACCTCTTTCTGGGAGGAGTTCAATGGCACTCTGAGGCGTTACCGAGGGATGTACATCAGCCTCTCGGTCTTGCTGGGTGAGTGAGGAAGAAGAAAAAAAAAAAAAAAAAAAAAAAAAAAAAAAAAAAACGCGAAAAAAAAAAAAAAAAGAGGCGTGTCGCTTCGTTTTTACCTCAAATACCCCTTTTGGGGGAGAGGGGGAGGGTGTACTTACTCATTATCGTGCATGGCCGTAGTCGTGTGACCATAGACCCTCGCATCCCTACAATGCCGGGACGGGAGCACGACGGGTTTTCACCGACCAGGCTTGACATTGCTTGCACCAAGCGCGAAGCGAAACGTGAGGTGTTGGGCGAGTCGCATGAAGGGTGATCAGCATCCTACTAAGAACCGCTTTAGAGGCGGAAATTCTTGCTTGTGGATGACAGCATCAATGAATTGATTTAATTTCTGTTGTGGCCACTTCCGGAGACGGCGATGCTAAGGATTTTTTTTTTTTCCTTGATTTCGCGCGGCCCCTCGCCTTATTGAGATGTACTTCATTCGCCCCCATGCGCTTCCTGTGTTTGGGAGAATACGTGTTGTTGTTTTTTCGTTGTTTTTTGTTTAGAGGGGGTGGGGGGTGGAGAGGGGTGCTCTTTTTGTGCATGACCGTAGTCATGTATCATCTTATACCCTCGTATCCCTTCAATGCCGGAACGGAACATTTTTATCCGACCAGGCAGGCGTTGTGGGGGGGGGGGGGGGGGGGGGGGTGGTTCTCGTGTTGTGTAAAGGAAGGGGAGGGGGGGGAAGGGGGGAGGTCTATAGGTCTGTTTCGTATGGGCGCGGGACCTTCAAGCGTTGACGTTATCGACGCGGGATGCGCTGCCCCCTTCTGCCGCTTTTGCCGGCTGGGGGAGGACGAAGGGAACAAATATTTTTACGATGGGAAATACGAAACGGTATGCTGTACCGCTTTGAGCGCGACTACGAGGAGCGCTTGGCGTTCGTGTTGATGTCTAAACCAAGCGAAGTGACGTCCCTTGTTTTTGTTTTTCGCGTTGGGGGGGAGAGTTTGACAGGTTTATTCATTTTCGCCGCATGTGGGCTGCGCACAACCCCCTTCCTCGACTTGAGTATACCCCCCCCCCCGGTTCAACCACCCGTCAACCACCTCTCCCCCCCCTCCACCCCACCCCGTACCCCACCCTATCCCCTATCCACAACCATCACCTCACCTCGCGCCGCTTGTGACCCCCCCCCCCCCGATCGTAAGACTCGAACCTTGACACTAGGATTAAGAGGTGTATCCTGATGAATACGATAGTACCAAAGCTAGAATATGCAGAAGTACGGGAAGGGAACGCGAAACTCGTAAAACAGTTGGAAACAGTACAAATGACAGCAGCTAAAAAAAATCCTAAGATGCTCAAGTACGACTAGTAATACAGTATCAAGAGCAGAACTGGGAATGCGCCCACTCAAGACAAATAGAGACATGAGAAAGTTGAACTGGCAATGTAAGGAACATGCCAATAGAGAGGTTGCCAGCCATAGTTGATAGAGCTGTATGGGAGAAAGTATCAAAAGGGCGAGCTGGAATAAGGTGGGATGGCGTAGTTGAGAAAGTATAGAGGGGTATAGGGGGAAACGAAGAAGATATTATGTACGCCGGGAAGTCTGGGAGGTACAAGGCAGAAGTAGAAGAAAGGATAGAAGGAAGGGGAAGGCTAGCGCTAAGAAACAAAGGGTGCATCGGAAAAAACACCTAAAAATATGCGGGGCATTGAGGGAAGAAATAGGAATGAAAACGTATTTGCATGGCCCATTGGACAACACCAAAACGCTGAAACTGCGCTTTCGTGTAGGGGACCTGGACCTGCCAGAAAGAAGAAAGAGGTACACCAGTAGCCGGGAGGAGGAGGAAGTAGATGTACAGATGTGCCCGTGTGGCAAAGCAATAGAGAGTAGAACTCACGTAGTAGGAGAATGTGAAATGTACAAGGAGGAACGGGATGTGTTGAAAGAGGAGATGAGGGAAATAGACGAACGTGACATGGAGGAGTTTGGTAAACTGAATAGCAGCGAGAAAACGATCGCTATCCTAGGAGATAGATGGTGGCCACAGGCGGCCAGACAGGAAGGGGATAAGATTAGCAAAACATTTCTATGTAATACATGGAAACGACGTAATGAGCGCCCAATTGTTGGAGGTGTCTCTATTAGGAGTAGGAACGGTGCTCCGTCTCGAAAGGGATGCGTGGTCAATGGTCAAATGACTAAGGCAAGCAACAAATGAGTACGCCCCCCTCCCCCCCGCGCGCGCCGCCGCCCCCCCAACCCCAACCCTTACCCCTACCCCCACAAAATGCGAGGGTCCACGGTCATACAACTACGTACGGCCATGCATGACATGGACACACGCCCCAACCCCGTCCCTCCTTCCTAACTGCTCCGCCCCTAAAGGGATGGGAGACCAATGGTCGAATGGCTAAGGCGGGCAACAAATATTCACGGCCCCAACCCCGACGCTGTCCCTTCTTCCCGCGCCGCTTTGTGACCGACCTTCTTACCTTGTGCAACAGGCATTTTCGTGTTCGGCATGATCTGGACCGGCCAGGAGTGGTCAGACCAGCGGCTTTCCTTCCCGCTGACGTTTTACATCGCGACGCACTTCCTCGGGCCTTTCCTTCTCAACCCTGTGCTTACGCGAGGGTACTACTAGATGTGGCGCGCTGTTTCGAGTTTGTCCTTAGTCCCGTCCTCCCGCGAGGGAACTGCTAGATGTGGCGCGCGCTGTTTCGAGTTCGTTCTTCAGGCCCTTCCTCGCGCCAGGGAACCGCTAGGTGTGGCGCGCTGTTTCGAGTTCGTTCTCAAGCCCGTCCTCGCGCGAGGGTGCTACAAGATGGTAGCGCTGTTCTATGTTCGTTCTTAGTGCGGTTCTCACGTGAGGGTGCTGCTAGTCCTGATAGCGCTGTCTTTACAGTTTTGTTTTGTTTTTTCTTCGGTCCCGTCCCCGCCCGAGTATGCTCCTATTACTACATAGGTCTGGCTGTGTTGAAAATACCCTCTTAAGGTCACGACTAGATACGTGCTGTTTTCACCAGCCGGCGCTGTCTTTTAGCTGAGGTTTGCCCGTTTCGCCTGATGTACGCTGGTGGTCGGTCGGTAGCTCTTGGTGCCTGCTGCCAGCCGCTTGCTGCTGCTTCGGAGAAACAGTAATCGGGACCAAAATGTGCTGGGTAAAAATACTGTAATATGTAGGTTTTAGTGTATGTTACAGGTCCTGATTGCTGTGGTCCCCCGAAATAGTTGTTGGAGCTGTTTGTAGCTCGGGGTAGCTGTTCGCCTTTTTAGCGCTGCTATGTGTATGACGTTGGTGGCTCCGTCGACGTTTTTTGCTGATGTTGGCTGTTCGCTGGCAGTTGGCTGATAGCTGCTGCTATAGCTGGTGGCAGCTAGGTTTCGGCTGTTAGCTGACGTTATCGCTTGCAGGCGCTGCTGGCTGTTTAGCTGGAGAGGTTTGCGTTTGTTGTAGTTATAGGTCTGGCTGATGGCTGGCGCTGGCTGTTGGCTGACTTTGCTCGTTGGCTGGCGTCAGCTGTTTGCTCGCTATAGCTTTAGCTTTGCCTGTTTGCTCGCCTGCTTGCTTGCTTGCTTGCTTGCTTGCGTGGTTGCTTGCTTGCTTGCTTGCTTGCTTGCGTGGTTGCTTGCTCGTCTCTCTGTCACCTTGCCGAGAGGGGGGGGGGGGCGCGGCGGGTGGTGGTGCGCTGAGATCGGTTGGCCCCCGGAGGAAAGGCCTTACTTTTGTTTTTGTTTTATTCCTTCTCCTATGTTATTGATTTTTTTCGTCTTGTGTCTCGCTCTTATGTTTTTTGTGTCCTCCTTTTCTTCTGAGTTTTGCTGCAGCAGGCAGATTGTTGCCTTTCCCCGCTATCATCATCATGGTCGGCATCTTGGAGAAGGGGAGGGGGGGGGGGGGGGGGGGGTGTAGACTCTGGATCGTCCTTTGTTTTTTCGTTGCGCACGCGTTGCATTTGGGCCCACTCCTACATGGAATGGATTTTCATTTTTTCGTTTTTTTAAGGAGTCGACGACGCCAACTATAAGGTATGAATCACCAATTTCACCCCCAAATTTCGCATCCTTGAATAGGCGGGAGGGAGAGAGGAGGAGAGGGGGGGGGGGGGGGGGGGGGGGGGGGGGGGGGGGGGGGGGGGGGGGGGGGG